>VXBI01012688.1:29039-86806 GCA_013397375.1 Toxostoma redivivum
TTTTTTTTTTTTTTTTTTAATGAATGGGTGTGGGTAAAATAATTATGTACCAGCTCAGAGCTCCAAATGCCTGGCAAGGTGATTGACCTAAGGTGAGGGGCTAGCAAAACAGATTTAGTGTCACAAACTTCAGGGCTAGTCACTGCTGCTTATTCCTAGGCAGACAATTGCCTTCATACAATAGCCTTCAGATCTCAGCACTTAAAATTATTAGATCACATTATTATGTGACCACAAGGCATGAAGGGCAGTTATCTATTTATGCATATATACAAACACACACAAGCACACTATATGTATATATCTATATATGAAATCCCTTTATCTGGGGGGTATCAGCTTTTTGCTTCATAATATACCAATGTACTAGTTTTTGTGGCTGACTGAAAAAAACAGCTTTTATTTTGGAGGCAGCAAAAGTCTAGACCATACCAGGTACTTAGAGCTATAACTAAAGGAGGATGATAAGAGCAGGAATGCTTAAGTGTGCCAATGCCTTGGTCTTGTGCTGACAGCTTTATACTCAGGACTGATGTCCCACTTGTTTGCCCACAACAATCTGATGATGGGCAGGACTGCAAGTCTGCCTCATGGTTACAAATTGGAAACTCTCCTCCTAAATCAGATGGTTGTGGTGTGGCAGCAAGTGGTCCCACCACATCAGTCTCTAAAATATGTCTGTAGTGGATTGTATGCGTTTTCTTGGATTTATTATGCCATTTCACTATCTTCCTCAATTCCTCCCTTCTTTACCTTGCTCCCACATTCAGGGACAGACTTCAGGGGTGACATAAATAAAATCCATATTAATTAAGGCTGAATATTAGGCTTTCCATTGCAAGACTAGAAATAAATTACATGAAAGAACAGTGTAAATAACAGCACTGCCAATGTATACTGGGTAGTTTTCTACCACCCAAGCTCTGCTGTGCCCCTGAACATGAAGCCCTGGAGCAGGAATACAGCACCAGCTGAGTGTTTGCTTCACTTGCTGGAAGTAAAGCTGGGTGAGTTCTCTGTGGCACATCTCCTATATCCATATCACTATATGGGTCATGGACAACAGATGTCCCTGTCCTTATAATCAAGTATCCACTTCCTCCTCATCTCCTGAACTGCAGCATCACTGCAAAATTTCACTTCATTCATCTCTCCACGTTCACTGGACTAGTTTACTTTTAGGTAAAAATGCAAGAATCATAGCCATAGGGAGTGGGCTGTGCGAGTGATAAAGGACTTCTGTCCCTGGCTCATTTCTGTCAGCTTGTTGTTTAGTTACTGCTGCCCAGTATGGGTCATGTAAAGCTTGTGCATACACAGCATATTAATAGTGTTGATAGCATAAAAAGCCTTAGCTGAGAACATTGTGATATACAGCCTGTGTGCTATCAGCTTCTTAGGGATGACTCACAAGGCAATTGTCAATACTGATGACATAATTGTTAGAAAATGATTCGTAGTAAGAGCTTTGGTTTCACAGCTGGTCAAAAAAAGATCAAAGTAAACATTCTTCAATGTAAAAATTATACTCTCATATGTTTAAATGAAATATTGAGTGCAATTATGTGAAACATGTCAGTTTCAGTAAGACTGCATTTAGAAAAATGAAAATTAATAGCTTGGTTTGATTTTTTACCTTATCAGAACTGAATATTTTCTTATTTCATTTTTATTACTGAGTTTTGAACTAACAAGTTACAAATTGTAAAAGTTCATGTAACTTATATTTTCACGGATTTCAGATCATCAAAGAAAAGCAACGATCTTGTTTGATATGACTGTGGGTCTGGTTGACAGGTAACTGTATTGATACAATAGCTGACATCTGAAAGGCATCCTCCATGACAATTTGATTTAAAACATTTGAATTACAAAATTTAGGGGATCTTGATAAAGGGATTAAAAATCACCTTATTGATGTATCTCAGAATGCTATTATCACTGACAAAGTATTAAAGACCATGCATAGGGCTGATTCTTGTCAAGTTCCTCATACACCTGTTCATTGTCATACAGTGTTTTGCAATTCATACACACAGATATTATCTTGTCATAGATTCATCATTAAATTATGAAGAACAACAAATGATCCAGGTACTGGCATTCTGAAGAACACATTAGGAAGCTTAACTGCATATATAGGTAATTTTTCTTGGAGGATGAATTATTGTTCTGACAGAGGCTGGTATGACTTCATGCTTGCAGGAGTGTTTTCTTCTTTAATAAATGGTTGTGTGAGTCTGCATCTAAAGCAACACCATGACTATGTGTACACCTGAGTCTCATGACAGGACAAAGGAACTGCCAGGGAAGTTTAAACTTTGGTGTGAGCAAACCACTTCCCAGAGAATGGCTGTCAGCCCCTTCAAAAGGTACAACCAACGAGTCTTCTGTTGTTTGTAATAGCACAGTATGACCTGTAAATCTAGTTTAATTTTGTAGCTTGCTTTCACACAGATGCACACACACACACACACAAAAAAAACAAAGCAGAGAAAGTGGAATTTATCTTAACATTCCACTGTATGTTTTTTGCTGAATATAACATCAATTATAGTACATGTCATCTCTGACTTTTGCATGACCACATCTGCACATACTCATGGGGCATGGAGCATGGAATGAAGTTCCAGCCCCTTGTAAGGACAGTAATTCAGGTCCCTGTCAGGTTCTAACATCTGTGATAGAGCAATTGTAATGATCTACTTTTAACTGGAATGGAGTGATTACTGCAATCCTTGGTGACATTTTGGTATAGTGAACTCATTTGCACTTGTTGCTTTTACATCTCAAATTGCTCCTGATGTGTATAGAAAATACATAATTCAAAAGAAGTGCTCCCAATTTTCTGAAGAACTGTTCTTCTATAATTTCCCAAAGAATGATTAACAAGTAGCAAACAGACAATATCTCACTTTTTCCTTCTATAGAGGATCCTCATTAAAATGTAGATAATCATGACAAGACCATATCTCCATGGCAAGACCATATTTCCACTGTAACTGAGCCACACACAGGAGCTTTTTACAACAGACACACACATGCATCTCAGCTTCTTCCTGCCTTATGTTCATGCCTGACCCTCGTCTGCCTCTACATACATAACTATGCTTTCCACTTTCTTTATTAAGAGACAAGGACATGAATCTCTGCAATAATCTTCTTTACCAAGTCACTGCTTCTAAGTAATGATTTGAAAATTTGCCTTCATCAAGACGGCACCAGTAGCACCTCTACTGGTACTTGGGCTTTCTCCAATCTAGCCCCTGTCATTGCAGAGTTTAACTAGTCTCATAATCAGATATTTTCTTGTGAAGTTTGTGGCCCAAAACAATGTGTCTTCCAGCAGTCTGCAAATTGGAAACAGTTGTTTGAGATTATAATCATCACCTGGAACAAAGCTGTTTAATTTCCATCCCAAATCTGGGTTGCCAGATGAAGGTTTGAGCAGAATGATCTGTGGTGTGTGCATACTATTGACAATGACAGAGAACAAGACAGCTCTTAAGATATTCTTTCTTTGTAATGAGTCCTTCAAATCACGTGGCTGGAATCAACAAAATACTGTCTATGCAAAGAACACAAAGAAAAGTCTTGTTGCTTTTCTGTGAAATCCTCCTATCCAGTGATTGGCATGAGGCAGTCAGAAGAATTAATGAGATTTAAACTGGCAGGCCTCGAAATACTCACCCCACAGGTGAATGCTTATCTTGGAGACAACAGCTCTTCCCTGGCTTGCCCAAACCTGTCTATTTACAAAATTAAATTATAGATCTTACTTTCTCATTCTTCCGACACAAAGTGTGTTAACCAGCAGCAGAAAATTTTGCAGTCAGTACAGTCATGCATAGCATACATGTACGTGTATATAGTGCATGTATTTACAGAGGTATCAAGAAATCCATGTATTATTTTGAACTCCATCCCCAGCTGAAATTCAAGGCAGAAGTGATGTACTTTTCTTCAAAACAAAAGTCCCTCCTTGGTCTTAGTCTTGAAACACTTCTAAGATTCCAAGGGAATCCTCAGAAATATGGGCATGGGGAGATCGACATTAGACTCCAGGACTAATGAGTGCATAGACTTAGGGTCAAGAGTACCTCAAGTAAAAGTCAAGTGGGAAATAATACACCACAAGAATTTAAAAAATAGCAGTTTGTGGCTTACTCTTCAAGTTTTTGATGTTTTCTCACAGTAAATAATGAGACAACTCCCATATAGAGCTTGATACAAAAGATGTAAATATACACAAACCACGCCTTTGCTTTATGACCGAAATGCTTCTGGTGGTAAGTCACATCAACACATCCTCTGCTATTTTAGTCAGTCTTATCAGCAGGGTTTTTTTTTTTTTTGTTTGTTTGTTTATGTGTTTGTTTCATTAGAAACATGTAGTTTTACTGTCAGGGTTGCTTGGAGGTGCTTTTTTCATTTACAAAACTTGACTACCTTATAATGAGAATTTTGCACATGTGAAGTAGAAGATCTGAAAGTCCAGCAGCTAACTGAAAACAGGGAAGAACCTTTAAGATGTCAGTTTTACATTAAATGTATACTTTACTACAGATTTATGTGAGTTGGGGAATTTGGATTCTCATTTTCTTATATAAATTGACAATATTTAAATTGTGTCTAGTTTATACATTCTTGTATACAAAGCTGTGGATCAAACTTAGATGCCATAAAGTGCTGCACTCTTTAAAGATGAAGAGGAAGCAATACATTTATTTACTCAAGATGCTTACAAAACCCTACAACTTTCTGTACGTTGTGTCTCATCTCTTGCCCATTGTGTATTTCCTTTGCAGAACAGGAAAAACCTTTGAGCTCAGCCGAAGGGGTGGGGGAGTCTCTCACTACATGATCCAAGGGACCAAAAGCATCCCACAGTGCAAATAGCTGTTTCTGAAATGACTTATTGGTCACTTGCCCATGCATCACAGAACAGGTTCTGCTGTTGCTAGAGTCCTCCAGAGAGCTATGCTGTGGCCAGGGACAAGAAGTGATGTAGAAGTATTGCAGGAGGCTCACTTTCTATTGTCAAGGCAGGGGACACAAAGGACCAGACCTGTTTTCCCAAGGCAGTGCCCCCACAGAGGTACCAGCTACACAGAAGGAGCACCACAATCCATCACATAGCTGCCCAGTAGCTGGGACCTTGATGATGTCCAAGCCTGTTGGGCAATACACAGGTCTTGCATATGATATTTCCTGCACAGCTGGCAACAAGAATTCCAGGCAATGTCCACCTGTAAGGAGGCAGGTGGATTGGGTCTATTCCCTATGAAGTACTTGTTAAGACAGGATCACCTTCAGTAACACTGTGGTCTGGTGTTTCATATAAGTGTCTCATGGAGGAGACTAATCACAGCCATGGGATGCTTGAAAACTATGGCTGCAATAAGCATAAACACATCTCTAGTTATTGGTATTTCACTGAAATTTTGTGACTTGAGAGATGGAAATGCTACAGAATACATGAATAACTAGAGACCAAAAGGACCACTGTTCTGGGACACTGAACTTTCTCCTGGACTGAGAGAAAGCAGAGCTTGAAGGGCTTAGTTTGTGTAGAAGATCAATGAAGGAAGGTGTCATCAGGAAAAAGACCTCAGCTGGTTGCTTTGAAGAAGACATGACAAATAGAGAACTGCCATTGGATCAAAAAGTTATATAAGTACTAATAAGAAATTTCATCCTGGGGCCAGATTAGTTGGACTGAACTAGTGCAGGTAAAAGTGAGACTCTAGATTATGGGCAATGTTTATCCTAATGAAACAGGTGTGTATCCAGTGCTTCTAGGGCCTGAACACCTGTGAAATTTCCGATGACTCTCTTGACCAGATGTCCAGAAGGGACAAGCACAGACCTAGAAAAGGCTCATAAGGAAGTCTCCTGTGTGTAGCAATGTGCATGTTGCATCTGAAAGGCTCATGGAGAAAATCCTGAAGAATCATCAACCTGCTATCTAATATAATGAGGGACAAAAATGGGAGCGCAACTGTTCAAGTTTAGGACGAGACTGAGGAATTTGCAAGAGCGGCATCTGTGTTTGCACCCATAGCTCTGTCCTGCAAGGTGTTTTAAAGAAAATTTGGTGCTGACCCGCAGACTTGGCACGTATTAATATGTCATGGGTAAACACGAAAACAACTGTTGACTGTGAGGAGGCAACAATGGCATCACCCAGAGCTCTTGTGCAACCAGTTCCACAGAGTGCTGTCACTTCCTTCCAGCTGTACAGCTGCTGCCTGAGAGGAAATCAATAAAACATCATCTCAGACATTTAGACAGTTTGAGGTTGTGATTTGCCCAATCAGGATTCAGACACAGATCTCAGACCCTGGGAGGAGCAAGGGCATGTGCGTCAGCTGAGCCACAATAACGAACTATGTTTTCCTCAGTGTAAAGGGTGGTGGTTTAAACATCAGTGAAAAGCATCTGACCACACACATTTGAGGCTAGAATTGTCCATACTCCCACTGTACTTCAGTTGGTGCAGAAGGACTTCACCGCAGGACTTCAGCTATACCTGCTGTGTCTCCTACCTGGGTAACTCCATGATAGGGCATCCATCAAAGAGATCATGAATGTAAGACTGAGTTATAAAGCTGTCATTCTGTCACTGCTGCATGTCCATGTGGAGACACCAGGGAAAGCTGGGAGATACTGAATGGCTTCCTATGTGGAGGATGCCTCAGAAATTGAGTTCTCAGCTGCAGCTGGGAAGCAAATGTCTGCTGGGTCCAACTAGAATGGAGCAGCAGCTTTGGTGTCTACTTGTAAAGGTGGTTTTGTGTTTTAGAACTTCCATCTTGTCATAACTGTTGCTTCACTTGAAAAACGTATTTGTAACTGGTGACTGTTCTGGAGGATAGTCAAAAGCTGAATGGCAGAGAGGATATCCTCTCAGATGTACTCCTACACACAACACAAGAGCCTTAACTAGTGCTATTCTTTCTTTTTATTTATTTTTACTAGAGCAGTCCCAAAATACTATTATCAACTTTATCCCTACCACAGATTTTTTAAACCAGAACTCTGCAATGTGTGTGATATATGACCTTGAAAATCACAGAAAATAAACCCTCATGCTCACATTTTGGCTGAGAGTCCAGCCCACCCAATGCAAGCAGCATTATTTGGATCCTGTGTCTTTATATATGAAAATGGAGAATCCCTACTGAAGTAACCTGACTGTGCTGCTCGTGTAGAAATAGAAATGAGTAAGTGCCTCAAAGGTGATGCAGGGACCCCTCAGGCAGACCCATTCGTCTTATGAAGGTCCATTGTTCTCTCCATTCTTTCCTGGATCATTCCTAAAGACTGATGTTGGCTAAGAATAGAACTGTCAGGAGGGTCATGATACTCAATGTGGACCATTGTCAACAGAGCAGTGCTGTTGCTTGTCCCTTCCTGTGTGTGTGCTGCCTTGTCTGGCTCTAACTTGGCTGAGGTACCTCAGTCACACTGAAGGTGTCAAGCTCTGTAAGGTGTGAACACGATGTGGTCCCTTCTTCCAAAAATGTCAAAGTCTAGTGCAGTGGAAAATGACTAAAAAATAAAAATAAGTTTTCCACGAATTGTGATTTTGTATACATGTGAATTTGCAGATTTGCACTAGCAAAAGCCATTCTGAACCGCAGAAGTTGCTTAACCATAATCCCTTGTAGAGGTTATTAGGAAGCTATTGCCATTTTTTATTAAAAGAGAGTTGATGAGTAATGGCTGCTATAACTGTCTTGACTGAGGCATTCACCCAACTCTTTGTTGTTTCATTAATTTCTTGTTCCATTAAATCTTTGGAGCAAGATTTGTGCGGATCACGACTTGTACATGGCATCTTTTATCTTTGGTGTTTTGTTCATTTTTTTAACTGTTCTTTTTGCCAATTTAACAGCTGTTTCCTAACCATTTTTTCATTCAGGATCCTCAAATTCATCTTAGTCCTTGGTTACTGCTTAAGCTTATGGTACCTAGTTCCCACCCTCATCCATTAACAGAAATTCTTCTTGCAAGTTATGTTTTTTTTGTTTTTTCAATAAACATGATACTGGTCCTTCAAGCAAATCATCTTCCTTGATGTAATTTTACTGTATTTGCTTCTCACATGATACACTGAAGAGCAAAAATAACAGATTTTAATCTCCTATTCTACATACACTATAGAGTCCAGTCATAACCAAGTACATTTATAAGGACATTCCACAGTTTCATGTAGCTTGTCATGAAAATTGAATCTTAAAGTCTGCATTAGCAGAAGAAGTAAACTTTAAACAATAGGTTTGAGTTCTTTTTTTCCCTCCTTGTGGGTTTGCTAAGAAGCAGAATTATTATCTATGGAAATGCACATTGTCCCTGATCTTCCTCCCTTTTCTTCTCTGTTTAATCCTAACCCTGACATTGAATTTTGCTAATGGCAAGGAAAATTTGACACTTTAATGGTGTCTTTCTGTCTATATATTGCTCTCAATATCTGTCAAAGCCTGAGGTTGAATTTTTAATTGAGGAGTTGCAAACAGGGCAGCAAAACATCAAGGCTGGATCAAGTTGACACCTCAATATAATTATATTTGAAGTTTGTGGTTTGAAACCTATTGCGAACACTTTGATAACTGGGGACAGCTGGACAGACTGATGAGCGGCTTGTCCCATTGTGATGCTCTCATGTCCAATAGTTTTGGTGGTTTGGTTCATGGGGGTGAACAAAATTCTCCATTCATTTATTAGTTCATTCCAATAGCTTTTTAAACTTGATAATCAATATGTATCTTAGTTTCAAGACAAAAAAAGCAGTGGTTATTCCTAGATGCAATTCATTATTGTCTTGAACATTTTAGGTGCAGTAAGGAACAAACTATAGATATGGTCCTCAGAGTATGCTGAATCAGAGTGCAAGTATATTAAAAATACCCCTAGAACAAGTAGGCTTGAAATCAGGAATCAATCACAGGCTACCAGACAGTGTCAAGAAACAAGGGGCACAAAAGCTTCAGCTTTAAGTTAGTTCTCTTGTGTGAGAGAGCAGTTTGAACACTGCATTTAGCCCCTTCTCATCATGCCACATTGGGCCTTCCTGAATATTAAAGTAACTTTTCTCAGGTGGGAAGCAAAAACAGGAACACTGTTGGGATTTTTGTACATTGTCTGGTTATTACTGCCTTTGGGGATGGGAGCATGTACGGGAGTATTTAAGACCAGGAAAAGGCATCACCTAGAATGCTGTTTTATTCCTTAACACATGCAGCTGACAAAGGTGCAAGAAAGCACACAAGTGGAACTTGATCAAGATAAAGATTGAGGTTCTGGCATGCAAAAGGAATGACTATGTATTGGAAGACACACAAATATCTGTGAGAGATGATATTTTCAAGCCTGACCTCTTATATATTAAAAATGTTACAGTGTCATTACACAGCATTACAGGTAGGAAATAAATGTGAGGAAAGTAACACTGATAAAGGGGTGCTACAGCTCCTGTACCAGGGACTACCTGATGCAGTGGGGGTGGGTTTTTTCCTTGCATATATTTATTAACACATGAAGATCTCAAAAGTCATATTGCTTAATGAAACAATATATAATGGAGCAGACTGCAAGTACTGAAATATACAAAAAAACTACTTTCAGCTGTTTTACCCAGGGAGTAATCAATAGGCTTATTTAGCACTGCAAAACTATTCACATCAAAAATAGTTTATACGTGGTGTTCCACTTTCTAACCCACTAATTTCAGAGGAGAGAATCTAAACTTCAAATATACAGCAGGAACAGATTGTTCAAGCTGTGACTATTATACTTCAATAAAAATATTTCTTTTCCCTATGGTAGTTGAAATGTACTGGGGCTTTAGCTGAGGGGAAGACAGAAAAAGACTTCAGATTTTTCCTGCTCATGTGCATCTTACAGATTAAATAGTCTGCTGATTTTTTTTTTTAACATTAATTGCAGTAGATCTGCCAGGTACACTTGTGCCAAGCTTCCCTGCAGACACTTACTGCCTGTCACCCCACCCACTCAGCTCATGTTAGCTATCATTTTGCCATTGCCCAACAAACTCACACACTGTTTTGAGGGGACCAGACGGCTCACAAAACTGCCAACTGCATAAAGCCACCAGATCTGCAGAAAATCCCTCTGAGCCCTTAGAAACACAGTTTTTCAGAGGATTTTCCTATTTACAAGCACGTCAGTTGTAACTGACCTTTCTGACATTTACAGAGAAGTGAGTGGTGGTTAAATCTGGTTCCTCAGTACTCATGGCACTCACATTTAAAGCACGTGACTGCTTGTAGAAAGTGAGTATGGAAGTCAGAGGTAACCGAATATATATGAATTTTCAAACACAACAAGATTTCAGACATTGCTCTTTTCCTCCGTGTAGGCTAGTGATGCTAACAAAGCAACAGATATTTTTTCTACATCGTGTCTTTTAATTTATTTGCATATTGTTTTGTTGTGTAAAACTATGTACAACTGCTGATCATGTGAAGATACACAGAAGCAAAGCAATAAAAAATTTTTAAAATTTTCAGTTAACAAATTTGTTGCATTCCAAAGAAATTGTGTCTTGAAAATATTATTTGGAGGATTATGAACTTTTTTGGAAACTGTTTTCCTCCTGCTGAATGATTTAATTATTTTCCTGGAACTTAGGCTTCTTATGGGGAAAAAAATAAAAGAAAGAGAGAGAGAAAAGAAAAAAAAAAAAGAAAGAAAAAGAAAGAAAGAAAAAAATATATATTTTCAAGTGGAAAAATCTTTTAGGAAAAAAAGCCTCTCAGTTTTTTTCAGTAAACTGGATAGTATGGAATAGTCTTTCTTAATTTCCCTGGTCATCCTATGATTCAGGTTGGTTTTAGCTAAAGTAAAGTTTAATACAGTTTTTGCTTTCTTTACCACTCAGAGAACCATTGGTATTTGCTATGGGAGTTCTGTATTACCATTATTATTTTTAATATTATTAAGCAGCTACTTATATTTAATGAGCACTCAATGAAGTATGCATATAACACTTGCAGATGGAGTGCTTTTTGTCCTAAAGTTGAAGTGACCATGAGTTTCAAGTTTTTACCAAGATAGGCTGAGCTGCCTTCCACATGTCAAATCCTGGCTGTCAAGAAGACAGTGGTTTTTAGATAACAATGCAAATGATATACAAAACTTGCATTTCAACCATGGTACAGTGGTAAAATCATGTGGAAGAAAAAGTTTCTTTAAATTATTTCTTGAATGATATTTCATGCCTATTACCAATAGTTGAATAGGTACTGGAGTTCAAACAATGTTTCAAATATTTTTCATATACCAGCTTCCTTTCTACCTTCCGTATTCTCACTTTAAATATTGTCTGTGATTAGAAATACTCTTTCAAAAAGTTTGCAGTGAAAAATCTTACAGAAGTTCACTTGAATGCTTACCTGTATTCTGCTGCCAGTTGTTTGCTACTTAAGCCTGCAGTGGATGATTTTGCTTGGAAGGAGGATTGCATTAAATTCAGCATATCAGAATAATGCCTACTGTGTCCTCTGTGTGAGGCCTGTATTGGCATTGCTGTGATTTGAAGTCAGTCACCATTCAGCCAAAAAAAGTATAGAAGTGCAATTATGAAATAGTTCTCTAGACATTCATTTTTACCTTCTTATATTTCCTAACAAAATTGTTTATTCTTAAAATCCACAAGATTTCTTTGCTGCACATTTCATGTCTGAGTATTTTTTCTTCCTTCTGTCTGTTTTGTTGGTTATTTGTTTGATTTGGGTTTTGTTTGTTGCTTGTGCTTTTATGTGTGTGTTTAGGTTTTGTTTATGGGTTGAGCTGTGTGTTTGCTTTGGGGGGACGTAGATTTAATTTTTATCCAAGTTTCATACTTTAGAAATAAAAGATTGTAAAATGAAGATACACAAACAAACAGTCCATTCATAGTGCATAAATCTCTAAATGGACCAACAGTTTTCTGATACCACAGTTACTTAATTATGAAATGCACAAGTACAATAAAGAACAAAATTTCAATGTTTGGCCACATGGCACAAAGTGCTTAAGATGATGCTCTATTTGTAAACAGTACATTATGTAGATTGGAACAATACAAAGCAATTCAATTAGAGATAGTATGACCTTTTACTGCTTAAGCTCAAAAGCAGCAGAAGGAACCTCGCCTATAATGAACATTTAGCTATCTCTACTTTATTGCTGTTTTCTAGCATTATCCAAATGAACACATCTTCTCTATATTGCAGATGGATTTGGACGTCTGCAGCCTTTCAAGAGGGAGATTGCCCTCTCTCAGTTCAGTTTTCTGAGCACTGTCAATGAGGTCATACATATGTTCTCACTAATATAACAGTAGCTTCAGTTTAACCATCAAGATATTGATTTCACTCTTGGGAAGCTACCAAGCTGGGCGTCATTAAAATAACATTTGCCACTTCAGAGTGATTGCAGTAATGCAGTATCTCCTCTGGTGCACCAAGAACAGGGTTTCTGCCTCACTATCTTTCCTGTGGTGAAAGTTGTGCGGGTGCTTGCTGCAGGTAGCAATGGTGTTGCATGAAATACTTCACCTTAGTTTACTTGTAATCAGCCTAGACTAAGATGTGGTTTATCCCAGAAACAAAGAGAAAGTAATTTAAAAGAACTCTACCCACTTCACCTAAGAAAAATATTTATATTTTATGCATCATAACTAATGAGTACCATCTGATCAAGATGTCAGTTTTGATAAAATGCTATGACCCCTTCTAATCTTGCCGGTAAACTGCCTCAGTAATGACTTAGAAAATTCCACCTGCTCTTTATACCCAGCAGCTGAGTTTTACTACAAGTCTCTTAATCAGAAATACAATTTCCTATATAGGCTTTCTTTGTTAAAAAAAAAAAAAAAGTTACTGCTCTTGCATTTCTTTATCTTGTACTTGCTTTGTTTGAAAAATGTAACTGTTGACACATGCAGTGGCTCTAAATAATATCCTCCAGTATAACAGATACAGCCTAGAGTATAGTGTCAGAAAATGGCTTGTTGAGTGCAGGAGGCTGTTTTAGTTAACATGGGAGAAAAGCAACTTGCTGTGTAGCATTGCATACCCTTCAGGTAGAGTTACTGAGTAACTCTCAACTCTGTGAGTGAAACAATGGGAAGAAATTAGATAGGGGGATTAATTACTGGAAAGTAAGAAGCAGGGGATGGGAAGTGGCCCCCAGGTCTGTGGTTAGTGGCATGCTTAGTCCTGCTATGTCAGCCACCTGGATTTCTGAGAATTCAATCTAGTTCCAGAAAGCCTGGACAGTTAGTTGGTTAAGCTCTGCTGAACCACCCTAGCAGCCCTTGGCGGTGTGGAGGAGGTTAATGAGTGCCCTTGGTTCCAATGGGCAAGATTGCAGCTGAGTAAGGGGGAATACATGAACTCACTGGGTGGACTTACCAGAGAGACAGGAAGGAAAGCTCTCATCCTTCTAGAAATCCCCAGCTGAGAGCAGAGCAGGGCAGCTCTTTCTCTAACTTGCCAGGATGAGACCATATATGTGCATTGTCTTGGGATCACTGTTAAAATGAACATTTCCATCCCACCCCTCACACAAGAATGTTCAAAGCAGGAATAGCTAAACTTTTTCTCAATTATGGCATTGCCAGCTTGTGAGGGACTGGGTATTCCTGATTTTCAAGGGGCAGGAAGGATACTAAAGCATTTCTCCATGGGTTCCTGTGGACCTTGACCCCCTCAGCACTGCTATTATGCTAGTTAACTCCTGAGCTTTGAGTCATGGACCAACTAATTCCTCTCAAGAAGAAACACAGAGCTGATGAACAGAATCATAAAATCATAGGGTGTTAGGGGTTTGGAACAGACCTTAAAAATCATCCAGTCCCAGCCCTCCTGCTGTGGGCAGGGCCACCTCCCCAAGTTACTCAAAACCTTATCCAACTTGAACACTGCCAGGTTTGGGGCATCTACAACCTGTAGATGGGGAAACTGTTCCAGCATCTCACCACCCTTACAAGGAAAAATTTCTTCCTAATATGTAACATAAATTTCTGTTCTTTCAGTTTGTACCCCTTACACCTTGTCCTGTCACTGCAGTTCTGATGAAGAGCTCCTATCTCTGGCTCCTACCCTGTAGGCCCTTCAGATACTGCAAGACTGTTATGTGGTCTCTGTGCAACCTTCTCTTCTTCATACTGAACAGCCCCAACTTCCTCAGCTTGTCTTTGTAGGGTTAGGGCTTTGCTCCAGGATCTGCTCTACATAGCCACTGGGGATCTGGAACTGTGCAAGGGTTCACTGCTCTGCCCACCAGTCTTTCAAGACTATCTGTGTAAGTCATGGGCTCCACCACATCCTAAGCATGCATGAGACACCACTGCTGTCCTGAAATGAAAACACTGCTTGTGGGTTGTCAAGACTCTTTCATTAAACACACTTGTCTTATCTTGAACTTGTATACTAACAACTAGTATGTTGCAGGAGCACAGAGGGGCGAGCTGGGGCTGAAGAGCTCAAAGACATCCCAGATGCCTTCAGGACTCTACCATCTCCCATAAGATGGCAGAGCAGCTTGGCACAAGGTACAGCCATTGTGATGAGCTGTGTCAGCTTGCATTTCAGAAGTTTAATGCAACCTTTTCCACCTAAAGGTTCAGTGAATCTTTACACAAATGTGCAAGCAGCACTGAGTCTTTGGTGAGGAGATCTTCATAGTACCACTGTTCCTGTACCATGTTCAATGTCCATCTAGGCTGGGCCTGGGGCTCTGTCTCAAGCCCAATAGACAAGAGAGTGCAGCTGCTGCCTCCGTGTCCTCACCTCTCAGCACTAAAGATGAGGAGCTAGAGGAAGTGCACCCTCACCATGGGATCTTTATCCCTTCTGACTTGTGAGATGGTGTTTCAGAGGGAAACCAAACCTCTGGGAGCAGGTGAGAGGGGCTGCTGGGTGAGCCAGGTCCAGGGGTTATTGGTTGCTGGGGCAGGTACACTTGCACAGATGGCAGGGACACTTGCCTCCCATCTGAGTGGCAGGTGCTTGTGATTGTATAAATTGTTCAGCACTGTCCTGCTATGGCCCACTGACTGCAGTGTGGATATGGAGCATATCACCAGCTCCTGTCCAAAAACGGCTAATCTTGACTGTGCAATGTGGATGATGTGGATGCATAGAGTCTTCAGAGTGGCATTGCAAACATCTATCATCTGTGTGACCACAATGTATTTTTTCTTTTTTTATATCCATTACATCTTTAGGTCATTAAGGCTGTATTGTCTGACACCTTTTCCATGTGTGTGACTTTTATACGTGGTAGCATTTTAAAACGTGGTAAGGTTGCTCCATTGAGCAACCTGTTCCTGTTCCCACGCAGTCACCTTAGATGTGGTGTTCCATTCTTCTAAATTTTGCATTCTAGGTTGGCAGTTTCACATGGTTAGTCCCAATGGTACCAGACAGGGGTGTATAACCCCAAATCTTCCCTTTACAGGGAAAAGATCACCACAGGCTGCAGTCAAAGCTGAGCTTGTTTAGCAAGTGTTGAGGGGATATGTTGAGGAAAGCTAAAAGAAAGGGATGTCTGGAGATCTGAGAGTCACAGTTCCACCCTGTCTGATGGTGCCCTCTCGGAAATTGTTTTTGGTGTTTTCCCCGAGATGTGTAAAAGTTCTTATCTGGCAGTTCGTGTACCCGAGGTGGAATAAATCAGAGCTCTTTAGTTTTCTCGGTTTCAAGGCTGTTTATTATTTTCTTATCTGTAATATTTTCTCTCAGCCCAGCGAGGTCTGTCTTGCAGGGCAGCCATGGCACACTCTCTGCNCCTTTCGTTTAGGCCTGAACCAGGCTCTCCCAGGCTGAGGCCAATCCAGTGAAGATATTCTGCCGTCATGTTGTAAAATTTTGCAGGTGCAGATGGGTCAGGAAGGGATTAGCGTTGTCAGGGAGCAAAAGTGAAGCTGTGTTTTCAACAATGTCAAAGATGTGCAGCAAAGATGTGCTGCCTTTTTTTGGAGTGCTCTGGTGGGGCCTAGTGCAGAGTGCAGCACAGATGGTGAGGAGTGAAGCTCAGGGGCACACTGGTGAATGAATGTGAAGGGCTCTGGAACTGGGACCTTGGCAAGGTTTGTTCTGAGTTTTGCTGCGGTCACTCTGCTCCAGAGGGGCTGATCATAAAAAGTGTGAGCATGAGTCATCCCTCACCAGCTGATGGGAGGCTCCCTTCATGGCTCATAAAGGCTGCGGAGATTTAGGCTAAATGTCTCTGTAAGCATCAGAACTCAGCTGCCAGGCACTGCTATTGCTCATGGCTTGTCACTTGACAGTGTAGGTTCTTCTGAATCTGATTTTCTAATAAAAGATTCTAAATTTGAACATATTTTTTGCTGGCAGGTAGACATCCAAATGATAGTGCTGTCCAGGGAATAACTCATTACTAAGTCTTATTGGAATTCACAAAATTTGCCTCCTCCTACTTATTTAACTTTGCAGCTCATTGTCACACATATACCCTACTGAATACAAAAAGCCTGAGCCTACTGAATACAAAAATGTGTGGAAAAAAGGAAGAGAGAGTGGTTACCACATCACCTGCTTTTATCTGCTGCTGAGCACCTCCTCATAAGAGCCCAAGAAGAGGGATGTACTTACAGCTGGAATGCCTGTGAGTCCAGGGTGGAGCACCCACCACAGCTGGGACCCTGTAGCTGGCCAGGTCAGCTGTCCCCAGGCAAATATCCTCATTCCTGGATACTCTAAAAGAAAGCCTCTCTCATCAAGATCTTATCTTGTCATCTTGGAATATGGGAATGATACCTTTCCTCTACACTAGTTACTTGGAAGAAGAGTTTAGACTCCTAAGACTGGGACAGTGTTCACAAGTCAATAAATCACCAATTTTTCCCTGAAAAGCTTTAATCAAAAAACCTGTTTCCTTTCCAATTCTGCTATAGATCAATATTAAATCAATACTGTAAAATAATCCCTCCAAATTCATGTTTCTCTATTAAATATAGATTTGACCATTTCCCATTTTGTAACAAAAAATGCACACCAAGACTGCTGTAGATAACATCTACTTGACTTAGGTTGATCTGAAGTGAATTATCATTTTTGAGAGAGGCCATGTTTTGTAGCATTGTTATTGGCAGGTACAGGGCGAGGAGAGGCAGAACCTAATGGAATTGTACTAAATCTAGTGGAAGTGGCATTCTGGTCCTGTGGGTTTCCTGGAGCAGAAGAGAAAGTCTCAGGAGCATTTAGCAGTTTGAGTGAAAAGCAGAGAAGACTGAATTTTTTTACAAAAGGTTCCTAATTTCATGTCTTAATTAATAATTGATGTTACCTGGGTGTTAATGAAAGCAAAAAAACCCACCAAACCAGCCCCCAAACCAAAAAACACTACAACTACAAAGCTTTGAAGAAGGTGTCTTGAAATCCCACCACTCCCACCTGTTTTTACTGAGAGGGTTTTGTCCTACAGAATCTCTCAATTTCATTAGCTCTCCACTCATTCTAGTCTCCCTAGTCTGCAGAGTATTCTAGCCTGCATTTTTGATGAAAAAAAGGTAGAAATTCCCAGGACAAGTGATGTTTTTTACTATTCATTAGGACGGAGATTTGCTGGATCACTGGGACCCTTATCTAGAAGCTGTGTAGCTAGGTCCTGTAGCTAACATGATGGTGGCAATGATATGAAGAGAAGTCACCCTTGTCTCTGGGCTGGCAATCCATGGTATGGAGTCTCTATGGGGTGCTGTGACCACTCTCGTGTCTGCAGTGCTGAAGTGCTGTCACCATTTGTATCAGCAGACAATCAGCTCTCCTCACCGGAGTCTCCAGGTATACCTTTGGCAAAAGCTACCCCTTTGGCAGACTAAGTTCTGTCTTTCATTCTTACTTGATGGCTGCAGGTCTGAGCAGCTGCATCTCAGTCCCACAGAAAAGGCTAACATTCGAGGCCTTCATAAAAATGCCACTGCACTCTACAGAAAAAGAAATGTGGCATTTTCAGTCCTATTCCTTCTCACTGAAAAGGCAGGGCTGTTGACACATAAAGGCAAACATAAGTGATAAACACTCATTTAGTATTCCTTTGTTAACTTATCTTTTTCTTGAAAATACTCTTATGGTATTACATTTTTACTATCAATAATGTTTGATGCCAAATCTGATACAGACCCATGGAATGACTTGTATATTAATGTTTGGTCCAAATCATGTCACTGATATTTCTCCTCATCATTGCAACATAACATAGTATACTTACATTTTCACTTAAACACTTAAAAGACCCATCACTTCTGCCTTGAAAATCTTTTCCAAGCAGGGCTAGACTTTTTTCTGGAACATTAGCTTTCAACCTAAACCCTACTCTAAGACCAGCTGTGTCCTTTTCATGCTGAAAATACATCATTCAACACCTCCCTTTCCACACAGAGTATTTTTGGTCTCCGGCACCAAAAAAATGCTGATTGAATAAAAGCATGGGTCTCATACACAGCCCTTCAATGGTTAAGTAGAGGTAATTGTTCAGTGTGCTGACTTCATCCCTTTGGTCATTCCCTCAGACACTTGGTACACTCTGTCTTTCCTTTTTCTGATGCAATGCAGACAGTGTTATTGAAACACTCCATTGCTGATTTACTAATTAGCCTTTATTACCAGAATTGGTCTGACCTTATCTACTTTCAGTACTGTTCTTACTGGCTCTGTTCCTCCAGAGCATTCTCATCTATTCTCATGTACAGGAGCTTGTTTGGGTTATGAGTCAGAAGATAAGTCCATCTCCCAGTCTCCAGCTGGAGCTCCTGAGGCTTAGCTGTGATCTCCAATATTTTTTACAGTAATTGTTATTTTTTTACAGTGTGGTTTGAGGGATCGATATCTAAAAGCAGTAGAGATACTATTATAATTTGCTTGACATTTGTTATCAAAATTATGGACTATACAGAAAATATTGCAGCCATGGAAGTGCATGTCCTGAATATCACAATATTTTTTCCCTGCTGTTGGGCATAGGGTGAGTGTCAAGAGTCTCCATGAAGTGGACAGTGTTTGGAGGTTAGGTAAGGCTTTTTTTTCCATGTACTTCTTGGTCTGACAAGGATCATAAAGGCTGGTGGGAAGCTGTTGTCCTACCTTCTACTTCCTGAGCAGCAGTGCCAACGGTGCCATGACATAAATAATCAAGATAACAATAACTTACACCAAGTACTAACCAACCCAGGAGACCTCTCTGCTGGGTAGCTGTATGCTGCAAACATGATTATTTGCTCACCAGCCTCAGGTGGTGTGCAGGAAGCCTGGCCAAAAGGTTGGTTCACCAGCAAACAGCAAGGTTACACCAGATTATGGACTCATTTAGCTGAAAGGCTAGGGTTGCTGCCAGAAGCCAAGTAGTCCAGCCAACAAGAAAGTGGGTGCTATCAGAAGAGTTGTTGCAGAGCACATGGGAGACCGCTGGTGCTTGGAGATTTCAAACAGGCAAAAGAGCAGAGTGTTTCTCTGAGAGGCTGAATTGTTCATTCCATAAAATTTGTCTGATTTCTTCACACACCCGAACCTTTTGCCTTAGTGGACCAGCAGCACCCTAAACAGTTCAGGGCCAAAGCACAAGGAATAACATATTATTAAATTGCTATTCCCACCCTGCATTTCAGAAATGTCACCACATTAGTGTGGTTGCTTGTCAATGTTAGTGTTTTGCTATGTAGACAAAAAGTGTGAGGAATTCTGTGCATTGTATGACTGTGATAACATTACTCTGATCACAACATGATTTAACACAGAGATTTGGGAAAGAATTTCTGTAAGACACAGTTTTGCACTCAAAATGGAGGAATTTCCATGGGAAAATGGGAAGCACTTCTTCCAGAGGGCTCTCTGCCTTTGGCTGCTCTTTCCCCTTCATTAGACAGATGCACTTCATACTGCTTTTTTATTATGCTCAGCATATTTTAAAGCACAATGCATAATACTTCTAACACAACACTATGTATAAACCTGTGTCATGTTGTCCCCCATATCTGTATTATAGGCAGAGCAGACAGCTGGTGCATGGTGTATACTGTAGGCAAAGAGGAAAAACAATTTTCTTGTGAGGCATTGTTAAATACTGACAGCATAAAACTGCACGGTTTTTAGCAGGCTGGACCATATTGTAGTGTTTGAAAGATCACTTGCAATTTTCCCTGTAGATTTTGTCCTAAGAGAAGATGGTGCTGCCATTATTCATTCTCTTTATAAAACTATAGCAATTTGGCAGTCAATCCTTCAGATAAGAGAGAAGGGGACTGTGGTCTTTACTTAGAAGTAGCCATTTTTCAGAAAAATACAGCTGACAAAGACAGAAAACTTCTCAAAGAGTACAAATCAGGGTCAAAAAAAAAACCTCTGAAATGCTCCCAACAGCGAAAGCTAAACTCAAACGAAGAAAACAATCTTGTGGTTATGACCAATATCCTATTTCAAGTTAGAGGCTTTTGAAAAGAGATGAATTTATCAATTCTTTTGGCAAAACTATTTTCTTTTGATTGTGATGAAACAACTAAACCACTGCAAGAGGCTGGCTAAAAAAAAGAGAGAAAGTAAAATTAAGAACTAGATATAGTATTAGATGGTGGGAAATGCCATTACCTGTATCAGCAGCATCTAGCAATGGCAGACTGGATGGCTCCATCCAAAATCCTAAAAACACTCAAAAAGCACACTCAGCTCCCCAGAGACATAAAGCAATCATTTATTTTTTGAGTGAGAATACTCAAAAAAAGATAGAACAAGGGACTGATCAAATTATAATGAAGGCAAAAGGACTGACTTGAGCAAGGAGCAAGCTATAATACATGAAACAGTCACTGCTAAATTCCTAACCAGGATGAAAGGCAATGGCATTCAAAGGAAAATGACCAAAGAGGCCATGTAACTCCACAAAGACTTGGGCAAGTCTGGTGCACAATCTTCCATTTGAAGACAGAGCAAAGATAGGATACAAAAAGGAACTGCTGCCAGAAAATGTGGTGGCATAAACAGGGAAAGCATGCCCAAATGAGAGGATACAAACTGCAGACACTCTCAATGTCATGAGGAAAGAAGTCTACAAAAAAAGGGAAACAAAGGAACAAACCCACAAAAACAAGCAGGCATCCAAGGACCGCACATAAAACTTGCACATACATGAGGTCAGTGTAGCTCAAAGGAAACCACAACCACGGAACACACATATGAACGGAAGATGTCTGTCGAGCTCAGTGTGGCAGCAGATGCAAGAGAAGGGCCAAACCCATGTATAAACTAGAATCACCAGAACAGTTAAGGTTAAAAGGATACTCTGGAATTCACCTTGTCCGATCCTCCTGTCATGGCAGGGTTACCCAGAGCAGGTGACACAGGAACATGTCCAGGTGGGTTTTGAATGCCGCTGGAGAGAAAGAATCCATGTTCTCCCTGGGCAGCCTGTTACAGTGCTCTGCCCTGCTCAATGTAAAGAAGTCCTGTCTCATGTTGAGTGAAAGCTCTTGTGTTTCAGTTTATTGCCATTGCTTCTTGTCCAGTATGTGGGCACCACTGAAAAGTCTGGCATCATCCTCTTAGCACCTACCTTTGAGGTATTTATATGCATTGATGAGATCCTCTCTCAGTCTTCTCTTCTTTAGACTAAACAGGCCCAGCTCTCTCAGTCTCTCTTCATGAGAGAGATGCTCCAGTTCCCTCATCATCTTTGTGACCCTTCACTGGACCCTCTCCAGGAGCTCCTTGTCTCTCTTCTCTTGAGGAGCCCAGAACTGGATGCAGCACGCCAGGTGTGGCCTCACCAGGGCCCAATAGAGGGGGAGGATCAGCTCCCTTGACCTGCTGGCCGTACTCTTCCCAATGCAGCCCAGATCCCACTGGGCCTCCTGGCCACAGGGACTCACTGCTGGCTCATTGTCACCTTGAGATCCACCAAGGCAGCCCCAGCCTGTGCTGGTACTTGGGGTTATTCCTCCCCAGCTGCAGGACTCTACCCTTGTCCTTGTTGAACCTCATTAGGGTTCTTTCTCTCCAGCTCTCCAGCCTACCAAGGTCCAGGTGAAAGGCAGCAGAGCCTTCAGGTGTAGCAGCCACTCCCCCAGTTTGTGTCACCAGCAAACCTGCTGAGGGTGCCTTGGATCCCTTCATCCAGGCCAGTGAAAAGGTGAGTGGGGCTGGACCCAGTATTGATCCCTGGGGAACACCACTGGCTACGGGATTCTGCTGCCCTGATCCTGACCCTCTGAGCTCTGCCATTCAGCCAGTCCTTGGTCCACCCCACTGTCCATTCATCTAAACCACATTTCCTGAGGATGTTATGGGAGATGGTGTCCAAAGCCATGCTGAAGTGGAGGCAGACAACATCCACTGCTCTCCCTTCATCTATCTACCCTTCCTGCCCTGCAATCACAGAAAGCTGTTGGATTGAACAAGAATGATTTCCCCTTGGGAGTCTGCTGACTACTCCTGATGACCTTCTTTTCTTCTGCATGCTTGGTGATGACCTTCAGAATGTTCTCTTCCATCCCCTTTCCAGGGATGGAGGTGAAGCTGACTGGCTGGTAGTTCCCTGGATCCCCCTCCTTCTTGCCAGTTTTGAAGATGAGAGTAACACTGTCTTTCCTTTGGGCCCTGGTCCTGTTTTCTGTGATTTTTCAACGATGGTGGAGAGTGGCTTAGTTACAACATCTGCCAGCTCTCTTAGCACCTGTGGGTGCATCTCGTCAGGACCTGTGAATTTATGTCTTTTAGAAGTCTGCACAGTTGATCTGTAACGAAACCCTTTATGACAGGAGGAGGTCTTTTTTCTCCAGCCTACCTCTCCTTGCCCCAAGGTCTGGGATTCCTGAGGGCTGGCCTCAGCAGCTAAAATTGAAGGAAAGAAGGCATTCAGTAATTCTGCCTTCTCTCTGTCTTCCTTCACCAGGACACCTGTCTGATTCAGGAGTGACCTCACATGTTCCCTAGTTTTCTTTTTGCTGCTAATGTACTTGTAAAAGCCCTTCTTGCTGTCCTTGATTTCCCATTATATACTAAATTCCAAATTGGCATTGGATCTCTACATCCTCTGACAATGTGACTATAGGTGTCCCATGTGGTCTGTCCCTTTTTCCACACCCCATCAATTTTTCTCTTCTGTTTGAGATTTGGTAGAAGCTCTCTGCTCATCTCTGAGGGTCTCCTGTCCCCTTTGCTTGATTCCTTGCTCATGGGAATAAACTGGTGTTGAGCTTAAAGAAAGTGATGCTGGAGGCGAAGCCAAAAGTGAAACAGATAGTGGGATATGGCTTTGTGATTTATATTACAAAGGTATCCCAAGTCTTGCAAGGAAAGAAAGTGTAATTGCAGCAAAACAAATAAAATTAAAATCATATGATGACATGCTCACAAAACTAGAACTATAGTGTAACTTAAAAGCAGAGGAAAGAGAAAGGCTGACATTTCAGGTAGAGAGAGAGAAAAGAAAAAGAGAATGAGAAATCTCTGATTTTAATAAAATATATGACTCTAACAATCCCAGAGCCAAAAAAAATTTGCCCTCATAGAAGTATGGCAAACTGAAGGTATAGCAGCAGGAATTAAATTTTATGTTCCATCAAGGAAGCTGGAAGGTGAGTAAATTATCATTACGTTTTAGTCTTTTTTACTTTTTTGGTGGGCAGGAATATCTTCCAGACATGTTATATGTGATAATAGATAAAAGAGTTTGGCTATTATTGGAGCCAAACTTACAAGAGCCAAACAACTGACAATGAGAGCTGCAAAGAGAATGGAAAAGCAGGTCATGTTGTCACAGAAGCCAACAGCTGGATGAGTAGCATGGTACTTCCTTAGAAATCAGGCAAGCTATTTGCCAGAGACCCTTAATGCTTCAAAGTACTAAAAAGAGCTCAACATCAAAGGTCTGCAAAAGGAGACATATAAACTGAGTTCACAACAGTAAAACATGTTGGCAACCAGTGCCAACAAAGGATATTAATAAAAGTAATTAGATCTACTTTACCAAATTTGGTATGTCACTAGGTTGATAGGAATGGCAAAGAATAACATTTGGGGTAAAAACTGAGGGCAACACCCGATGTTACTAGAAAGATATATAAACAAAATTCCTAGGAAGTTGCATTATAGCGGATGATATTCTGGCAGCGTAGATGCAATTTCTGGGGGAAGGCTGATGCAAATCATGGCAGAAATCCCCATTGTCTTCTGCGACCATTCAGGGATGCAGGACTGCAGTTAGAAGTGGTGCCACCGAGCCACTGATCACATAAGGATTTTGACCTGGCCTTGGGAAGGCAGAAGTAAGAAAACTCAAATCTATGCGAAATGGCTTCAGTCAGTTTACAGACTATTAACACTGCTAAACTAGCTTCACTTCTTTTCCCAGAATTTTTAGATGAAACTAAACTTTCATGGTTACTATTACACAAATGAGCCATATGTTTCCTTTGATGTAGCATAGCTATACCACAGTTCCAACATTAACTACACAGCCAAAAATACTGGGATGTGTACAGAAAAATGTGAGAGAGAAGACACCTATTTCAGAAGTGGCAGTAGGTGACTTCTGTGTTGAAGGCCACACTGAAACAGGGGCCTTGCAGGACCTTGTACACATGAAAAATGCATGAGAAATATGTTCAGTTTGTCCAGGCACTGGAAACCTTCAAATACAAGGTGACCATGAATGAAAAGCCTTTATTAAAAGACCTTACTGGAAGCTTCTGGAAACTTTCATCGCATGCTATTGGTACTGCAGAGCTGGCACTTATAAAAAATATGCTTCAGGGTACCAAGGTATGTCTAGCTGGCTTCTTTTCCAAAGGGATATTGTGACATGAAGCATGGCAGCTCCTCAACTTAAAGGAATTACTTTATCAGCTCGAAAGAAATACAGGAAACTATGTGACACAGAGCACTTCAATTGAGGTAGTTATGCGGCAGTTTCAAGACAAAAGTTAGGAAGAGTCAGAGAAGAAGCTGCATGAAAGAACAAATTGCAAGTGTTTCTACCAGCTGTTCTGTTGGTTGGACAAACAGTAAGAGCAAGGCATGATCTTCCTCTGAAGACTGGTGAGATGGGGTGAGTGGACCATGGCAACATCACATGTGAAAACAACCATATCACAGTAAAAGTTTTCTCTGTGGCATATTTGAGCCAATCTGGAGCAAAATCTGGAAAAGCAGAGAGGCCATAAGCACCTAACCAAAATATCCTGTGGTGACTTCTGATATGAGTGGGAAAATTCAAAGATAACAAAATAAACCACTTGTCTAGCAGACTTGCCTTCACTGCAGAGATGGAATCTTTCATTGTAATTTTCTAGTGTTCTAACAAAATATGCTTCTCAGACTCCTAGGGACCATGGAAAATATAATCACAGCAACTGGATAATGCAAGGAGCATACAGAGGGCCTTCAATCTCACAGCATGGTTTCACAGGAGAAAGTCAGGTTACACAAAGCTTCGTTCAGGCTCCCCATGTCTGTGAAGTCACATGTATCTGATCATTGGTAGTGGAAGGCCAGCTAGAAATGGTTTTTTTATGTTCATTAGAAGTTTTTGTGGTTACCACAATTCACCACTTCTGCAGTAAAATTTACTGAAGGCATTCATTGTGAAAACCATAGCAGAAGAAATCCACATGCAGTTGTAGCCCAAAGAAGGGGCTTCCATTTTTGACTGTGGTGAATTCAGGGTACAAGTTTTATACCCAGGCAAGAGGACAAATTTTCAGCTGTGGCTTCCATATTACAGAAGAACATTTTTAACTGGAAACATATTCTGTGCTGAGACCCTCAGCGTTACTCCCGAGTTTCTCCCCTTAATCCTTTGTTTTTCTGCTCTTCTGGGGAGAGGAAAATGAGGAGACAAAACAACTCTTATTTTTAGTACAGATAGATTGAAAAAAAATCAGTGAGAGCAGTTGCCCATAGGGAAGTGTCAGGCCATAGGATATTGCCCTAAGCATTTTCCCAGCCTGAACTACTGCAGCTTGGGGATATCCTGACTTAAACGTGCATCAGATTATTTGTTTTTTAGTGGGTAGTTGTACAGCGTCCCCTTGAGTCCCTGTTAACCTTCAGTAGTTACTGCTTTGTCATACTCTTATTTTATGCTTGCACACTGAGCACAGCCACCGCCTTAAGTTTTTGCTTGATTTCTATGTTGAGAGTTATAAACCACACTTTTCAGTAAAGAAAATCCTTGAAGTCGCACAAGGCTCATGGTCTGTAGCTACATTAATTTATAGGAAAATCCTTGCTGAAGACAAGAAAAATAAATCATCTTAGATTTTCCTTTTATCAGATCAGTATACCAACAGCATCACTTCCAATTTAGATTCTGTACCCACTAAATATAGTTATATACTGAACAGAAAGTTACATCCAACAGGATTTATAATTAAATTATATTAAAACATTCCTCATTAATTTCTTCAGGGTTCTTGGACATCAGCCTCAGGCTGCATTTTTCTGCAATGTCCTGAACACTAGCTGATGTGGAAGCATCCATTTGTACTGACCATCACTTATCATCTATAGGCATACAAAGCTCATTCCTAATTCTACCTATGAGAAGCTCCAATATCTCTAGTGACAGCCCAGAGCAGGTGTGGGCTGAACACAGCTGGCTGGCAGTACACACTCTTCCCCATCCTGACCCATCTGCCACCACCTGCACTTCTACTCCAAGGACAGATTTGAGAATAAGGTTTGGACCTTAGAGGGAAGGTAGGTCTGTTATTAAGTGTTAAAAAGTTAAAAAGGCCAGAACTGCCTGCCATTGTAAACAAGAGACTTTGATCTGAGTTTATGAAAGAGATGTTAATAACTAGACTGGAACAGATTTTTTTTCTCAACTTGAGGGCTTAATTAGGCTTTCACAATTCTTCTGTAGCTCACATCAAGGCAGAAAGTTGCAATCATGGAAGCCAAGACAAGTACTCCTCTTTCCTTCTGTGACATGTTTTTCAGTGTCTTTCACTTTAATTTTTCCTTTTTATTTTATTTTTGCCTTTAGGAAGAAGTCATGTGTTATCTTTGATCTGCTATCCCTTTCCACTGGCCTCCCCCATCACAGTAAATGCCCACACCTCTTACTGTGTCCTCTCACCACCTCCCTAAAAATAGTGGGGCTAAGTTGGTGTAAGGTACTCAACAGCTTCCCTCTGACTGCTACTATAATATCTACTCAGCATAATATAAAGAATGGTTAAAATTTTAAATTAAAAAAAAAGCTAAATGAGATATTTCAAAAGTAAAGAGAGATACATTGCAAGGCAGGAAGGCTTGCGACTGGATATAGTGTCATAAACACTAAGTCTGGACAAAGCTCTGCTTTGATGGCTGACCACCTCTCAGGCAAAATGCAGTGGAGTTCCAGGACTGATATTTGTAAGAGAGAAGCAGGAGCTGAGCTTTTGCACCCTACGAGTGACTGTAGAGGGAACTGGCCTTGTTTTCCAATGCTGGTTACTCTAGCAAGTCCAAATAAGGTTTAGCACTTTTGAAAGTCAAACCTTTTTATCAGGAACTCAAGCACAGATCCTGGATTTATCTTCACATGCAAATGTTTGTGCCCAGTGTTTTTCTAAAGACACCTGAAGGTACAGCCTTCACTAAGATTGCTGTGGAGGTGTCTGGGACTACTGTTGATTCTTCTCAGACTATGACTATGTCATGTAGGGATCTATACTGCTGTAAGCTTGTTCTCAGAGCACTTTTAGAATTTTTCTGGAGTCTGATATTTCTGCTCTCTATTTATCTCCTTTATTAACTCCTTTGATTATTTTTACAGTTGATTTGCTTAAACTTAAATTGACTTTGTTGAATTTCTTGATGCTCAATCTCTACAGAAGAAAAAGGGGAAACCCATTACTTCTTGTTTTGCTTCCATCACCCAAGTACTGTGTATAGTCATGTCTGTGGTGGGCTTATACATACCCTATTAAAGCCAGATTTACTGTCCAATACAAAGATAGAGAGCAGTTTTATTAAACAGATATGTGTTAAGCTTAGCAGCTTCTGGCATATTCTGTCTTTGCTCATACCACAGATGCTGAAGTGTAAACACATCTGCAGGAATATGAATGCTTAACACCAATAAGGACTGTCATCCAGGTGGAGGTGTGCACATTCTGTTATGATCAAATGACATTTCCTTAATATATTTCCTCCTTTCTCATTGCACATTTGCTTAGGAAGCAGATTGTAAGGGACCCTTTACAGACAGGGAATAAGTTGTCTTCCTCTGGAAGATTGCTTTTGTGCACTGGTACCCCTGCTGTGTCATCTAAAAGCTCTGCTCAAAGTCCATGACATTCTGGTTCTTGGGCCAGATAAGCATATCAAATTCACAGTGCCATACCTTATTTTTTTTCTCTAATCACATCTCTTTTAATGACAGGACACAGCATTCCAGTTAAGACCCCTAAGCCTGCACCTTCTCTGGCTCCAGCAGTGGGAGCAGTGGTAGTCAGTTAATGGTATTACTGCAGGAACTGGCAGTTATCGTTGCACACTGGGAGACACAGTGCCAAGCAGTGAACAAGCACAGAGCAAAGGCACTTTGGCACTTGGAGACTGCAGCATAGCAGAAAGAGGAGTCTTAGGCAGGTGGAAGATGGGGAAGCAACAGGAGGGAGCTGGCTAAGCAGGGAGACTATTTATAGTCAAAACAGCACATGGGCAGTCTAATGCTGTCAGGTTGTTTCTGGACAACTGCAAAAAACAGCCTAGCCTCCTACACCTGCAAACAACTGCAAAAACAGCTGTACCTCCAAGTTGCCTTGTGATTCTGCCAGCTATCACCCGAATACACAGAACTCAACCAGCAGGTAGGACGGATTCAGAAGTCTGCTTATATCCATTCCTATGCGTTAAGAGATGGGAACAACTAAGTAGAGTTGGTAGTTAGGAATGTGCTGAATTCCCTGGAAACCCCAAGCACTTTTGTCACCATGAACCCCACTCAAAAATATCTCAGAGAAAACAACCATGGTCCTGAAAAGTCTTCTGGGCACCTGAATGCACTGCTCCCAGGGCTCGTCATTGTCCTAGAAAATTTTGCCAATGATACCAGGAATAGAAGTTCAAACAGGGACCTGATTCGCTGACGTTTGTTCTGTGAAATCTCACACTGATGCAATTTTGAGCAAATGCACATAGATGGAATCAACCCACTTCTACTTCAGGTAAATAGCATTTATTTATTTTCCATGCCCATAAATAAGCAGAATCAACCTGCTTCCTCCTTTAGCCCTGCATGATAGGCCGAATCAGCTAATCCAGAAGTAAAAAGTGATTTTTGCAAACTGACATGGGTAAGTTTTCAAGTCAACCCCATTTCTGCAAGAATCCTAGAAGAATGAAACTGCAACAGAACATAAGCAAAAGGGATGACAGCAAAATTTTAAAAACCCAGTTACTGGACACTCAATTAAAAAACTCTGATTAAGAAAAAATTACTTTGAGTAGTGTTTCTAATGCCTTGGCTTAGTGCTGTGACTTACCAGACAGTATGGGAGAGCACTTACCCTTGCATTCCTAGCTCTGGCCCAGATCAGTCCTTCATGTAAAGTAATCCCTCGAAGAAGGTTAATGAGGAGCGATGGCAAGGACAAGGCAAGGGGGTCCCCTTGCCAGACGTCTGTCCTGGTGGATCCCAGCAGCAACACACTGGCATATAGCACAGATATATAACATACTGTATCATTTGCACTTCAGGGCATGTGTAAAACAGCATGTCCAGACTCTTCCAGCTCCTCCACTGTCTTCGAGATGAGCAAAGAAGTATCAGAACTCAACACAAGGGTATTGCACATCCCCTGGCAGTGCAACAAAGTGCACTTCAAACACAAAAGCAAGCTCTGGTGTTTGCATACAGGCCTGCTGGGCTAACTGCAGCAATGCACACTCATCTCCTAATTCAGTCTTCAGCAGGTTTTTAATTATTTGCTCAGAAGTATTTATCTGCCATTTTTAAATCCCATGCTCACAAGGTTTCAGCAATTGAAAAAAGTTTTAACCATTTTCACCTTCCTGCTTTACTCTGCTGTTGAAAGAACAGATTCCTCCTATGCATTATTGAACACTGAAGTCAGGGACAGAATAAAAAGCCAGAAAAGCTAAATCTAAACAAAATATAGTCATCACTGTTCTTACACAGCTCAGTAAGACCCAGACAAAATTGCCCTGTGATATCCAAACTGTGCTGTGTACCATTTAGAAATCAGAAACTGAGGAAGATCTTTGGCAATGTTTTGTCAGCAGATAAGCCAGCTAAACATTAACTCTTTTTTTGCAATCCCTAATCAGAGGTCTCCATTCATACGGATGCTCTGTACTTTGAACCTTGAGTTAATGTATCTCTATTTTTCAGGAAAGCTTTGCTCACACTGCTTTTGGACTCTGTAGACTTGACAATGCGACCTCCTGCTGCCAGCTCAGGAGGCAACCTGATGATGCCTTTGCTTAGGTCATGTTAGTTAGTGAGTTCATGTCAGGTCCAGTGCTTGGCTTGCTAAGAAAAACTTGCGGTTTCCAAACGAAGTGAACCTTCCTGAAATTAGGATTTTCCTTACTGAAAAGAGCATGATGATTTGGAAAGTCATGTTAGATATACAAAAGTATTTCTAAATCCCGGAGTGCAGCAAGCTGAAAAAAGTTGCTTCCCCGGAAAAGCAGACCCTGCCAAGAGAGCATCTACAAGTTCTCTAGAGAAAACATCAGACATATTGGTGTTTATTGATAGTATATCAATGTGGTCTATTTTTCACTTGTAAATAAGAGAGAGAGAGCTAATTGTTGTCATTTATCAGTGTTAGGAATTAAAAATGAAATAGAGATAAGGTGCACAATAGCAGGAGAAGTATTAGATTTGTACTGTGAAGACTGAATTTTAATTTTGGTACTTTCGAATGTTTTGTGATTTCTCAGTAGTATGAAGCAGTTGCAGTTAAACTGATATGCAGGGCCCAGGGGTCAGAGTGGCTCTCTGTGATGGAGCCTGGGCAGCAGAATGCAGTGGGAAAGACTGGAGGATGTGAAAAGGAGGAAGCATCCAATAATACTTTCTGTCCATCCTAGCCTGCCTGAATTCTGGAAAAGTTTTGTGGGCAGTGCTGGGCCAGCAAGTACCACACAATAGAATTATTCTATCTTCCCCTCCCAAATTCTTCAGCTCTGGGACTTGCTAAGTGCAGTGAGAGCTTGGGGGATGTCTTGCTTGCAGTGTCCTGAATATTAGACCCTCATGCTTCTGTGTTCTGAGAACCTAGTTTTGAAATGCTCTTCCTCAGCTCCTGCTTTAGACATTTAATTTTCCAGGCAAGAAATACAGCTCAGTCAAAATTCTGTGAACAATTCCTGTACTACACAATACTTCATCACATACTTAATTGTAACTTTAGCACTGACCTGAAGGGGATGTAAACACATACTCAACTTGCTGTCCATGCTAAATTATTTTCCCGAGCAAGGAGTGACAGAAGGATCAATCCTCAGCTGAACTGAGGCCTTCTCAGATTTTATTTTTTAGAGTTCAGCTGTTTTTGCTGTTGTTTATCCTAACCCCCTGTCCCCAGCAACAGCATAGCAGCATTGCAAAAATTTATTTTGCAACACAAGAAAAAAAAAGTTTTATGTATTCTGCCTTAACTCAGTAACAATAGAAGACACAGCCTACTAAAATAATTTATTTCAGGTTGGAAATCAGAGATTAACATTTTAAGTGGAAAAAGTGAATGCTTTTCAAACTCATAAAAGGTGAGAACTCAAGACTGATAACTGTGACTGCCTTGTGGTCTTACTGCAGCCTGCATGCAAAAGCTCCTGGGTAAATTACATCTTCTCATTTGCAGTTTAAGGCAGTAAAGCCTCTGTAGATGTTCTCACAGCATTCAAAGCAGTCGGGTGAACTAAGACCAGTGATTATATTTATTCTTCCAGCTGCACAGCTCCAAGCATATTGACATCAGTCAAGTAAGGGACAGTAGCAGAGTACAGGGTCAAATACAGATCCACATTAAAAATGCAACACGAATGATTGCATTAGCTTTGGATTTGAGTACAGATAAAGATACCATTTTCTGATTGCATTACAGCTGTGGTCAGAATGAGCTTTACACCTGCCCTCAGCAACCACAATTCAAGCCCGAGGATCTAAATTTTAGACTCATGCAGTGAAGAGCAGTAAAACAGAAGCCTTCCCTGTCTCTCCACGTCATTTCTGTATGCACCATGCAGTTGAGGCACAGTGTGCTCAGCTGCAGCTAACCAGCTGTTTGTAAATGTGTGGAACCTACTCCTGTTACAGGCACACATTCTGATAGAACAACCCCAGTCCTGTGCATGCAGGAGGAAGCAGACCCTCAACGTGGAGCTCAACACTGACCTAATGCCCTGCTCAACTGCCTCTCCAGACCTACATAGCACCTCTCCTGAGGCTTTTCCTAGAGGTACTGGAGTCATCCCTGTCTTGACCTTACTAAAAGTAGTTACTTCCCAAGATCTTTCTCTTACAGACCTCTAGAAAGTCTTCCTACAAGCTGTTTCTCCTCACTTAGGTGGATCTGTTTCTCTCCAGGATCTTGCTGTGCTCATTTAAGAGACTAAGAAAATAATTTCACCCTAAAAAATCATACACAGCTTTACCCATAAATCTCCTGTGACACAATACCCTTGTGAGCAGATTTCTTTACCATTTTTGATGTCAATTACAATCTACCTTTTATTTACATGTGTCCTGAGCTCCTGCTATACAAAGGATTTCCAACACATTGAAGCAAAACCTGGTAACTATTTAGGACTAAGCAGTATTATCTGATTTTTTTAGTGTCTCAAGAATGGTAGCTTACAGTACTCTGCAGTAAAGCCATTATAAAATTCTTATGAACCTAGTGGTAAAGGGACAACCCATTTTATGTGTCTATCTCTTCTACATGAAATAGAAGAGTATGGCTAGATTGTCCAAAGCTGCTTATTCCACGAAGGCCAATGAGAAAAAGTCCAGGGATGGACCCTGGTTTGCTGGAATACTGTTTAGTATGGACAGACTGCATCACTACAGATGTCTATATCTGCTTAGATTTACCTCTGTGGTCACTGAGGGATAGCAGAACCATATAGTGTCATGTGCAAACTACAGACTTCATCCTTCTCTGTGTGGGAGGAGGCAACACAGTTTTCATTAAACATCTTTTTATCCCAAACTAAGAACTGTCCACAACAGATCAATTAACTGGAAAGCAAATTATATCTTTTATTCAAACTAATGATATCTCAAACTGAAGTATAACCACAAAGGGTCAGACTGTGATGTCTTCAAGGCCAGAGAACAGCACTAAATATGGGATGGTGGAGTTTAATATTGGGTGCCAGGGAGACAAGGGATCAGCATTGCCATGAGGCAAAACCAAAAAAAATAGAATGAAATAAAGAAAAGTGAAAGGGAGAAGTCTGATGAAGTGCTGTCATGGTTGTATGGAACTGAGTGGGTTTTCCTCTGCAGAAGTATGTGAAAAATGTTTGCTTATATTCTGTGTGTTGGTGCACTGACCCTTCTCTCTCAATGAATTGTCACAAATATGTCCCATTTCAGATGAACCCAACGGAACCTATATGATGTGTTGCTACATATGCTTATGTGTGTATGTTATTTACAATTATGGGGTATATACTAGAGACTATATAATATGTGTTCTCTGCTTCAGAGTGACCACAATATGCAGTAGAAAAACAGCAGTGATGTTTTAGAATATCCAACCTACTGAGTAAGCCACTGAAAGTGTCCTCTTGCCTTTGCAGCACATGGAATAAGGATGGACCTTCTTAAGACTGAAGTGGCTCTGGAACTCTTGTTTTCATTGCTACTGTCTGAGTTTCTACCAGTTTATCTGATTTGTGCTCTCTCAAGGCAACAGTTGATGATGATGTGAAAGCTGCACTGTAAGATGTTCTCTGAGTTGCTTGTACTTACAGGTGATCACAAGATTTTGGGTTGTTAGTTTCCGTGGCAAGTTTTTTTCTCATGCAATTTCCCTCTTTTGGCTTGTAGGTATTATTTATAGCTTGATTTATTTTTTTGTGTAAGAGCAATTATTCATTTCCTTTCTGCATGAAAACTTTTACATGCTCTTTTGTGCCTGCTTTCCCCATCAGGTTTGCTCTTTCAGATGATAGAATAACTCCTAACTATAACAGCTAGAATTGTTGACTGCTGGTCAACAGTTAGAACACCTGGGGCAGTAGGGCTGGATGCAAGCTGCAGTGCTGATGAGGGAAAGGAGCTGAACAAACCATGCCAACAATGCCCTACCTGCTGCTGCGAGAGCCAAATGCACACACAGGGACAGGCAGGACTGTCTCTGAGGGTGCATCTCTCCCTCGATCTCCATGTTCCCACGGAGGAGACCTCAGAGTGATTATTTGCAGGACTTGATAAGCCTTCCTCTGTTTGAAGAGCTATTCTCTTTAATCAAGAGAAGATATTAGGGCAGGCCCTCAGCACACAAACAGTAAATGATGTTAATCTGCCTTTTTGTTATTTTACACCAAAATTACTACTTTAATTATGTATGTCAAAGATAGACCTCCTCCTTCCTATCCAGCTTGGTATGCACTGCCAGCAACTGCCAGTGTTGACTGATTCATTGAGAATTATTTTAAAATCTAGTCCCATAAGCTTTCTGCTTTGCCACAAAGCATAAACTCCAATTTATCTTCATGATCATGCACAACTGCAAGTATAACTGACTGTGACAAAAATAACCTCCTAGCATCCAGCCCCAGCTTTTAACTCAGTAGCCATTTTTGAAGTGTGAGCCACACATAGGTACAGTTCTGCTTGGAGAAAGCTGGGGTTTGGAGGTCAGTGTGTTCTTCTGTGTAAACAGGGTACACAATCCAAAAGAGTTGACCATTCTATCCTTTCCTAAGAGAAAGTGTCCAAATAAAAAGAGCAAGCAAAAGACATAAAAAGATAGATCTGGAACATTCAACTAAAGTTGAGTTTGTCTCTCATAACTCCAGAAGCAAGGCCCATTCTTGTAAGCATGTGGAAAGAATTTATGGGCACCAGGGGTTTGAAGTGACTGACTTGATGTCATGCCAAATGTGGTCAGTTAGTAGTAAGGTATTTGCATTGTACAAATGAATCCTCACATTCATGCAACGCAGCTCTTCATTCTTCTGCTCACAACGCACATCCCAAAACTTACATTTGCATGATCTCTAGGCATGAACAGGAATTATCTTATTTCCAGGGATGATGGAATTACATCACAGAAAAGTCAAAGGATTTTCCCTCAGCCACACAAAGTCAGAAACTAATTGCAGGAACAGGTGATTCATCTTCCTGTCCTGAACCATCAGATGACATCTGCTTGGGATGAAGAAAACAGGTTGCTTTATCAATAGTAAGTCATAATTGCTCCACCACAGGGAAGATTGTAAAGCCATTTTTCCTGATGTTTGTAGACATTACGGACACCATTTTAAGAGTTTAAAAAAATGTGGACTATCGTTATGAAATTATATTCCATTCTCTCTCCTTCTTGGTGCTGGCATTAAAAATATAATCTTCTATGTCATTCTGAAACAGTGTCATTTTTGTATCTATTCTTATGCTCTAAGGACTTATGAGTTCTGTGGATATATTTGCTATTTTTGATAAACAGTTTTGTGAGGGGTCTTAGATAATGAATGCAAGTGATCAGTCCTAACTGCCTGTATATGTGCTTCCAGAGCCTCTCACAAGTCAGTGTGCCAGCTCCTGACAAAGATCAAGATTTGACTAACCAAGTTCTTTGATAAACTTAGAGGGACACTGAGCAGAAGAGGTGCTATCTTTCTTTCCCGAAGTGCTCAATTTGAGTCAGATTTAAAACAAAGAAAGTGAGGGGAAGTAAACAAAAAAATACCAAACCCATGACCTAAATAAGGAAATAAAGATAAATTAGTAGAGCAAGGAAAGTTTTAAATAATGCAGGGGTCCAGTTCTTCAATTAAAAAGAGTTTGTTTTTTTTATTTTAAAATATTTAAGGTAGGAAACCTCCAGTAGGAAATATTTCAGATAATTCATTGCAGTAGAAAAGAAGTATTATCAGAGATATGTGTGAAAGAAGGCTAGAATGAATCAAACCCAGGTGATGAGAGATTCATAGTAGACTCCCTGTTATTTTCTGGGCCAATACTTCTTATAATTTCCTGGATCCAGCTTTTTTTCTAATTCTGTTTCCAGTTGCCCTGCAAGCAAGAGGAGTGAGCATGTTGGCTGAGGAGACAGAGCAGACTGGAAGAGGCAGAGGCAGACTGGTTATCAGGAAGGTATCTGCATACGAAATAGCACCAGGGAACCAGAGCAGTTTACAGAAGAGAAGAGATGGGGGAATGCTTCAGGGACACTGCAGTCTTCCTTGGATGAGCTGTCCAGAACTTTGCTCTTTCATTTCTGGGACATGCTCTCCTCTTTGTGTTTTGGTTTCCTGTCTCATTGAGAGGGGAAAGAAGGAAAATATTTGGACACAGTTTGATTGTAAATATTGTCTATTATTCATACAGGCATACAATAAAAAGAAACTTAGTTGAGGCCTCAGGCTAGTAAAAGGAGTGCAATGCTATATCTATTTACAGTGAAATATTTGGTGGAAAATCATCCCAAGAAAATATAACTTCCCCAGAGGAAGTGTTTTCTTCCCTCTTATGATTTCCTGTAGGCTCTTCTAGCCTTGGGGCTATAAGAGAAAAGACTTTCAAAGAAGTACAAAACAAATCATCAAATCATGGAATTGTTTGGGTTGGAAGGGATCTTAATGATCATTTAATTCCAAATCCCCTGCAATGGGCAGGGATACCACCCATTAGATTGGGTTAAATGAGAAATAGCTTCCCTGTCAAACATAATGCCATTTGTCGGATAATCACTGTATTCAGGAACTCTCTTTGCTTTCTTAAACTCTCTTCTGGATTCAGTTTTTGGGGGAATGAAGTCATTAGGCATATCTAAAACTATTACGTTATCTACATTTCCCTGAACCTTTTGCTTTGCCACCCTGTGGCACATCTGCAGTTGTGGTGAGACAGCGAACAGTGGTTGGCACAAGTAGAAAAAGTCTCATCAGTATAGTACCATAGGATGGCTTTTGCTTGTTTGCTTCCAGATGCAAGATACTGAATGCATTTTGGGGTTGCTCTTACACATTAAACACAGCATGCACTGCTCTTCATATGACTCCAGTGTTCATCTAACACTCAGTGTTTGGCTCAGGCAAACACTCCAAACAGCCTGAATGAGACAGCCTGCTGAATTATAATGTATTCTGATGCTGTAGGAGCAAACTCTTTTGATGTAGAGACACGTCACAACATTGTTCGCTCATCAACAGTATTTGTACTCAGGTATTTTTATTATTTCCATTTGGTCTCCACACAAAGTTCACCTCCTTCCCGTTATTTTGGTGCTAATCAGAACTAATGTTTTTCAAAAGTTTCTCCTTCAGCCCTTTCTGAACAATTTCTGAATGCAGATGAGTATCAAATCCTATAAGCAAGAATAAATATTTTTTAACAGACTACAGGTAGATGCTAACATGTTAGCATGTTAACATGTTGCAAAATTTTGATTTATTCTCAGGGGTTTACCTGGTGGTCAAAAGATTTAAAAGAAAATATTTCTCTAGTTGCTTCATAATCCCATTACTGAAAGTTGTAGGTGCTTATAGCCAGGTAGGGTTGGTCTCTTTCACCAGTCAGCAACCAACAGAATGAGAGGACACAATCTTAAGCTGTGTCAAGGGAAAATTAGGTTGGATATTAGGAAAAGGTTTTGTATGGAAAAAGTGATGGAAGTACTGGAATTGTCTGCCCGGGGAGGTGGTGGAGTCACCATCTCTGAATGTGTTTAAAAAAAGATTGGATGTGGCACTTGGAACCATGGTTTAGTTGAGGTGTTAGGGCATGGGTTGAATTCAATGATTCTGAAGGTCTCTTCCAGCCAAGTAATTCTGTGAATTCTGTGAAGTGCTTTGGTCCCAAGCACAATTTATAGAATCAGTTGGGTACAAAAAGATTTCTGGGCAGATTCCCAGCTCTGGTTCAGGAGAACCACCTTCCTCATGGCAGGACAGACAATGTCAGTAATGCTGTTAATAGCTATTTTTCATTAGCCATGGCTGGAATGGGTTTGACTTATATGTGGTCACTCTGACTTCTTGCAGCACTTCTCATGATGCAGGTTAATGTGCTGAAATGTGACAGAAGGGGAAACATATAATGTTTTTTTTGTTTACAGTGTGGTCTCCCACATGGAAAGGTCTTCTGAAGTGCCAAGGATGCCTAATACTTGTATCCTCCATTGACAATGGACAAAGTCCCTGACATCATGCTAAGCTGATCTCTGGAGAGAATGGGGAGCACTCAGGGCTGAAAACTGGATACAAACGTCGGGACAGTCTAGACTGTGGGAAAGAATTTGATTGCTGCAAAGACAGAACTGAAACTTCACCCTACCTTCAACACATCCATTTTAGAGGATGTGGGGAACATTTGAAGCATGTCTGAATCTGGTAATCTTTCCCATACCTTATGTTTTATTCTGCTNTTTGATTTATTCTCAGGGGTTTACCTGGTGGTCAAAAGATTTAAAAGAAAATATTTCTCTAGTTGCTTCATAATCCCATTACTGAAAGTTGTAGGTGCTTATAGCCAGGTAGGGTTGGTCTCTTTCACCAGTCAGCAACCAACAGAATGAGAGGACACAATCTTAAGCTGTGTCAAGGGAAAATTAGGTTGGATATTAGGAAAAGGTTTTGTATGGAAAAAGTGATGGAAGTACTGGAATTGTCTGCCCGGGGAGGTGGTGGAGTCACCATCTCTGAATGTGTTTAAAAAAAGATTGGATGTGGCACTTGGAACCATGGTTTAGTTGAGGTGTTAGGGCATGGGTTGAATTCAATGATTCTGAAGGTCTCTTCCAGCCAAGTAATTCTGTGAATTCTGTGAAGTGCTTTGGTCCCAAGCACAATTTATAGAATCAGTTGGGTACAAAAAGATTTCTGGGCAGATTCCCAGCTCTGGTTCAGGAGAACCACCTTCCTCATGGCAGGACAGACAATGTCAGTAATGCTGTTAATAGCTATTTTTCATTAGCCATGGCTGGAATGGGTTTGACTTATATGTGGTCACTCTGACTTCTTGCAGCACTTCTCATGATGCAGGTTAATGTGCTGAAATGTGACAGAAGGGGAAACATATAATGTTTTTTTTGTTTACAGTGTGGTCTCCCACATGGAAAGGTCTTCTGAAGTGCCAAGGATGCCTAATACTTGTATCCTCCATTGACAATGGACAAAGTCCCTGACATCATGCTAAGCTGATCTCTGGAGAGAATGGGGAGCACTCAGGGCTGAAAACTGGATACAAACGTCGGGACAGTCTAGACTGTGGGAAAGAATTTGATTGCTGCAAAGACAGAACTGAAACTTCACCCTACCTTCAACACATCCATTTTAGAGGATGTGGGGAACATTTGAAGCATGTCTGAATCTGGTAATCTTTCCCATACCTTATGTTTTATTCTGCTTTTTCATAATAAAAACTGATTTCTTCTGCATGAGTGGTTTGGGGACAGCTTGCACTCCAGTGTTAACAGTCCTTGTTGGTACTTAGCTATAATCAGTTTTTAAATGCTTAAAGAAGGGGGCAACAGTCTCACAATGCACTCTTCCAATGTGGAGAATGAAACACTTTGTGGCTGAAGGTGGAAGAAGTTAACACACAGAGAGGAAGTATTACTCTGTTGAATTCTAAGGTGCAAAAGGAATAGTGGTGTATCTCTTCATTCATTCTTCCTGTAGTATAAAATGCGCTGTCTCTGTGCTTCTTTTCTTTTTGGAAAGTATATAAAGAAGAACAGCAAATGATTAAAAGAGCCCTAGTGAACTAAATAAATAACAAAAAACTCAAATCAAAACAAAACAAAAAAAAACCCCAAACCCAAACCAAACCAAAAAAGTAAAAATCTATTACGCTAGGATTGTTAGGAGATTTTATGCTGCCTGCCTTAACATAATGAATACCAATCCTTTATGACTACACAGAAGGTTGGTAGGTTGGTTACGTTCTTGTTCAAGTAATTACACAAGAAGCTTTTTGGTTTGGCTGGATACTTAGGGTATTTCAGTCTTCCTAACATAACTGAAAAGAGTCATACACAGATCCTGAGAGTTCAATGAAAAAATAGAAGTTACAGTAATGACCTGGGTTGTAAATTAAATCTGGATTACCAAAAAGAGTGAAAGTGAGAGAAGCAGAAAAGCTGAACAAGCACATTGAATTCAGTCAATAAATTTATTTCTCATAAACACAGTCTTTAATACACTTTTCAATAGAGAGTGATTTCACATTCATGTCCCTCATCCTACTGTTCCTGTGCTTTTTTAGTAGAGGGTCTAGTCAGCTGTGTTAATGGAGTAAATCATATCTTGTTTCTCTTGAGTCTGATCAAGCCTTTAGCATAGGGACTAAAATCTCCAGAACAAAATTCTCCCCTTCTGCTTGGCCCAAATACAGTCCTTTCCTATATCATTAGAAAGACTAGCTTAGTCCTCCTTTAGGAGTCTGGTCTTTGGCCTGTGCTCTCTTTCCCTGCACACTTTGCTTCCTGTAATGCTGGGGAGTTAAAGTTAACCAGTGTAACTAGCAGCAAAAACCTTCAATATAAAATTGTCAAGCTGACAATAAGGTGATGCACCTGCTGCCTTGTGAACAATAAAAGATTTGTTTATTCAATGTCATATCTTTTAGACAGAAGACCTTTTGTAAAATGAAGCAATTAAAATCTAATAATTCCATCATGACTTTTCATTCAGAAATAGTGGTGTCCTTAGGAGACTTGTGGCTCTTAACCAAGGCTCATAATAGCAAAGAGGGTAACTGATCACAGAACTCAGTAGAAAGATGGAACAGCTTGTGTGTTATCAGGCTGAGAAATTACAAGGTGAAGTATCCATAACTGATAAGGAGTTGGCAGTTAGAGTTTTGCCCTATTATTACAACCTCTCGCTACTTTTAAGACGAAGAACAGTTTGATGAGGGGTTTTCAAGATATAATTAATTAATTGGCAAAACTCTCTGAAGGACTACAGGTGGCTTGGGCAGATGGGTGAGGTTTTAGCATATGCTGGGAAGAGGGAAGATGCCTCCTCCACACCAGGTTTAGTTGAGACAGAGCAGGGCTGGGGATGGAATTCTCTACTCCAGTTGGGAGAGACAGTGAAAAAGTGGTCTGTAGACAGCTGCAGCCATGGAAGAACAACTCAAAATGAATATGCAAGTAGGAAAGATATTTTCTGGAAGAAAAGCACAGCTTCAGAAGGAGCACAGAAAAATTGAAGAAAGAAGTGGAAAAGGCATGTCTCCCTCAGCACTGGCATAGTGAACCTACTAAGAGGTGAGAGCTATGCAATGAGCTCTGAATAAAGTCCACGTTTGGCTTTGCCAACATCCTGTGTTGTAAAATAATTTCATCTTTGCTGTGTTTTTTTCTCCTTCACACTTTGTTAATGTCTCTTGCTCAGGTTTGCATGTGTCCTGGTTCCAGCCAGGATATTTTTTGCAGTAACTGTAATGGAGTGTAGGCAGAACACAGAGGTTATTCTATACCATCTCGTGTCATTGCCAGGAGCAGGGGAAAGGAACTCTCACTTCCAGAGAGGAGTTGCTTCTAGTCAAGAAAACAAGGAAGGAGCTGTCCAGTATTTTTCTGGATATTGGGGATGGTTGTCCATGTGAATAACTTACTTTCTTATAGCCTTTGTCAATAATATTTTTGCTGTTACTGATTGTTTTCTTATCTCGTTGCTGTTTCCTGTAAATTGTTCTAATCTCACTCAGCCCATGATCTTTGCCTTTTGTGCCTCCTGTAGGAGCAGCATATGGCTGGGAGAGTCTCTATGGGGCACTGAACTGGGAAGTACCATTCCTAGGCCACAGCAGCATGGCTCCAGCACAGGAGAGCCTCAGGTTTCCTGAGGCCTCCAGACACCATAGCAATGAAATATTACCTTACTGAAACAGAAATTATAGAAAGGAGGCCAGGTCCAAGCACAGGCCAGTAATATGAAGGTAGTAAAGCAGAAGGAAAACACAAAATATCCAGAACCTTTTCTAGGAAGGAGGGGTGCTCATAGCCTCTGAAATGTCTAGATCTCCTTCTTTTGTCCATCCCTCCCTTCTTCTCATTCCCCTTGTATTGTGTCTTCATTTTATAGCTATCAGCCAACATCCAGCAGCTAAAATCTACACATATCATTTGCAACTAAAACTTGCACACTGCTAAAAACTGCCTCTCTGTTTCCATGGAAATGAAAGCTAACAGCATGACAATAAAATAGAAGAAAATCATCAAAAGAGAGCAATTGAATACCTATATCTTACTTCTGCTTAATAGTAGCAAGAAGGGAAATGCTTTCTATCTAGAGCAATTTCCAGTGGTGGATCTCAAAATTCTTTCCAAGAGTAACTACAGCTGGCCTCAAAATGTCCTTGTCCAAATAGTCCTTCTCACTTCATAATGGACATTTCCTAATGGACAAATGGGCTTTTTGGACTCCTCGTGTAGGTATGAACATCCTTGTTTGAGACTGGACCTTTCAGACACTACATAGGGATGTCATATAGCATGTGACATGACAGGATTATATTAATATGATCAGGAAAAGACTCCTCTATGAGATGCCTATCTCATCATATCACTTTCCCTCAAGAACAGTCTTCTTTCTAGGTGCAGAAGGAAGCAAAATGGCCTTTCCTGGTTTTGTGGGAATACAGATTGAAATTAAATACCACCAAAAGTAATAACAAGTGGGGTGTCTGACTTTTATTCCCACCACTATTCTCAGACGAAAATTAGATCGGGGAATAATAAAGCCTTTCAAGCTCCTTTAAAACAATTGCCTATACCATATGTCTGACCTTCTTTCTCACATTTCCATGGAAACAGAGCAGAAAAAATGCAATACAATGGGACAGAGGACAATTATGCCAAATATATGTGATAGTTCTCACTAGTAATTCTTACTGCAATTTCAGGTTGAGTGCATTTTAAGGAAGAGGAAAGTTAAAATCTGATGGGTATCTGAAGGTGGATCACTCACCAATACAAATCTTCTGCAGCTAGTCAAATGTCTTTTTCTTTTTTTTAATAATTCACACCATGATAAACTTTATTGCCCTGATATGGGTGTGATTGAGCACTGGAACATGTAGCCCAAAGAGGTTGTAGAATCACCTTCTCTGGAGATATTCAAAACTTTCTGGGCACAGTCCTGAGTAATGTGGTCTAGGGGACTCTACTTGAGCAGGGACGTTGGTCTAGATGCCCTCCAAGGGCTCCTTTCAACTTTAATCACTTATTGATTGATAAATCTCTTCAGCTTTGTTCTTGGTTGCACCAAACTTGGCCTTGTGGAACAAATGTATTAGAATATGCACAGATAAACACCACCTTAAAACAAGTGCCAGAAACATTGGAAATAAGCCTATCTATTTGTGGGTCCATGCACTTTGTAATACCTGTGCACTTCTGTGTTTCCACTGGGTCAAGCATGTAGCACTGATTTCATATGCCAAATTCCACATAATTTCTTTGTTTTCAGGGGTGATACAAATGCTTTAATGGATTACATTAATCATTCTGGATGATTAATCCCACAGTTTAATGGGAACACAGCAGCATTTTTCTTGTTGGTGAAATATGCACAAATGAAAATTTGTGCATACATCAACAATCCATGGGAGGCAGCAGGCTCTAGATTTTGGCTTCCAGTGCAAAAAGCACTCAACTTCCCCCTTTTTTTGGCAGAGAGATGAGGAGAAACTGGCAATCATGGGTTCAAACATTTGCTTATTTTGTCTCACTTACAGCAACAAAAAATTCTGGAGCAATCAGTAATATCCAGTAATATACAGCTGTAATATTTTAAATAGCTCAAAGTGACATTAGGAAAAAAGGAAGGAAAATACTTCCAGAACTTTTCAATGTCATCCTGGCATGGAGGAGGTCCTGCATGTGCATGAGGTCTGACATCTGCGTGGTCCTGCCTGTTGAGAAGGTCTGTTTGGGCTCAGAAGTTTGTATTTCAGCATCCTTTTGTAGATTAAACCAGTCAAGAGTTTTCCAATGAAACCCTCCTAAAAGAGGTAATTCTCCAGAAAAGCACATGCTCTTACATAGAAGGAAGAGGGGGACATGGACTGTTAGAACTTCACCCAACTGAACAGAGCTCACTCTTGGGAAAGACTTTTTGAGCAAGAAGACCAGGTGGCCTTAAGCAAAAATTTGTAAGATTCTGAAATTCCTAATTACAGCTGCTTCACAGCAACTTCATACTCTCTTCTGCCCTCTCTATGGACCATTCAGTCAGAAAATAGAGGGAAAAAAATGCCCCGAGACCAGTAACAGCCTCCAAAGTCTCTTGTTAAAATACCCAATATTACTCAGAAAAGGAGACTGAGCATTTCAGTGAGAAAAGGGGAGTTTCTGAGGACGTGAGATGGAGAGACCTGGGGAAAGAAGAGCCATTTAAGGCTCTTACAAAGAAGGGTCTGCTGGCAGGAGGAGGAAGGGAGCAGGTCACTGAGTACAGTCTTGCAACATGCTCATTGGGAAAATGCAAACAGAACAAGTGAGGGAGAGCTGTGGTCTGCTTCTGGATATTGTGGAAGCAGACAAATAGGCTGATTTACGTGGATAAGTTATTAACCATGAATTACTCTTTCCACCTGGATGATTAAAAAGTCTGTTTATCTTTGTAGCCCATTCTGTATTTCTTCACAGACCTCACAGGTAAATGCAGAACTGGTTACTTAGGTAAGGCATTTTGATAAAGGGACAAGGTAAATTAGTCAACTTGATTACAGTGGCTTCCTGCCCAAGGGCATTTGACAAAGATTACATTACACAAAGAAATAATTCAGATGTGCCCCTGAAACAACCACATGACTAGTTCTGACCCTTTATAAGCAATTGCTTACCTGCACAATTAAAAGTCTGTATCTCACTTTGTCCTGAATAGAGCCAGTTCAACTCTCCTTGAACTTTTTTACTCAGAAAACTCAAGCAAAGCAGATGCATCTTTACTGGCAAAGCTGAGATTTTTTGCAAGGTTGATTTGAGCTGTAGAGAGCTGTTAAGTGATGGTGTCCTTTCAGTCCAGCAAAGGAAAGTGGGAACTGCTGGCTAATTTATTTATCATAAGATACTGCACGGAAAGAGAACAGCTGTCCTGGAAGAGCCCTACTTTTGGTGCTAGGAAACAGTCAGAGCAAGGTTGGTTAGGAAAAACAAAAAAAAAAAAAAAAGAGGCAACATTAAAATTCTTCTCTTTAAACTCTTTAGGAAAGCTTTGCTTTCTGCCTCATCTAGCTTTGCAATAGAGATCATGACAAATCAAACAGCTTTTGCCTGGAACCAGGCCACCCAGAGCAGTCTGCTGTTCCTGAGAAAGGGAAGACAAAACTTTGCTTTTGGTCTGATTGCCATGCCTGTCCACCTCTAGTCTGCTAGACCTGCCTATACCTCTTTAAGGGACAACGTCCCTCAAAACACCTCTTCAGATCCAGTTTGTACTTGAGGCTCTCCCTGTGGCCTATTAGCCTGCATAGCTCATGTTAGTCCTCCTTCCATTATCACAGCTCTCCTGTGCATTGGCCTCCTTGTTGCTGTACCCCACACTGACTGCAGAATTGAATAGTAGTAGTTCCCACCGCTACCAGTGCAATGATTTTTTAGCTGCTTACCAGAATATTTTAGTTCTGATAACAAAGATTCTCCATGTATGAGAGGTGAGGGTGGGTGACTTATGATAGGTCCTCTGCTTCCCAGCCTCCCCACTCCTTGCTCTATGCTCACATTTGAGTTAAATACTTCTTGTCTCATGTGCCAGCAGTGGTTTTGCAGCCACTTGTCTCCCATCTGCCTTAGGAGGAAAGTGCAGGGAGTCCAGTACTGCAGGGAGGAAGGCTGATGTTCACTTTCATGGGCTTTCTTTTTCCATACTCTTGGTTAACACTCAGGTGCAGTACTTACCTTCAGACCTAGATGGTGGTGTCTCTGCTGTTCTAGGGGAGCATGAACTTCCTTGCAGTGGACAGCTCAAGGCCACTCCAGTGGGGAAGGGGTGTCCTGCAGTGGGTTCTGTGCTGCAGAGTGAGTCTGCTCGTGGCCCAGTAGGTCACTCTGCATTTGTGCATTTGTGCCTTGCACATGATTCTGGGAACCTATGACAGGTCCCTTTTCTCAGAAAATTCTCAGACATAAGTTCTGGCTTTCTTCCAATGACCTGAAATTAATCCACCAAAATACCAAAGAAGGCATATGGTGGAGTGAGGCATGGTAAAGTTGAAGGTGTTTTTGCTTGACTCTTATTTTGGAAGTCATATGCCTTTTTTCCAGAAAATCCTTCGGGTCTTTTGAGGAGGGAGTTGGCTACTTACAGAGAGAGACCTGCACATCCCTGGATCCCAGGATCCTGGGAGCTGTTGTCAGAGTTGTCTCTTTGTCCCTGAGACAGATCAGTTCTAATCCCTCTATGGTGCAGTGCTTCCAGACTGATGTAGGGCAGTGTGGGGTGGTACTGCTGGGAGGTGGCACCCCCTTAGATATCACAGCTATCAGACTAGGGTGAATGCGGGTGTGGGGCCATCTCCTTCAGGAGATATAACTGCAGCCCTATTATTTTGACTTTTTTGCTTATGAGCTCAGGAATGGAACTTCAGAAATGCTGTTCCATTTTCCAAATATTACCTCTTGCTCCCATTCTTCAGCAATCTTATCAGTAATGCTGTACAATTTTTGCATTGAGCTGGATTGCCAAAATAGCTATTTAGCTGGGTTGTGACTCAAAAGATCTGGTGTCTGTTCCACACTCTACCACTAAGATCATCTGCAACTGTGAGCAAATCCCTTCTTCTGGCTGTAATGCAGTGAGGCGAACTAACAGCAAAGTGAGCGGATTTAATCAGCTAATGTTTTCCTTGTTCAGATGCAGAAATTATTCTGCCCCCACAACATGATAAGAAGTAATGAAGTGAGTGAAAAACAAAGATAAGGTCTGCAAACCTTCAGCATAGCACTGGAGAGCACAGAAAAAGAAGACACAACCTTCTAGAAAGTTCCATCTAGTCTTTCAGCTACCTGGAGCCTTTTGAAATGTTTTAGCATTTATCAGATCAAGTTGGTATTTAAATTTATTTATAAAAAAGCTGTATAGTTATATAGTTGTAATTATAAACATAGGTTGTAGTTTTAAGATAGTTTAAAGCTCAATACTTTATATATGCATATAGCTCTACACAAGCAAAACTGGAGAACCATACACTCTCTCAGATGTATATATCTGAGAAAAAAAGAAAGCTTTTTTAAAGGGATGAAGACCACTTCTAGTATAATAAAGATCTTGACTGAAAAAACCCAAACACAAAATCAGCTCATGTCTAGCTCTCTGGCTTTCTAAATGTGGTAGAAATCAACCAATCTAATCAAAACATGCTGAAGAGACAGCAGACCAACAACATAATCTTAGTTACTTTAGAAATGTATGCTAAAAATCAAGCTTAGACTTCCAAGGACTTTTATAGCGCTTACACGCTACCATTTGCATAAGAAGTAATTGTTTTAAAACAATTTTACAGAAAAAAGCTCTATCAATTTGCTTACTTTTCTACACTCAGATTTCAGATTCTACTGTGCTTTTCACGCTTGTCTCCAAACTTCTGCCCCTTTACTTTTTACTGTTGAAAGCAACTTATGAAGGAGCCCATTAAAAGTCAGCATAGCCTCAGACTCAAGTTAGTGATACATTGGATCAGCTCCTCCCTACTTAACAGCTTTATCTTGGTCTACAAGCAATTTTCAAATTAAGCTTGTCCACCTGGCTGATCAGTGACTATACCCATCCTGTGAACCGATTATGTACAGCTTCTAAAGAGAGCTCACATGTTTCCACATGTTTTGATGAATGTCTGTGCCCTGAATCCCTCATTGTTGTGTCTATACAAATGTCCTCAGCCTCTGAGCCATTGCTGCATCCAACTCTCTGGTCTGTAGTATGGCCCCAAACATGACATCACACCTTTGGAAAGACTGCCTGATGCAGAACTCAACTTCAAATGAAAAACTTCTCAGTTGTCTTTCAGCCAATACCAAGAATCATCGAATTATTCATTTTGGGAAAGACTGTTAGATTATCAAGTCCTAACATACAATAGACACTAAGGCCTCTCCTTACATTGCCCCAAAAATCTGCAAAAGAGTGCTATGAAAGTTGAGCACATTGAGAAACAAAAATAGATAGTCAGAAAGAATGAGGAATATGGGAACAGGGCAAAATCACTAAATAATTATATTGTCCAGTTTTGTTTTGACACAGAGTGTTTATTCCTTCTAATTAATCCTAATTATAGAATTATTTTTAATTACTATCTACATGGCATAATTAAGATTTTTTCTTATTCTGAAGAAAAATGTGAACTTATTGCTTGCTGTCACTGAGAAAGCTTATCCAAATTCATGCTTAGAATCTCAGTGAAAGGAACCAGAGCTGTTCCCTCAGCTCTCCAACCCTCCACTGCTAGCACATCCTGTCCACACATTTTCAGCAGTGGTCATAGGACTGACAGTATTTTCTGGGGACATCCTCACTAAAGAGATCCCCAGTAGTGTTACTTCTCCATTCTACTGAAATTTTTATGGACATAACTCCCAAAAGTGGCCAAAGATGCAGGACTGAACTGTTATAAACAGACTGCTTGTCATCTTCATGTATTCCTGAGCACTTTCCTACCAGGGGCTCCAGCCTGACTCCAGTGATATCACAGAATATTGAAGGAATTCAGCACCTTGTTTATAGGTTGGGCTTGGCCCAAATAAAGTATTCATTGCCTCTGGATGAAGCAATTTAAATTGTCTTTTTTTGGAGCATGAAACACACACTCTAAACAGACTGCTACAGATGATGCAATATATGATAGACTAACTGTTAAAACTGGGAAAAATTTTGTTTTAGAAGAATTTTATCATTTCAAATAAAAAAACAATTTTATGTATTCATGAAACTGTCAGTTGAAACTGTCAGTTTTGTATAACTTTTTTTAGTGAACACAGATTGAGAGAACCAATGACCATTTTCAACAGGTTTACATTTCTTGTTACTTCTCAACCACAGGAAACAGTGCAAAAGGTTTCTGTTAGTCCCACCCACACATGAGTAGCCTTCCTTTCCTCTCTCCACTCTTCATCTGTCATCCTCATTATCAAATACAGATTAATCTTCCAGGGTTTCTTATTCAGCAGCTACAATTCCAGGAATAGGAAAGTCTTTGCAGCCTTCTAATGTGACTATTAATTAAACTCTGTGTGCTGGCCCTGCTTCTGTTCTAGGTAGTTGCTTATATGCTGTGCAGATACTGGCTTTTGGTCACATCTACATCCTGTTGTAGCAAACTTTGTGCACTTTGCCCTGCCCATTCTTCTTCTCTTTCTCTCCTCCAATATCCTGCCTTAACTCTAGTGAACACTGTATTATGACAGAAAACAGAAGTTACAAATATTTACAAAACCTCACAATCTACCATGGAACTAAAAAGACCAAGCACTTGGCTTTTTTTTCCTGAATCTTGTTTCTTTAGGTCTTCCTGCTTTTTAAGTTACTACTGTAAACTTATAGGGATAAAGATGGCTTTTTAATTCTGGTTTTGCATCTTGTTGATGACAGTGGATTGTGTTCGCAGCAATGATACAGTAAGTTGTTAGTGAGATGACAATGGTTTTATATTCTATAGGACAAAATAAAGTTAAACAGTACCAGCCTGAAATACACATAATGGCTTTTGGAGCTTACTGATAAGCTCTATCCAAGTCATTAGTGGATCAGAACTTGCAGAATAAATGAATCATCAGATTTTGTGGACCTCTCAGGGTTTCAGCTGCTATCCTGTCAACTGCAGAAAATAAACACTTGCCTGAAGTTATTCAGTTACATAAAGAACCATTAACCCATCAGCATGCAGGCTGGGCTACGGCAAAATAACCATGTGACACCTAATTTTTGAGAGTGTGTGTTTCTCTCATTCTTCTTGGCTGTACTACTAGTCCTCGATCTGACGACTTTTTTTTGTAATCCAGTCCCAAAGGGAAAAGCAAAGGAGGATATTTTTACATCATGCAATGCTGAGAGTTCCTTTGTTGTAGTCCTGTTTTTCCTTTTTATAAGAAATCATCTGATCTGATTCTCCTTATGAGCACCCATTTTAATAGAAAAAACCCCAGTGATCTCTAGATTCAGTTCTGGAGGTGTTAGAGCATAGTTTGTCTTCCTTTTATCTAGCTATTTTTCTACAGGGGAAAGATTTTACCATCTTTGAAATGTTGCATCATATTAGATGGATTTAGGACCACAATATTTAATGAAATACAGAATGTCATATCAGATTATGTAAACAGAGAATGAGGAAGGGAACGTGAGTACATTTTAGCTTTGTAAAACAAGTGAAATATCTCAATTGCTGTGTGGAATAGCACTCAATGGAAACAGCATGCTGCTGAAGAATAATTTTTGCAGGGCAGCATTAGCCTAAATACACTCTCCCTGCTGCTGCAATCTGTATTGGTTGGCCATAGATTCTTCAAAGAAGATGAAACATTGTTCTCTCACAAATTTCACGTTTATTAAAAGATTTCATCTTCTCCTGTACTATGTTTGCATCACAACGCAAATCATCTACTTGCTTTGACCCTGACACCATTTTATAGGCTTAATAACAATAAATCTATGTCCTGAAATAGTTTCTGCAGATTACAGCAATCAATCAAAATTCAGGGAACCTTAAACCATTAATGTCATTGGCAATGATCCAGCACCCTGGGAATCCATCTAAATCAGCTATTATTACTGAAAATGCTCCTTAAGAGCCTTAAGATAAAGGTAGTATTTGGGAGCATAAATTGCAGTTCTATTTTTATCAGCCACTGAGGGATGATTTTCATGGTGATGTTTTTTGTATCTGTTTAGAACAAGACAAAGCCAGAACAATTCCTTCTTTTGCCTCATGCAGCTCTTTTGGTTTTTATTAGAGAAAAATAGAAGCCAATACATAGCAGATTGCTTTGCCTTTGTGAAACGTGTTTGTTATGTAAAGGAGTCTAAGATTTTTTGAAGGAAAAGGAAAGAGCTGCTGTCACAAGCCCTTATTGTACTTCATGGACTCAGTTCTAGTCCAAGGCAGTGCTCCTAAGAGAAGCTGTGCCCACTTTACGAGACGACAGATATCTACAGGTTTGGTAATTTCACACTCTGAATTTTTGTTATACAGAGAAACAATACAAGACTTCAGGATGAAGCAACTTTTTCACTGAGAGATACATCTACAACTGTTTGTCTCAGGATTTTCTGTAGGAGATCATTAGCAAAGTCCGTGAAAACCCTTCATCTAAAATAAATGGTAATTTTGTAACATTGCAGAACTCACATATATTTATCTTTTATTGGTAAAATTGTTTACTGTCTGGTTTGTGAGTTGATTTTTTAAGAAATAGTTTTATTTTACCTGTTGTAACATGATTTTTAATATTATTTTTGCTTAGCTGTTTTGATTGAAGGATGCTAATGAAAAAGAAGGGCCATATGCTTTGGAACAGGTTCTTTTGAAAGTGTCTAAACTGTATCCTGCTGATTATTTTGCTTGTTGTTGTCTGACAGCTTGTTCCCACTCAACTGTGAGCACACAGTACATCTCAAACAAATCAATCCAGGCTCTGCAATCAGCATTGTTCTGAGAACAGCTATCATTTTATAAAGATCTGGTGTCCATCACTAGTGGGAATGGATTCAAGGCACCATTGAAGACTAGGCTGGGCTCACAGGTTTGCTAGAAGCTATCTGATTGCCCAGCAGCCTGACCCTAATGGACAGTGCTGTGGCAGTCTCCATCTTCAGCCATCAGTCTCTCAGCAGAGATCCAGCCAGATAGCTATACAACATGCCAGCAAGCTCAAAGAAATAATGTTTAAGTCATGTTGCAGAGGACAGGACTGTTAATCAGATGATCAGACTGCCCCTAAAACAAGACGTGTCTGAAAAGGGAAAAAATGTTCCCTATGGCCTAATCCATCCATGGGTACAGCTACACTGTTTCCTTGTTCATGACTTGAACTTTCTGCAGAACAGAGCAAATGTAAACGGCATGGATAATTTTGAATCTTCATACCAATAAAACAAAATAAAAGATCACAGAAAAAATCCTGTGTTGGAAACCATGCTGCATGAGACTCAATGAAAAACACCTTAAATTTTTATCTAATTCAAAGGAAATATATCCACAGACAGGTTTTAAGCTTCCCATTTCACACTGAAAAGTGGAAAATATAAGGGAATAAGCTTCTGGTTCCCTGCTCCAGTCTGACTTGGTGGCTCCCTGTTTTTGCAACTACTTTAATTCCCTGGTAAGAGACCAGCTGAGTTTTACACTTGAAATATAACACAAGTATTGTCTAATAATGTTCAAACCAAACTTCAAGGTGTCAAGGCAAAAAAATTTCCAAGCTGACCCATCCCCAGTAATCTCTAAACTTTGTTCCCAGTAACCAGGAGGTACCTAGGTCTATAAAAATTCTGGTCCCATCAGAAATATGACAAGTTTCTCTACTTGAATCTGGATTATAGCTTGTGGAGTCTATGCAGTAGAGAAAGACAACTGTAAGGAAAAAACCCAAACAAGTATTGTCCTTTCTCACCCATTCTGTGAGTTGATGGAAGAATAATCTGTGAATATCATTACCTAAGGAGCATGCAGCTAAATCTCCTTCTCTGGTTCTTCCCTTAACCTTATATTTCCTAAAATGGTAGACTTGACCTTTTACATCTTTTAAATTTGATAGCAATATCTTTTAAAAGCAGACAGTCAGTTGTGACCTTGTCAATTTCAAATAATTTTATCTACCATTAGATGCCAGTCGTCATTTGACCGATTTACACTTAGGACTGCAGCTCTCCCTGAGCTAGGTGGCTGCTAATGGGGCCTATTGCTGTGGTTGGTGATGCAATGAGCTATAAATGCTACCTTTTATCTTAGCTTTTACTATACAAGTGAAACCAGTTACTGGAAAAGCTGGTCAAATGGGTGACAAAGCCCTTCAATTGAACAACGTAGCCCACTGTACATCTGAAACTTTGCTGCAGGCATTGCAATTAGACAGCAAAGGTGGGGACTAAAAAGCTTCAAGTTCAAGACTTTGGAGATGGATAGCTGCTACTTTACCTGAGCAGCAAAACAAGAAGTAAAGTTTTTGTCAGGTTATTTCTGAGGCAAGTTTTCTAGACTTACTGAATGAAAGCATTCAGCTAAAAAAGAGAGGTACATGAGAAGGAGAAATTTAATTTCTTGGAGTTCATTATATTCCCCAGTATCCCAATTATTTGGCTGGTCTAGGCTTTATCTCACAGGTGCTACCCACACAACAGGACAAATGCAGGTTTCTCTGAGTTCTTGCTCTTTTATGTGTCTGTGTGTAACACCTGTCAGGCTGGACAGAACTTCTTCAGGCTCTGCTCTACAGCTCTAACTAATAGTTGTGAGATCAGTATTTGAAGTGGTGCTATGGTGTAGGAATGAGCCACAACAGATCCCCTGACAATGATGAAACCCATGGACCTGGGCAGTAACAGAGCTCAGGGATGTGCCAGGTAATGACCTAATCCTCAACTGAGGGTAAAACTAGCTTCTTTCTGAATAGCATTTTATCTTCAGCAGAGCAAGCAAAGGCTAATGAAAAACCTATATATAGTGCAAACAGATTTGGAAGATTGAAATCCGTGGTAGGTTTTGGGATGAACGTTTGAACTTTGAACATCTAACTCTTGACACAGTATCTCTGCTCTCAGAGGAGAGTTATCTTATCTAAAAGAAGTGCTAATTTGCACTGAGTTATATTTCTATGTAATCTAAACAGGAAGAGGATATTTCAGAACTGATATGTCTGGTGTGTGTGGACTCCCTGTACTTATGAATGTTTACTGTTTCATTTAATGTTTGACCTTCCAGTTCTGACTGTCTGGTTCTGGAAATCTGAGGGGTTTGATCTGTGAACTCTCATCTTTCTCCTAAACTGCAAATTAAGACATCGATACCATCACAGCAAAGAAGAAAAGATGAGCAGGATCACCTGCATGCAGAGTATCCTATATGGCATAGATGCTTCTTCTGGCAACTAGCTTCATCTCAGAGATTTCTAATTCTCTTGGTTCTTTTAAAAAGCAGCACAGATTCTGTCATGTTGCAGTCTGGTGAAACTACATAAAGGAGATTTGCTGATGTAGTGACTGCGTTTTTACTACAGTAGATAAATCAGATCATAATCTTATGAATATACATCTGATTTTTACAAATTTGTACATGTATTCAAAAGAGAGTTCATTGCACTTAGTTAACCATATGCATAAAATGTCTCTAAGAGCTGAACTTTTATTGTTGAATGTATGTCATCCTGTTCTACATTCTTGCAGATTTATACCATCAAGAAAGTGAAAAACTCACAGTCGTGGGATACTCCTGAAGATAAATGAAGACAAATTAGTATAAAAAGACCCAGCCTTAAAGTGTGTATGTCTTTCTAAGTAAATCAAACATGATCTTTCTGACTTCAGATTAATCTTAGCAGATTTCAGCTTCCTCATTTACAAGTTTCACACTCCAGAACACTCAAAATTGTTCTGTTGCTTCAAAGAGCGTTGGGGGTGTCCCAGTTCTGCTGGTATCAGTACCAATTGGAAATTGTGCCATAAGGCATCCCTTCCCTTCAAGTGCACAGCCTAGTCCCATGTCTAGTGCACAGTAAGAGGCTCTCTAAGAATTTCAAGTATCCTCTGTAGGAGCAGTTAGAGGCATGAAGTCTTAAGGAACTTGAAATAAAGAATACAGATCAGAAGCAGCACTGAGCTCCTCAATGATTATTCCTGCCTACAGGAACTAGGCCTTTCAGATCTGCTACAGCTACAAAATAAAGCAATCAAGCCTACAAGTTGGCTGGGTGTGTTAAAGAGAAAATTGGAAAGTGGGCAAAGAGCTAAGTATAGTCATGCAAAAGTGTATATAGAAAAAATCTTCAACATTTTCTGGAGGCTTTTCTGCTCCTAATCTTCAAACCTAAATCATGTCCTCAGTGAGCTGGTTCTCCCAATGCCTGTCTCAGTCCTTCAGATTATTTCCTCACTGGATGAGGACCAGAGAGGAAAAGCAATATATGGAGGCAGGCTGGTGATATAGAAGAGAGCAATACTTACACTATTGGCTTTATTGAGAGGATAATTTAAGGATTAATGCTTCCTGCCTATTGCTTTTGAGGCCATTTCTGACGTTGAAGATGAAGGGAAGGGCAGAATTATTATTTTAATTATTATTCTGCTCAATATTGTAGAGAGGCATTTAATAATCTCCAAACTGTCCATGTGGAGGTGTTGGTTCTCTCCAGATTTCTAGGAGGTAAGGCAGGTTATCAAGTGTCTGTCTGTTGTTTAAGAGTTCCAAGAGATAGGGAAATTATGTAATGAACACTAGGATTAGAGCTCTTCTCCATTAAAAAAATAATGAAGATCTTGCATTAAGAAGTTGTTAAAAGTGTCTCTGAGTCTTTCATATTTGTGTAGCTATGTGCTGCTGTTCCCATGGGGTCAAGGTGGAGTCTGGATGGGGCAAGAGAAAGCTGAGCATACAAAGCAGTCTTGTCTGCACAGTTGTAGAGTAATTGTCTACAGTTAGAAATTAATTTAAGCATTTCAGCTTGATGTTTTAGTGAGGATCAGTACACCCAAGGCCTAATGAGGCCTGTAGAACAGATTGGTCATAATAAAGAAGCAGCTTTTATCACCTCTTTTTTCATCCACATTATTCTAGATATAATGGGAAACAACCTCAAGGAGTTACAGCTTTGAAGTGTCTAATAAAGACAAGTTTTTCCTTCTTTGAAATGTCAAGTGGAAGCATCTATATTGTGGATGATAATTTCTGAGCGCAATGAGTGAAGAGAGAGCTGATAAATATGTAGTGAAGGATTTCTGAAAACTAGCCATGGTTTTGAATCACCAATTGGACATTAAACCTGTATGTGACCTGACATTATGTGCAGCTCTTAGCAGAGGTGTAACAGAGATATTTATTGCATTCAGTGTTTCCTCTTTTAGACCTTGCCAACTGTTGTGTAATTCCTAGTGGTGACAAAATTCTTTGAATCCCAAGAAGCTAAAAGAATCAGTAGGTGCTCAGCATCTCTTCTCTGAGACGACTGAGTCAATAGGCTCACTGCAGCAAATCAGAACCTAGGGCAGGGCTGGTAGGGAAGTGATAACGTGCTGGTGGGCAGAGGCTGAAAGATCTATAATCTTCCTGATCAACTTCACTTCAGGTAGGCTCAGATGCAGTCCTGAGGCAATGCAGCAATTTGGCTCTGTGCAATAGTGAGCTGGACTTGGCTGGACAGGGAGTGTCTGATTGAAGTCCCATCCAACCATGGTGATCCTGTGAATGCCAGCTACAAAACAAGTTTTCTGTAGTTTTTTTACAAAGTGTGCCACAGGTCACTGGTTGTCTAAGGATATGGTTTAAGTTCAGGACTAGAAATCTCACTGGGTAGAGCAAAGAGGAAGTAGCTTTTGCACCACACCTATATGACAGCTATGATAACGCTCAAAAACCTTCAGGATCTGGCCTTATTATTATGTTGGGCAGAAAAATCAATCTCCAGCATAGGTTAATCCTTTAATTTTAAACCCTGTTCTTGCTTCCTCAGAGATCCTGTTTCAGCATGCTAAAATGCATAATTTTTCATTCATATTAGCTCAAGCAATGCAACTCATGCAGTTCAAAGACTGTTATGTTAAGCTGCAGGCTAATATGCTCAAAAACTTGTTAGCTGTTCATATTTGGTTGGGGGGCTAGTGTAGGCTACAATTCATTGTAGATGTTCCAACTTTGCTTTGCACTTAATAAAGTATAAATAAAACGAAGAAAAAATATGGGTATAAATATATTCCAAGAGATGTAACTGTCACTGATATGTATGTGTGCAGGTAGATGTACATACAGTTTCACTAACTTCTCTAGCAACTTTCCAGTGGCATTCAAAACAGTGATGTGAGAGCCCACACAAAAGCTACAGGATGTAAGAGAGTTACTAAAATATTTGAAAGTTTAATCTGTGTACTGCACTCAGCTTTTCAATCACCCTAAGTTAATCTAGCTGTAACTTTTCTACTCCTAAAGAAGAATGAAAGACCCATGATCAAAGACACCTCTTCCTTATTGCTGACCTGTGAAAAATGATATTCATCTGTCTGAATAGTCAAGCTAAATCAGATAGTTGTGTTTTGCTTTAATAAGTTTATACAAGATACATAATTTGCTATTGGACCTAAAGCAGATGGCAGCTTGATGCAAGTAAATTTCTGCAGGGGTTTGCTTCCTGCTTTCTGATTTCAAACCCAAACTAAGAATCAATCTTCAGTTTTAAAAGGATTTAGGATCATAAAGTCATAGAATGGTTGGGATAAGAAGGGATCCTAAAATCATCCTGTTGCAGCTCCCCTGCCATGGTCAGAGACAACTTTCAGTAGACCAGGTTGCTCAAGGTCCCACTCAGATTGGCTTTGGACACTTGTGGGAATGGGGCAAAATACCTAAAGTTCACTGAATATCCTTTAAACTGAAGTTTTCTTTTGTGAGGCTAA
>VXBI01012694.1:0-11729 GCA_013397375.1 Toxostoma redivivum
TAATTTCCCTTCAAGCCAGCAGTGTGTAACATTATAAAGTAAGTTTGTTTGGAGAAGATGCTGGTTCCTTCACAGCTTAAGTCTCAAATTATTGTTTCATTTTGTTTTGTTTTTTTTTTCAATTGTCTTTTGCACAGGTACTTTCTAGCACAGTAAAAAAAAAAAAAGAAAAATAGAGGAGGAAAAAAAGTGCAAATTTCTACTCTTGCCTTCTCTCATAGCTATTGACCTACAAGGTAGTGCTCAAAGTGAATCACATAAATATGAATAATGGTCTTTTCTGATTGTTTTATTAAAGTAGTCTTCAGTACTACTAACTAAAGTCATTTAAAGACATTACAAAACATGTTCACGCTTGCCTTGAGGATTCAGTTTATTCCTTTCTTTTGCAGAAGAAATGAGAAATCATTTAATTGATCTCAAACATGTTTTATTGCAAAAAATCCTCTGTTCACTATTGAGGATTCATGGGCCACTTATATTTCCGCAGGAAAGACTAGCAATTTTAAAGAAAAGAAGAAAGATTTCTGAATATGCAAAAATTTAATAGCAGGCTAAGAGTTAAAAGCCGTCATTCTTCCTCCTAATATTCCTTAGCTGCTTTTTGGCTGTGCTGTGTCTGCAATCCACAGCATCAGTTAATAGTGTATTATTTTTATTGTTTCTGAGGCACTTCTGATCAATAGAAAGAAAGCAATTTACATATAGGTTGCCTGTTGCTCAGTCACACAACAAATCGATTATACAATATATTTTTTTTTTACAAATGCAAAAAGTGTACAAATGAAACAAAGGACATTGAATATACAAACTCGGCAGCAGTACAATCTTACATTGTATTTTCTTAGTTGCTTTCCTAAAAATAAACAACAAAAAAGCCCCTCCATTCAGCTATTTTGCATACTAGTACGAACATTTTTTAAACAAAAAGATTGACACTTGGGAAATACATGTTAAAGTTAGGAAGATGTAAAGCTGATGTTGAAATGGGAAGCTCTACCCATCAATAGACATTTCAGGAATCAAAACTTCCTGCTTTGTTCTCTTTATGCAATTTTTGCTGCATGTATTCTTGTTTGTTCACGGCTAATACTTTTCTTAAATGAGTTCTGCTCTCTCATTCACACTTGCTTTTGTCTCTTCTGAAGACACACCGTTCCCACCCCAAAAAGAAAAGATCTTTCTCAATGTTTTTTTTTTTCTACTTGCTAAAAATTATTTTAATTGCACTTTTCATTGTGGTTACTATGCTCATTTGAATTGCCTCTAACAGTTTTTTTCTATATATGCCAAATATTGTAAAATGCAACTTTCTGTAGAACTTGACACATTAGAGCTAACATTAAAATATAAGACAATAATAACCACAAACGCATTTCAAATAAACAAAAAATTCACAGTTCCACATGGAAGCCTGAATCTGCATTTGTGTAACTGAATAGAAGAACAAAAAAAATATATCGAACTACATAACATTTAATTCTAATTTCCTTCCCTGCCATCACTGTCTACCATACCTGCCCATTGCCTTATTTTAAAAATTATCAAGGTAAAGTGGTTATATTTTCTCTCCATAAGAAAATAATGCTTGAACCCTCTCACAGCTTTCTAAATATTCTCTGAGAAGTTTAAAAAATCAAAATAAGTTTGAGACTTTTTTACTCAACCTTATGCATAAAAATAAGTGAAGTCATGAAGGGAGCAGAGACTTTGTTTTCACTGATTTCTGCCTCTTTGAATGCTGAGTCTCCAGCCTTCCTGTTTGAGCAATGTCTATCACTACAGAGGTCAGCTGTGAGACTGCCAGGATACAAGTTGTTAGAGTCAACTCCAAAAGATATATTGAAGCACAGGCTTGTGACAGATAAATAGAAGAATGCTTTAGCACTTGAGAGCTAAATAATAATCTAGCCATTGGCATTGTCTCACTAAATGGAAAGAGGAATCCTCTTTCAGGAAGGACACTGGGGTGTTGGAGCATGTCCAGAGAAGGGCAGCAGAGCTGGTGAAGGATCTGGAGCACAAGTCCAGTGAGGAGCAGCTGAGTGAGCTGGGTGTGTTTAGCCTGCAGAAAAGGAGGCTCAGGGTGAGCCTTGCACTCTACAGCTGCCTGGGGGAGTGTGTAGCCAGGTGGGGGCCAGACCCGTTCCCAGGCAGCCAGAGACAGGACAAGAGGACACAGGTTTAAGCTGTGCCAGAGGAGGTTTAGGCTAGACATCAGAAATAAGTTCTTCCCAGAAAGGGTGATTGGGCATTGCAATGGACTGCCATTGGGGTGGAAGTTGTCACCATTCCCAAAAGTGTTTAAGGAAAGACTGGATGGGGCAGTCAGTGCCATGGTCTAGTTGACAAGGTGGTGTTCTGTCACAGATTGGACTTGATGATCTCAGGGATCTCTTCCAACATAATTGAGTCTGTCATTCTCAAAAAGGTGATTTATTTTTTTCATAATTGCCCTTCCTTCTTTTTCTTTTTCTTAACATAACAAGCCTAATTTAAGTTACACACTGCATGGAGTAGATACTAATCCCCAGGAGGACTGAGGAATTTTGGTCCCAAAAAGAGAGCAGATGTGTTTGCTTCTTAACTACAGCCACATATTTCCTCTGTGACAATTGGCTTTAGAGGGAATGGAGTCACCATCTTGTATAAAAGAAATATTCAAATCTAACTTTTTAAATTGTCACTAGAGTCTCATAAAATATGAATTTTCTAATTTTTCAGATATTAATTATTTATTTTAAAATCACTTATTATGTTCTGATTGCATATGTATGTAATTTATCTTTGAGTGGTCATAAAATGTTTATAGATTACTTTTTTCCTATTATGACCTGATAAAATTCATGTCCATCTTAAATTAGATGGTTTCTCTACCAAGTATGCATACAAATTTCTTCATGAGATAAGTTTTCTGTTCTAAGGATTTTTATCAGATAGGGGGGAAAGAATTTTTTTATAGTTTCATGCATAGCTTGGAGAAATTAAGACAGTAATTAGAAAGAAAAATGGATCATTGCCACATGAAAAAGAATAGTCATTTTATATGATGAATTTTGATTTGATTATCCAAGAGAAGTAATGAACTCACGTCATGGAAATAATCAGTGTTAGTAGACTCTCATTTTTCATTATCAATGGGGGAAAATAATTTTCATCAGTATATCAAAAGGACTTCATTTTAGTATTGCTTATTTTAAGTATCAAAGAACCTCTCAGTTTGGAGAGTCTCTGAGTTTCTGTAAGACGTTGAAAATTTTGAAGTATTGTACAAAAAAGAAAATACTCTGGTAGCTGATAAGACATGAGAACCCAAATAACAAAACAGAAATTAAAAGTACACCTCAAAGAAAAATGTATAAAATGTATAATGCATCATGAGAGAATGGTTTTATAGAGGAATAACAATTTCTTACATGAACAGTACTAAGAGAACTAAGCAGATAATGATATCCCTTCTTCCAAATTTTTAGCAAAACTTTATAGTTCAAAGTAGTAAATATGGAAAAATCAATAATGATTGAACTAAAGACTTCAGGTCATTTTACTAAGCTTTTTTACTACATTTCTGTTTTCTATATGTATATATCTCTCATATATATATATATGTATATATATATAACTGTCTTGGTTTCATCTAGCGTAGAGTTGATTTCTTCTCAACAGCTGCTACACTGCTGTGTTTGGTATTTAGATGGGAACAGTGTTGATAATACACTGATGTTTTGGGTTCTGCCAAGTTGGGTTTATCCTGAATCAAGGACTTCTCTCTCATGCTCTGCATGTGAGGTGGACACAGAAGACACTGGGAGGGAGCACAGCTGGGACTGATGACCCAAACTGACCAAAGGGATGTTCCATACCATTTCCTGCCCAGTATATAAATTGGGGGATTTACTGGGGAGAGAGACTGATGTATGTTCACCGAGGGTAGGTCTGGCATTAGTCAGCAGGTGGTGAGCAACTGCATTGGGCATCACTTGGTGTTCCTTTTTTGTCATCATTGTTATTATCATTTGCCATTATTACAGTATTTTAGTTTATTTTAATTACTAAAATGTTCTCGTCTCAACAGACAAGTCTTAATTTGAATCTCCTCCCCATTCCACCAGGGTGGGGTGGGGAGAGGGGAATTTGAGTGAGCTGCTGTGTGGTGCTTAATTTCCAGCTGGACCTAAGNACTAAGCAGATAATGATATCCCTTCTTCCAAATTTTTAGCAAAACTTTATAGTTCAAAGTAGTAAATATGGAAAAATCAATAATGATTGAACTAAAGACTTCAGGTCATTTTACTAAGCTTTTTTACTACATTTCTGTTTTCTATATGTATATATCTCTCATATATATATATNCTTTTTTGTCATCATTGTTATTATCATTTGCCATTATTACAGTATTTTAGTTTATTTTAATTACTAAAATGTTCTCGTCTCAACAGACAAGTCTTAATTTGAATCTCCTCCCCATTCCACCAGGGTGGGGTGGGGAGAGGGGAATTTGAGTGAGCTGCTGTGTGGTGCTTAATTTCCAGCTGGACCTAAGCCATGACAATATCAAATATATATGTGTGTGTTTAGATATATATGTGTGTGTGTGTGTGTATCTAAATATATTTAGATAGATACACACTTATGGAGAAAGATAGCAAACTGCATTGTTTTTGTTCAAGTTTGCTGAATGGCATCCTTGCTTTAAATTACTGCACTGGAAATAGTTTGTTCAGCTTGCAGCATTTAAACTGCCATTTTCAATAATGTGCTGTTGCTGTGAAAGAGAATCTGCAAATTCTATTAAATAATCATTCTGCATAATATCTTTTAAATGTGACCAAATATAGTTTTCAAATATAGTTTTCAAAATACCTAACCTGTAGGAGATTCATGCATTGTTCTTTTATCAATTCAATAAACTATTGAGGGATAATAAATATCACCTTAAGTGTTCACCAGAATTTAAAAACAAGGCTCTTTTGGCCATGGTTGTATTTCATCTGAATTTCTCTTCGACAGTCATCAAAGTGATTCCGGTTTCCTACTTGATTGTTTACAGTAAATAGGTAATAATGAGATACAGATACTACCCAGATACAGGGCAAGTCAAACACACTTCTTGATAAGTGTTTTTAAAGACAGTGTTCTGAAAATTCCAAATATGCAATACACATGCAATTTAGTAATGCAGGCAAGATTTTCTTTGAAACTTTGCATTAAGACCACATGCGTCTTTTGTGGGTTTGTCATCTGGCTCAATGGGAAAAAAATGTGTCTTCCCAATCACTTATCCAGCAAAAACTGTCATTCAGCAAGGAAGCTGGCTGACATACAAAGAACCTCAAACAAAGAAATGACCCCAAACTCCTTCAGCTTTTTTCAATCCCCTCTAATCTTCTCTTTGAAGTATATTTTTTCCTGAAAAAATTCAAAGACATAATTTTTCTAACTTTTACTTAATTCTTAGGTCATTCATGAAGACACCCCATAAATTACCTCCAATTGTCTTAACAGAAATTCCAGACAGTTCTAGATTCTAACCACAGAGATTATACTAATTCTGCATGTATAAATTTGAACTTTTTAGAAGACATACTGTATTGATATTGATATTGAATGTTTCCAGCCTATAAATGAAAAAGCTCTTACATGTGCAACTAAGAAAGCTTATGAGCAAAGACTATATTTGGAGTGGAAGATATTTGAGGACTGTGAAGACTGTGGCTTGTGTTATCATAACAGACACTAGTTTGCAGGGTTTATGAACCAAAACCAGAAAGAGACCTCATTCATTCATTCATGGAGTGGCATCACTGCAGAATACTGGGCCTGTTCAACAAAGGCAAAATAAATATGTATAGTAACTCATTAGCATGAGTAAGAAAAATTGTAAATATATTTTCTAGAGATAGTGTAGATTAAACATAACATTAAAAGATGCTGAATGCATCATACATAATTTTTTCATGCACTAACTTATCAAAGTGTATTCTAAAGTGCTCAGTACACTTAGAATGGTTTGATTTGCCATCTGTCCAACATTTCCTTAGTAAAACTGATTAAATATCTTCCTCTCTTTTTCCTTTTTTTGAATTTTCGAGAGATAAAACACCTCTTTCCTCATAGGAGATGACTTATCATGACACCAGACACAACTCCTGTGCCTACACTGCAGCTGAGAGACATTGTCTCATGTGCATACATTGTTGAATAGTTAGAAGCCTTCAATACAGTGAGATTTTTACTCAGCATTGTCTGCATCTGTAATTTCAGATCTTCACAGTAAATCTCCAGGGACAATAGCTTCTTGCAGTTAAAGCTTCTTGAGCTTTTCTTGAAGGATATATCCATAACAGAACTACATGCTTTTTCAGTGCAATTCCATAATTTGCCTGCACAAAATATAGATTAAAATCTGAGTTTTCTACCCTTTACACTGGAGTTCCAGTATTTTGAGGCTTATTGTATTGAGGATAAATGGGAACAAATAATAACTTTCATGCATTGAACCTATACTTCACTGTAAAACATTAACACTTATATTCACTACATTACAGGTGACAATCAGATATTGATAAGGTAGTCATAAACAGCAAAAATAGATAATACACAATTCCTTTTATACTGTAATATTTTTAGTAACTTTATTTTGGGGAAGCAGGTACAATGTTTCCTACCAGGTTTTTTCTTGTGCCATGATCATGGGTTTTTCTTTTGACTTGAATTATTGTATATGTGGTATCCACATGCATAACACAGTCCATATTGTTGTTCTTGATAAAAGGTAATTATTTGAAGATTTTTCAGATATTTCAATCCCTTCAGACACAATTTATCTGGCAAGCAGTTTATGGCGCCAGTGTCATTCCATAAGGAAGAATATGAAAGTTACTTGCAGTAAATATAAGTAATTTCTGTTTAATAATACGCAACAGCTTTTATTTCACATGCGTTTTTTTTATCACATTCAGTTCATGAGTTACTGTACACTATGTCAAAACACTGCTAATTAATAAAATCAAGCCTTGAACTATATTAATGTTTTACTTGGCAAATTCTCAATAGTCTTGTAAGTGTTGAATGAAAGGGCCTAAATTAGACAAATTGAGTCTTTGTCTCTTTTCAGCTGTTTCTTGTTGTTTTTTTGGGTTTTTTTGTGGGGGCAGAGGGAGGTTGTTATGTTTTTGTTGTCAGTGATTTCAAGCAGACAGTCTTTTATTAAAATTCAGGGGGACTTTTACAGTCTCAAGGCTGACTTTCAGCCAATACGTCTCTCTTGATAGAATCATGTTCTTTTCAAATATTTTTTAAAAACATATTCTCACATCTAATGTTCACTCAGCCTGCAATGACAACCTGTTCATCGTACTTGACAAATACAGAATTCTTTCTTCTCCTTTTCCTGCAAAACAGGTTGTTTATTCTACTAAAATTCAGTTATCAAAATTATGAATTATGCCTTCAGAAAACTAAATATTGTTCCTGTGTGTCCTTGTTTGTCTAGGTACACATGGTCTGACTCTGGTCTTTTTTTGAGTCAAAGCTTTTTTCTGATGTGTCCAGTAACAGGCAATAGCAGTGGTATAAGCTAAAAGACAGGATTTTCCTCCAGAACATCAGGAAACACTTTTTTACTGTGAGGGTGAGCAGTAGCTGGCAGAAGTTGCCCAGAGATGAGGTCTCCATCTTAGAGATTCTCAGAGATCTTCCAGAGCCATATGTACATGGTCCTGGATGGACCTGCTTGAGCAAGACAGTGAAACCAAATGACCTCCAGAGGTCTCTTCTAACCCCAATTCTTTGACATAGCCTGTGGCATTTTTTTTTTATAGTAATGGCTTTATATACCTAAACAGCATTGTCTGAACATATCATCTTTAAAAGCTCCTAAAATATACATTATTAAAATTTTAAATAGCCTGCCACAGGATCAACATACTAAAGAATAAAAAGTATTCTCACATGACTTTAATATGTCATAATAACTCAGAGTAGCTACATCAAGACAATTTTAACAATATTATCTGTAGCTCAATTATTAGGTATTCCTGGAAACTTGTTTTGTTTTGCTATTAGTTCTGCTCGAGGAGAAGCAACTTTCTGAAAAGATTAAATAATGTTGCAGAAATTCTGAATATTGGGGAAAAAATTTTCTCAAGATATTTATTCATGATTTCACAGGATAAAAAATAAAGCTTTGATTTTAATGACTTGGTGTTTTTCAGTAGCTTCCATTTTAATTCTCTGCAATATCTGTCTGTTACTGTTTTCACATAAGTTCATGTCACCTTCGTCTTGAAACAGACAAAACACTACTCCAGTCTGCAAAAATCATTCAACTCATAAATTTGAGCTGATTAAAATAATGGAAAAAATAGTCTTAGGCTTTCAAATAATCTCTCTACTCAATATATCTAGACAAATAGCCTTCATATTTCAGCTGCCTGTAGAGAGCTCATATGTATTGAGAGTTCAGCTTGTGTGACAGATGCAGAAGTGCCAAGGTGCAGTTCCCTGCACAACTCAGCAAAGATTATCCACATACAATTACAGTGACATTGCTTGCTGAAGCCTGCTCAGGGCTAGAGTGGATGTGGCATGCTTTTGTGCCATATGAGGGTAGCAGCTCTTATCTAGTGCTAATAAGAGAAAGATCCATATGTCTGTTTTTCCTGATAGAGAAAGCTGAAATGTTCAGTCTGATTTCAGAATTAAATTGATATGTTAAGTCTCAACAGAAGGTGAAAGGCAGAAACAATGAAAAAAAAAAAGCACAAAGAAAAAGAAATTAAGAAGACTTTGTAAAAAAAAATTTGTTCAACTTAGAGAACTTCCTGCTGTGTTTTTGAACATAGTCCTATGCAAGACAGTGTAATATGTTTGAGAAGAAAAAAAAAATATATATATAACAGAACAATGTTTGTCACAACCTTAACCTGGTATAAATTTCATTGCTGTTTTAATACAACAGATTTCAGTAATTTTCCAAGGACTAGAAATCACATCTCTGTATGTTTGCTTCAACCCAAGTTTCAAAGGAAGTTTAACTATCCTCTTTCTTCAGCTGATTAAGATATTTTGTATTGCAAACTCATCCTTTTTTCAGTTTTTATCATAATTTGGGGAACATGAGCAATAAAAAGTGACTTTTTGTCTGTATATAATGCTTAGGGTATTATATTACTGCACAGTACACTTTAGAAGAAAAGCACTTTAAGAAGTAATGAAACCAAGGCTATTGTGGCAATTGTGGTGTATTAAATATGGGCACAGCTAATTGTGCATGTTCTGTGTGAATCAGTCTTCTGATAAAATTAATTAAGAATGCCCATTAAAGAAATTGGCAATCACATTATCTTTTAGTCAAATGTCTCCTTTCTAACAACATTGATAGTATTGTGAGAATTCTGCTTAGTGAGTTCATTGCACAGGTGCATTGACTGCAATTCCGTGAAGCAATTTGAAAACCTCTGGAAAGTCTTCAAATTATCTTACTTTAAAGACATCTAATAAGGTGTAGGAGTTCATCAGATTCTCATTCCCCCCTTTCTGTTTTTAAATATCACATTTATGCACCTGATAAAAGAGAAATGCTAGACTAGAGCATTGAATCTGTAAATGATGTAACTATACAGTGGCTTGCAAAAGGTAAGAGAAATAGCAATTATGGCAGTAGCCACACTTTGAAGAGTTTGGTGGTCAATTTTAGGAACACAACAGAACTTAGGGATGGTATGCAGATCTTAGTACCTTGAGGGAGCTGCAGAATTAGCATCATAATAGCAATGATCCAAATTCTATTCTAGAAGAAGGGAGCATACTCTAAAACACTAGCTGGTAAAAATATTCTATTTTCTGGGAAATCATCACTAGCCCAGTTTGAAATTTGGTACACTAAATGTACTTCAGAAAATATTGATAAAATAATGCCTCATGTTTCTGGCCTATTACTTCTTGGTTATCAGTCTTCTGACTGAAAAACTGGTTCAAGTATCAAGTTAAACTGCATTTTACATGGAGATTCTTCAGAAAATTAACAGGAAAAATGGTGGGGTGTTCAGAGAAAAACCTTCTGACAAAGACCTATAGAAGTTATGAGAAGTGTTTATTTCAATTAAACAGGGTTTTTACCTCAGAAACACTGATTCATGCTCTAGACACTCAAGCATCAAAATTAGTAGAGAATTTTGTGATTTTTCTTTTACGTGAAAATGTAAAGCTGATAACTGTATAGCTGTCTGAATTTAGAGCTAAAATAGATTTGTTCGTAGAACTTTAAGGTACAACTCATTAAATGACTGAGGTACATATAGCTGGCCTTAGGCAAAACTAAAGTGCTTGCATTTAAATGCAAATCACCCCCAAAATGGTTTGTGGACTTAGATAACATTGGAGGTACCAACTTAAAGGATATACAAGCATTTTATACAACATCCAATAGATGCAATACATCACAACATTTCACATAAAAATCCATCTTTCTATTTTTTTTTTTTTGAGGATACTCATTACAGACTAAATCAGCTTATGCCTCATGCACATCTCCAAGCCAAAATTAAAAATTTCTTTGGCAGTGCTCTCCTGACACTGAAGACCCAGCATTTGGATCAGACTTTTATTATTATTTATTTATTAATTTTTAGTTAGTTGTTTTATTTTTAAAGCAGATATGAAGAAAAGAGCAGTACATACACTCAGTTCTCAGCTAGAGAACTGAGTCAGAGGTGAACATCTTGTGCTCAGCATTCTTCCTGGCTCAAGGACACTCAAAGCCATATCTTTCACCACCAAGGAAAATGCCAGACTATAATCAGGCCAAAGCGGAGCTTTCTCTTTGCAGTACTCTTTGCTTTGTTGCAACTACACCACTTGTATAAGAAACAGAATATTTACAGGGAGGACATGTGGACCACATCTCTTGTCTTCCTGGTTAGCACAGTCTTGGAAGGAGGAACGAAGGCTTCGGTTTTCTATTTTCTTATAGAAATAATAAATTATTTCTATATTTTGTCCAGTGATTGTACTGACCAAGACAAAAGCTTGACAAGAACTATCATTCATCTGGCCAGTCCATTTCCACTTGTCTTCAGAAGAAAATATGTTAGATGGATAGTGAATTGTATATTGAACCAGCGCTCTAAGTGATACATGTTTGTTGAAGCTCAGGATTCCAACCATCAAGCAATTTGATTTACTTGAAGTATTTCAAGTTACATATAATGTTGCATTAACTATCTAAGTGTCAATAACAACTACAATCAATGTGTGAAACTCAGATTTGATAAATAGTTTGAAAGATAATTAATTTATTTTGTTTTTTGTGATACACAGGAAACTGTCTTACCTTGGGATCTTATTTCATATTGTGCTATTCTGTCTTTGAGAGACAGCTGGAAGCTAGGGCTTTGAACTGTAGGGTTTTCGTCTTTGGGGAAATTTAGGTTTACAACTGGCCATTTTGTAACAGATGTGGCTTTCACTCGTTAGCTAAATTAAAAATTGCACTTTTATTATTGACATACAGTATGTGGGGACATTATGTCAGGGGACCACAGAGGAGGAAGAGCCTTTTGGTGAAGCTGTCCTACTTATTTAAAGATAGATATCTAAAGAACATCAAAGTGCTTCCAATCTCTACATGTGTATTTCATTATGCCTTGGTTTAAGAGACAGGTATTTGCCAAGGAGAGGCAAGTCCCCCTTTTCCCGCTCCTCTTCAGTCACTATAATTTGAAATC
>VXBI01012698.1:0-56902 GCA_013397375.1 Toxostoma redivivum
ATTTATTTTTTTTTTACATAAAGGGAATTTATTGCATGTGTCTGACAATTTTACAAAACAAAATTACTGGAACATTGACTTCTGAAAAAAATAGAAGGCACATTAAAATGACAGCTTTCAAAGCAAGTTGAGCTTCTGTGGAGCAATCAGTACAACTGTTGGCTTTATTTAAGCAGAGCTCGGTAGAGCAGGAGGGAATGGCTCATTTCTCGCTCCTGTTCCATGTAGAAGATGAAGTCCCTGAGGTTCACTCGTGTTATTTTCTGCCGGGGGTACTGCCTGGGGGAGGCTGTGCCCAGCCCCTGGCTGCTCCCACACAGCCCCACGCCCTGCAAGAGAACACAGCACAGCTGAGTCTGCAGCACCAAGGCTTCCTCCTGCCAGGGCTGCAGCTGCTGCATTCCTTTAAACAGCTTCAGTGGATCATTAGGAGCCTCATTCTGCATACATCACAAGAGGGCTTTTTTATTTTTTTTTTTTCCCGTTCTTCTGAGTCTCACCGAGTTAACTTGCAAGCACATGAGGCTAAACCTTGCTGACTTACAACTGAGGAAAAAAACATCCTGCTACAGCTATGCTCACTGTAGACATATTCGACCAGTTTAAATCCAGGAGCCTTTTCAGAACAAAATGATTTTCAGCAGGTAAGGCCATTAATATATCAAATGTGTGCACAATCCTGCTGCCCATCCCAGGACTGGGAACAGGTGGTGGCACATTGGGAGTCCCCACAGGGACCCCAGTTCTCTCCTCTGGGACTGCTGAAGAGAAGGGCTCAGTGTGGGGAGATACATAGCAAACAATCAAAAAATTAAATGGAGAAACCACAAAGACTCAGACATTGTATGATGATAAACACAAACATCAGTATACTTGTTTTGATTGCTATGTTCAATAATTATATATTTTTTTAACTGGTTCATTGGTACTGAATTACTGAATACCTCATCCTGGTTTTGTATACAGAGAGAAAATTCTTAAACTGGGCCTGAGAACACTGTGATCTGAATATTTAGAAAAAGAAGGGACATAATTACAGCCCCTGCAGTCTCCTGGAGTTTAAACTGAAACCTGATGCACGCACATGTTCAGTTGTTTTTTCATCCATAGGAGTCCATTGTTTTTATTAATTCCAATTGGTTTGTAGCAAAATAAAGTGTTCTAACTTAGAAAAATAGGTTTTAATCTCTGAAAAGATTTAAGCTATTTTTCAAACCTCTAAGACATCTGGTAAAATTTTCAATGCTTTTAATATCCCAAATTTACTTATTGCTGCTCAAACCTACCTTCCTTTCCCCAGGAAATACTTATTCTAGGATCTTGACTCCAGACATTAAGAATACAGTTAAGGGTAATTTTACTAGTGAAAGGTTGTAGGGGTAACATATATGGTGTGCTGAGAGCAAGGCATGGCAGTTTCCCTCTGTCCTTGCAGAACTGCACCATTCATGTTATTTCTGCCATACCTGCTCATTCCATTACAGCACTGGGGCAAATCCTGTTGTGTCACCACAAACACAAAAGGCTTAATGGAGTGCAATGAATGTGGCTCAGCTTGCAGGGAACACAGGGAGAAGCCCACAAGCTTTGGGCACCCAGAGCATTTGAGCTGAGGGATTCTGCTCTCCATTATGTAGCAGTTTTTGTTAATTAATTGATTGAGCACTGAACCTCAGTGCTTATAGGAAATGCAGCTGCAAGGGCTGCTCATCCATGCTGAAGCCAGACACATGCCCAGTGCACAATCCAGGATTCAGCAGTGCTTCCAGTTCACACCTTAACCCAAGAAACACTTTGCATTCCTAAAAGAAACAAATTAATGTAAACTCTTCCTCTCTGTTGGAGCACCTTGACCTGCCTCTCACTGCACTGACTATGCATCCAACTCTGCCAGGGCTGTGCCTCTGTTTCTAAGTGCTTAAGAAACCACTGTGTGTGTTATTTATTTTAAATCAAACTGACTCAAAAAATACTTCTCCTCCTTCTCTGTTCCCCCCATGGTGCATCTCTCCCCTGCCCACAGCACTAATTTCAGATTCATCCTGACCACAGGACCTGTGACAGATACACTTGTAAGGAACGTGGCCACCTTAAACTCCTTGGAAACCACTGTCCATAGCACTCCAGACTGGGAGCATCCCACACACACTTACCAAACAGTCAGAGAAAAGCTGCATAATTAAAAAAAAAATCTTAAAAATCTTTATATAAAACTATGTCTTGAGTCAGTTGAGTTACATTTACAGCAAGGAACTGCTCTTCTAGTTTGGACAGAGTAGCTGGAATTAAGATGTGCCATGTAATATTCATTGCAATCATCACTGGAGATACTGAACTTCAACATAGGAAGAGCATCTCCTTAACCAGCCCCAGAACATGGCACCAAGCTGTGCACATTTGTAACCCCACTCCTGAGCCCATCAGTCATGTTCTGGAGTTGTTTTACAAGGTGAAAAATAATCACAAAAATTATTTTAGAAATACAGAAGCATACCTGTAAGCTGACAGAACAGTAATTTGTATGTGTCAATATGATCACTAATTTAAATTAAAAACCAGTTCGTTTGGTACTGCATTGTACTCAAAATTATTCTGCAGATGTTACATAAAAAACAGACTACTAAATGCCATAATTATTTAATTGTATATATGAATTCAAGTATTGTTAAAAATAGGGGCCAAGAATAGTGGAATTGAAGTAACTCAAAATTTTCTCAAGAAAAATCACATTTTTTATCAGCATGACAGATTTTTCATCAACCCAAACAAGCCCCTGTGTTGTCTGTATCTATGGCAACTAATCAGAGTTACACAGATAAAAGCTCTAATAAAAGAATAAATGGTTGTAAATTGTTTACCTCCTTTATTTCCTGGCCTGCCGCATGCAAGCTATTCCCAAATCCCACACACTCAAATATACATCAGTGCTAGCTGTGGTATCAGTGAACTTCTGGTTATCATTTCAGGAAAACTTGAGACATTCCAGACCAGAAAAAACCCCATGTAATTTATATATGAACTCTCTGCCTCTTCATTTTGAGACATTCCAAGCATGAGTTACAGTGACTCCCTATCCCCTTCCCTGCTGGCCTCTCTTCCTGTGCTCCTTCAGTCCCTTTTTGTGACACCCCTGGGGACTGCCTGGGACCTGGCAGCTGCAAATCCCCCAGCACAGAGCAGAGCAAGCAGGTTCTCTGTGCTCTCCTTGCAGGTCTCCAGAGGTGGGGGGCACCTGGGACTCCCCCCAGCTCCTGCTCCCAGCCAGGGCTGAAGGAAAATCAATTCATGGAAAATCCCAGGTGGGAATTTGTAACCCAGCCATGGTGCTGTGCTCTTGGTTAACCTGTAATCCCAGAGCCAGTGAGACATCCCAGCCTGTCTGCCTGAACAACTTCACTGCACTGTAAAATCACCCCTGAGCTGATGGGGATAGAGCTCACAGCATTCCAAATAACAGTGCTGCACTGACTTAATTCAACTGCTGCAAGTCACCCAGCTTGAAATTATGGCTCCAGAAGAATCTGAGTAGTTACTCGTTCAGTATGCACACTTTGAAACAATTCTGAATTTATGTCAGATGTGACACAAGATTTGGGCCACCTTTCTCAGCCTGTTTGTTATTTTCATGATTTTCCTCTACGAGAAAGCTGTTCACAAAGGGAAATACAAATAGTTCACAATAAAATACTGACTGAAGATCTGGTAAATCAGTAGCTAAATATCCAACAGTCTGCCACAGAAACAAACTCCCTGAGTGACATGGACACTACAACAAGCCCTGTGCTTTTGTACAGCCTCTCTGGGCTGTACCCAAGCCAAAGGCTCCCAGAAGCTGCACTGAAAATCCCAAGCTCCCTCCTACCTCTGTGCTTCTGCTGGGCCCCAACACACAATTTAATCCCTAAGGATCCCCAAAGGTTTAAAGGCTGCCGGGAAAGGCAACAGACACCTCTTCCAAAATGATCTCATTCCAAAATGGGCAAACTCACCCACTGCTCACAAAGTACCAGTGTCTTTGTGCATTAAATTTACAACAGTTACAGCAGCAGGTGGATGGAAATCAGTGTGTAAGTCCCAAAAATGTGCTGTTCCCTGCTTGAGAGAGAAGTGCTTTCACAGAAGAAAGCAAATGTAATACAATCTACACTTATTTTTATAACAATGATTTCTACTGTTGAACAATTAATTTTGTTTTTCCTTCACAAACCTGCACCCCTTCAACTTTGAATTACAGAACCATGGAAATACAGTACAATATTCCTGTCAGGGAACAGAAAGATAAGGGCAAGTAGAAGATTGCATTTAATATTTTATCCATCCTTCCTTCACCAGAAAACAATTCAGTGCTGACATCTCTGCTTTGAACAGAGCCTTGATCTGTGGCTATTGCTTCTCTGTTAGCCAGAGACAAGGCAATAATGACAAAAGATCTGCTGGGTTTCTTCCCAGGCTGCATGGCACATCCTTGTGGCAGACTTCACTTCAAGCCAAAGTCTGAAAGTGGCAATCATACAGCAACAATTCAAAGCCAAGCCATGGAGTAAAATACACCAGGAGTTTTGTCTCTGCAAGCTGCATGCACTGCAGAGGAGTGGGAAGATAGGGTATCTATTAGTCTGCTCTTATGAATAAGAGGTCTTGAATCACAAGAAACATTCTGGAGATATTCTGCAGCAATTATGTTTTTACTTGCATAAAATGCTATTAGATCTTTGGCTGAGAGGCACATGAAAAGCAGGTATAATACTATGTATGATTAGCTGTCCCACATAAATTAGGGTTTAATTCAATACCTACTGAGGCTAATAGCAATGATTTCACTGAAACATCCTAAAATTAAGATGCCTCTAAAGTACAGAAATGTAATAACTGTTCATCAGCTCCTCAAAGATTAACAATACTATATGAAATATAATTATATCTACAAAAATACTGTGCATCTTCATATGTGCAACATGGTGGCTCTGCAAGTGTCCTTAGAAAGATTCATCACCAAAAGCTATCATTTAGGTCCTCAGATGAGCAGAATTTACAGGGAGGATTAGTCCCAAGCTTTCTTCAGAAGCTGCTTATTTTCATTTGCCAACATTTTTACCCTGTACTATTTTAGTGCAACTGTTCCTACAGACTCTTTTGGCACCCGTTCACTTGCTACACCCTCCTGGATGCAAATGCATCTCCTTTCCCCTGGGCACATAAACACACACCTCACCCTGCAGACAAACATCAGAAAAACTGATTTGCACAAGTACTTACAAGTACTTCAAATACCAACACAATTGCAACATTTCAAAGACAGCATGCAGTAATTTTTAAATTAAGAAATAATAAGGGGAAGGTAAATCAAACTAAGTCATGGATACCGTGAAAATTTTTTCTTCAGATGTGATCACTTCAGTTTGTAATTACCTGCTGTTATTTGAACCCAAAGAAATGGGCTGCCATTACAAGCAGAAGATTTTATATGTACCTGCTCCCTGCCCTTATTACATTACACCGAGTCCCATATGCAAGTACTATTAAAATAAAAAACCTGCTTGGTAAAGTAGCATCAAACCAAAGCCTTCCAGTTGAGGGAACTGGGCATCTATTCCAATCTCACCACTTACTGCTCCCTCTAAGACAGCATTTCCCCCCCCAGCTGAATGAGAACAGGGACAAAAAGCAGGCTATGAGGCATTTCAGTGGGAAACTATCTGGGAAGAAGAGGAGTCTGCCCCAATGCCAACAAATAATGAGATGAAGTGTAAGGCAGCTTTGGGCTATGACATTTACTTGCTCAAAGGAGATGGGTGCTCAGTGCCCAGTCCTCAGTAGGGCACTCTAGGTGGGAACCAGACTGCAACTCATTTTCACTCCTTAATCAATGTATCCACACAGTGTCTCAATAATCTCTGCGTTGATGTGAGGCACACAAAGTCAGGTTTTTGAGATAAGGTCTGCATTCTGCAGAGACCTCTGACCTTTCCAAGATCTTCTGGTACCCCCAGTGCCCATTTGTGCCTGGTAAGAGCACAATGTTGTATCCTGCAGCTCCTTGCAGCACACTCACAACGTGCTGATGGTTCAAGCTCTGGGTCTCCTCGTTTCCTTTGTTCATGAACCTGCTCTCAGAGCAGCCACGGGTCCTGCCAACATCTTCATCCACAAGCATCTCATACTCAACACAACCCACTGCCTTACTCAGACTTAAAAGCAATGACAATTTTACCTGATTAAGGATTCTTAAGTTTGGGCTGCATTCTTGCCATGGTAATTATAAGTGGAATATTCTATTTATCCTGTTTCCATCATACACGTATATTTTCATTTTGCTTGGAATGTTTCTCCTCACATGCTTTCCAAATGTTTAATCAAGTGCTGCTCCCTTTGAAATACTAATCCTGCCTAAGTTTTTTATTGCTATTTTTCAAGCATTGTGGTGCTTTACCCTTCTCATCTTTCAATACTAACATAGAGGTTTTTTTCCTTGTTTTCAGTTGTTTTGTTGAGGTTTTTTTAAGGATTTGCCTGTGTTACTCCAGCCTAGTCACTCAGTACATCCCTGCACTCTCTTACACTGGGAGTCAAGAAACATCAAACCAACTTCAGGAGAAGCCCTACAGCCCAGTTTGCAGGATTCACATTTTCCTTGAGATATATTTGATTCCCATCTGAATTTTTTCTAATATCCTTGATATTAGTTTGAAACTGTCTCAGCTTCACATAGTGGGTGGCCCTTTCCTTTCTAACCTGTATGACTGTAACTTTCATTAAATCAGAAACATAAAATAATTAAAATATTCTTGACATTCATCAATCTCTAGACACATATAACTGTAAAATTTAATTGTTTAAATATCTAATTAAAAGATACATAATTGTTATACAGTAAAGGCTGCTTTTTGGCCTGTCTCTTACTGAAAACACTCTGAGCAGAACAATTGTAGGGGACCAGACTCATCCACAGCAGGTTTTGGTGAGAAATCAGCACTCCCACATGGATCACAGCACCCCACACACGTCCAGGTGACACCTAGATGTCACACAGCTGTTCTATGTCCATGTGACACCCAGATGTCACACAGCAGTTTCTGTCCAGGTGACACCCAGGGGTAACACAGCTGCCTCATGTCCTGCCAGCCCTCCCATGGGAGGGGGACAGGCAGGAGACAGAGAGAAAAGTGTCCAAATCTTCAACACAAAACCACTTTCTCAGCTCTTGAGAGCATGAATTGCCCTCATTCATCTCAGCTGACTTTCGGTTCTTAAGCTTAATTATGATGTATAACACCCAGACTTTATAATAATTGTGTTTCCAGCTGTTGGCCATCCTGCTCACTCCCAGCAGCTCTGCAAGTGCCAATCAAGGGACTTTATGCACCAGTTCCAAACAAAGGACAAAAATACCCACAGATTTACCAGCTCCTTAGGACTTTATTCCTGTGTCAAATCTGCTGGTGGATTAGTCACTCTCTCTGAACAGTGATCTAAACCTTTCCTTGTAATTATCACAGGCTCCTCTGTGGATTGAGGGTAGTGCAGGGCCCTCACCTGTACCCAGCCCATTAAACAAACCAAAATAAAGCAGGCAATGCAGTTATCTCTGGATTGAGTGGCAATAAAATTAAGCCCTAAATGCTAATACCCTCAGCTCTCAGGATAAACACATTGCCAGAACACAGTCCAGTGTGCAGGAAAAAAGACATTATCATTTGTAAATAAAAGGTGGAAGACAGCTAACACTCTATTACTGCAAATATCATGGAATATAATTAAGGCTGGTGCATTTCAGACACAGGGAGAAATTATAGAGTCCAGCAGGGAGAAGTTACCAGATCATTCAGCCATACAGCTCTTGATTTCTTCACATTTCTTACAGATGAGTCTCACTCTTGGCTCTTTTTAAGTTACTGGTTTGCTTGTTCCAAAAACATTTTAAAAACTTAGATTGGCACAAAGAACTCTCAGAAAAAAAGGCTCCCAAAAGGAAACCAATTCCTACAGACATCAGTGATCTTAAAGGAGCCCCAGTCCCTGCACTGCCTCCCCTTCCACACTCTGAAGAGAGCCCCCTGCACATCCTGGCCACCCAGTGCTGTTCCCATCGTGCTCTTTCTCAAGTCCTCTCCCACATTCTTGTCTCTCTGTCCCACACCAGGATCACTTCTCCAGGACAAAGCAGATCCACTTGGTGATTTGCATGTCTCCACCACTTCTGACTGCTCTGCATTATCTGCCCCTAAACTTCCAAAACCAACCCTACTGCTTCATTCTGTCCTCTAACCTCAAAAGGTCAACCCAGGTTTTTCTTCTCCCTCCATTATTAGACAAAATAAGACAGCCAAGCCTTGAGTAACAAGCAGATAATTTTAATTTATAAACACATCACTGACAATTTAAACTTTGCTCTACACTTTAGAAACCCTGTAATCCCCTCTTACTTCACAAATTCTCAAATCCTTATCATCCTCCAGCCCATTTCACCACAAAGCAAACAACCAATCTTTTAAAGACACCTTCAACACGGCCAGCAACAAAGAATAAAGCTTAAATTTCAAACTAAGCTATTTGAAAAAAACTCAAGCATACTTGTCTTTTGTAAAGTTAACACTTGCACACACTCACAATTGTCCCAGATCTACCTCACTGCATAATCAGCAGGATTAAATGCATCACAAAAACTTTCCAAAAGATTCCTTAGTCAACTCTATCTTGCTGTAATGAAATGATTGGGTAATCCATATCAATATCTATAAAGAATAAATGTCTTCAGTGTATAGATGATCATGGAGGAGACACAGTGATGCAGAAAACCATTTTTTTCAGATGTTAAAGTTCTACTCTTAATTATCTCAGCTTTTCATTTTTACTGTTCTGATAGGTTTGGACATCACTCAGACTACCTCAAGAAAAGAATATTTAACAAGTAAATGTCACAACTAATACCACCTTTCCTTTATTAAAAACACCCCCAACATCTATAGTTATTAATTATTTAAAATAAATGAAAAACCAGGTAGTCAAAATCAAGTGCTCCACTACAAACAACTCTAATTAAAATAGACCCTAAAATATATAATAGAAATAAGTCTAAGCCAGACACAAAATCACCTAATAACCATCTGATATATAATGAAGAGCTTTTAGAGATGGGTCCTGACAATTGACAGCAATCAATGTATAAACTGACGAGTCTATCAGATCTAATTACTCCCAAAACAAAATAAACACGAATGTTATATTTAAAAGAAGGCTGTAACTACAAAAGAAAACCCTTTCCCAAAGTAGTGGCTCAGAGCAGAGGCTCTGCTGATATTTTTGGCTAAGTTAAACAAAAGGCAGTGGCGCTGGCACAGTGACCCATGGCAGCAACGTGAGAACGGAGCAGATGCTGGGAGAGGCACCCAGGCAGACACACCCTGAGCACAGAGCACACACCGGGGGATTACAGAGCAATTACAGAGCCAGGAGCAGCAGCCTGCCATCCCAGTGTGCTACCCAGCTGCAATGGGGCTACTGGCCTATTTTTACCACTGGCAGTAGGAGGGGAGGCACAGCAGCTCCAGTAGGAGCAAGTGCATTATGATACAACACAACATGAGCATTATAAAATGCGAGATGAATCTCAAGCCCAGAGGCTCTTTAGCACCACTCCAAATCACAACTCTCTGCCTTCATTTTTCTTCTTTGCTACTATTCCACTTCTTCTCTCAGTACTTCTGACTCGATTAACCCTTTTTTCTCTTTCTTGTTTTCTACCTTGCTGTTTTCATGGTATCACATCAGATTCTTTAAAAAGCATCTGAGTATTATCAGCAGAGATTATAGATCAGCAGTCAGGTTTTCTGACATAGTCTAACCCAGTGAAGGTCCAGTTGTTTCCAGTGAGAAATTTATCACTTCATTGGCACCTCAATAAGACAGCGTGCTCTTTTGACAATCTGGCCCCTGAATAAAAGTTTAAAAAATCATAAATCAAACTATAACATGTTTTTAATGGTCTGGATTCAAGTGCTGCGAATTTGTTTTTTTCTTCAAATACTTTCCCCAGAAATTCAAGTCTAACAAGCCTGAAACAGACTTCCTGAAACACAAGCTTCATTTTTGTTTTCTGGGAATTAGAAAAGATGCAGTTATGTGTTACACCTAATTTTTGGTATCCCTTTCTGGAATGGTGAGTTCTGATGTTTGGTTTAACAAATTACATCTTTCTCATTAACTTGGCCTGAAATGATGAAATCAATTTTTCAAGCTCTTTTTTGGTCTTTCTACAAATCTGTGCTAGGATCCTTGATCTTTCCACACTGTACACTTAATGTGCTACCTGAATGCGTGCAGCAGCAACATATGGTACAGTAGGTTATAACTATTTTACCATCTGTTCTATCTGAACTCTAACCTCAATAATCCCATATCAGCTTTTCCTGTTAACTGCCACAGCTCTTAGATCTTGGCTTCTACTCACTCTTTTAAAATTAAATTGCAGCAAAATGCAAGGCCAGATCATAGGCTGCTCTTCAGAAACCTCCACTGCTCCCCAGGTGACTTCATTTGGCCAGGGTCTTAAACAAATTATGCCTTCAGAGCTACAGGCCGCCTTTTTTTTTTTTTTCAGTGAAAAAGATAAATCAGTAACTGGAACATTCTTCATTCTGAAAAATACTGTTCAACATCCCACCATATCCTTTACATACTCATTTCCAAAGTAATTTGTTTCTATTATGCCCTTATTTAGAAAAGGCCATCCCTTTCAGTGGAACTACAGCAGATTCCAGACTTTCCAGGAGCAAACTTCAGGGCTGTCCCAGTCCAACCACCTCCCACTATGGGCCTAATTTGGCTTTTCCTCAAACAGTGCCATCACTATAACCCCTTACTGCCTTGCTACTCTGGGTACCCATAAAACCCAAACCAGTAGCATCATAGTGAACAATAAAATGTTAAGTTTATTGCAATAAATCTAAGTCCTATCCAAAGTTCAGGAAACTGGACAGATTTTGTAAACTGAGAGAAGACATTTGAAACTTTTATTACTATTAGGGTTTGCTGGTTTTGTGTTTTGTTTGGGCTGTAGGGTTTTTGTTTTGTTTTGGTGCTTTATTGTTTTATTTTGTTTTACTTTTAAGACTTGCATCTCATGTCATCAAGTTCTATTTCATATAGATGTTGGAATTTGAAAGTAAGCTCTAATTCCAGCCAGAACAACTCATCTGGTGGACTGCCTTCAAATTTAAAGTCTGTTTCATTTACAAAAACTTCAAAAATAGCTACATAGTAATTAAAATCCATGAAAGACTGTGGCTTTGGTATAATTTATACATACCCATGCAAAACTACTACATACACGCAGACATATGGAAAACAAAAATATATTTTAATATATACTAATCACAGCCACAAGAATATGCCCCTCTATTTTTTGCTATAGTACTTGACAATACCAGTTCTTATGGATGATAAAATTGAAGAATGAATCAAGTACGATTATCACCAATTACTATTTTACAGTATCCATATTCAACTCAAAACAGTAAATCATAACAGCTCAGTAAACTTCTCTGACTCATTACCAACTGAACCAGACTGTAATGCCTACACAATGAAAACTACATTTGTAAAAAAATATCTTTGTAAAATTATTCAACTTTTATAATCAGTATAATTCCTTCTCATTAAAAGTATTTGTATCTTCTCCATTTTGAAATATCACATCTTGGGTACAAACATTGCTTCCTTTTGGAATCCTGTTTAGTATCTGAACAAAAGGGAAATTCGATTTTTTGAATGTGTGAAGAAATCAGTTCGTGAGATATAATTTTGCTTTTTCACACATGAGCAGTTTAAATATGTTATCCAATGTTATCTTGAGGCACAAACATAAGGCATGGAGGTTAGAAAAGTCAAAACTACATACTGGTCTGTTACCTCAAATGTCTTCCAAAACATGCAGCTGAAGAATATAGTGGAATCTATGGTTTAATTAAGGAATAATGACTTTAATTGTAATCTGGGTCCTATTACACAGATGGTATACAGTGCCTATACAAATATACAGAGTCCCTAAATATATAATTCTACACATGTTTTCCAACCACACAAATGGATCTATACGGTTTTGTTCCCAGAATCTTCTCTGAAAAGAGTGGCACTTTGTTTCTTTTGGAGTTTATGCTAAAATAGCCTCTCCCTCCACCCCTCCCACTATGCAAGGGAAGCAAGAGCTGTAATGGTTAACAACTGGACTTCACTTTTCTCTTCCAAATACAGGACTTTGGGTCTGCCCTCCCCCACTAATTCTCCTTTGCATTCAAAATATTTCCACCTCTGCATAAAAATTCCTTTCTTATTTATGCAGTTTCACAGAGTTTCCTAGGTGGCACCCCAGGAGCATAATCCCGATTCAGGGAACAAAACCATCTAATTACCCCAGCTGCATAATTCATTGGCCATGAACGGGAGCTGGCCGAGCCATGATCTTATCTGGCACACTCTGGGGAGCACCGGTGGGAATCCGTGCCTGGGAGAGGCACTGGGCAGGGCCAGGACCTCCTTGGGATGGCCAAGGGAAGGAGGACAAAGGAGAGCAGCCATCCTGCAGCCTGCACCTGGGGCTTTCCAGGCATCAGCCCTGCCTCTGTCTGCCCAGTCTGGCTGCAGCTGAACCAGTGCAGGAGAGGTTTCCTGCAGCTGGGATCCTGCACAGCCACACTGCAATGAGCCAACACTCAACTGCAAGGAAAACACTGCAACTGGAAATACTCAAAGTATATACTACAGGTTTACTTCAAGCTCATTCAGGGGCAAGACTGTAATTTGAAAGTCAGATGTTGCTCAGATGACAGAAAGAAAACACAATTATGGAGTATTCCTTACTTTGCATCTATTTTTTTCTATCATGCTGATGAAAAGCTCACAGTATTCTGGCAAACTTCCCAGCAGAAACATTTTAGACACTGTCTTTAGAGCATTGCAGCAGGTCCTTTTATTACTGCTTGTTTGTTTGAATTTACCAGAGTTGCTCTCAAGTTCCATCTAACCTTTGAAAAGCTGCATCCTGTTTGTTTTCATGATCAGGTATCTGCCATTCACTAAATTACAAACGAAGACCAGCCCTGCACCACTCCTGGTGCCAGCTGGCAACACCTTCTGGTCACAGGTGAATTTCAAATGTAAAGTACTGATATTTAAAAGAACTATGAATTGGGCTCTAGCATGTAACATTTTACCTTATAATAAAGCCTAAGCCGGGAAACATTTCAATTCTCAACGTTTTCATCCTGCATTATAACAAACATGAGTGGCAGAGAGACTTGTCAGCCCAGTGGTTCAGGCACAATTCATCTTTCATCTCCTACATCTGGGCTGCAGCCACTCGGCAATAGACTCACTTTCTCACTAGAAATGTCATCTCGGAGCTGAGAAACCTTCTTGACAAATATGTTTTTGAAACAGATGTATTTTTGCTAAATATTTTATCTTTGACAAAAATATATTTTGACAGAGGAAGTTTCATAGCAAATTTTTTTTTTCACCAGCTCTAATAACAACTTAGACTTTTAGGGCCTCAATGGGGAAAACTGCTCAGCCTCTGCCTTGCTGATTGAGGTGAGGGCTCAGTGGCTGGAGCACCCCATGGAAATCCATGTCCATTATCCATTGCTCTGTCCCCATCCACCACTGTGCACCCTGAAACACTGAGCTACAGGCACTGTGAGCAAGGCTAGCAATGGGACAGGAACTCCTCTCATCCTCCTCAGCAGCTCTTCACAGCTTTGTCTGAATGACTACTTTGTGTACTTAAGTAGTAATTAACAACATAAATGCTTAGAATAAACAGTTAGGACGGGGCATTTGAAAAAAGAGTTAACAGATGTCCTTAACATTGCTGCTGGCCTAATAACGTTTCTGCAGTAATTTATTTGATGTGGAGTTTATTTAGCTGCAGCAAACATGCAGGGTTGTAATAATCATAAGCAGGTTGCATTAAGCACAATATGACTTGGGTGTGTAACACCCAGTGTTAAAAATAATCCTAGAAACTGTATGCCTTGAAGATATTAGATGTGCACTATCTTCTACAACCTGATTATGAAAAGCTAGCCAGAAAGCACCTTTCAGACTTAGAAAAAATATTAAAAAAAATATAAAACCCAAGACTTCTTTTACAGATAATTTTGCTTATAGTTTGGGATAGCAAGCATTAAATTCAAACATCAAATCCTGGCATACTTCAGTAAGCTATCAGCACAGCAGTGCTGCCTTTTTTCCTTTGAAAAATGAAAGAATTAAATTCAAAACAAACAACTTCAATTTAACACCAAACTACAGGATAACCAATCTTAAAAATGTCAAATTGTAATGGATCTTAATACCCATATAAAACACAAAAATAGTGGCATTGTTCCTTGGTAATGCATAGCAACCTTACAGAATTTCAGTGAAGGAGAAAGAAGGGAAAAACACCTTATTACTTCTAACTCCTGCGAGCCATTTTGGTCTCCAAAGGTTTTAGAGCGCCCCGGGCCATGTGTCTGCAGTGTTTCGGGAAATGACTTGCCTTCGCACGAACACTGCTATGTTCTGCAGCACTGCTGCCCCCCAGCATCCCCGCTCCATTTCTAGTTAACTCTTCCTTACCTGTAGCAGCCTTTCTCCCCCACTTTTTAAATTTTTTTTTTCCAGCAAGATGCCAGAAAGCTTCTGCTCAGGGAAAAAAAAAAAAAATTCCCCCCGCAAAAACGCAAACTAAAAACTCCTCTGCTTTTTCTGACAAGTTTTCTCAGAACGAAACAGGACTGGAATTTAACTCTGTAAACCTTTGGGAGAAAAAGGAAATCGATTTGAAAGTAAAATATTTGGCAACACAACTAGTTCAGGCTAACAGTGGCCATGGAGCTTTGAAGTTTGATACTGCTCTAATGTTTGTGCTTTGCCCCAGTTAACAAACAACAGTCAGAAAACAAAAAAATCAGCACCCCCAAGAATACAATGGCACTACTAAAATCTTTCACTTCTCTCTGTATTTAGATTTTTAATTACATTCCCAGCACCACATTACAGGCTTCCATGAAGTCCCTGGATAAGGCCTCATAACTATTCACCCATTTGTCTCAGCAGCAGTATTGGAAAGAACAGGAAATAACCCATCTAGTATAGAGGGGAAGAGAAAGATTTCATCCTCCATATAATGTACTAAACTCACTTAGCAGAGACGTTTTGTGTTTCCCTCTATTTTCTGTAAAGATACATTGCACACAAAGCTATTCTGCCTGATAGCTTTCTTAAAAATCTCCAGAAAATTCTTTGCCAAGGTCACTGCTGATTGACTCAAAATATGACAGTGTACGAGGCTACTAAAATATTCTGTTCATCTCAGAGGTTGAGTAAGCAGCTCTAACTAAGAGGAAAATCAATATAATACTTCACAGTGAGGAAGAAAATGGAAAATAGTTTAGCAGTTAAGTGGTTAATGCAATTCCTAAGTGTTCAGCAATCATTGCAATTTAGTGCCATTTCGATTATTACACAATAAACAGACCATGTTGTCTGGAAGCAAATTTTTATGAGTATAGCTGAAGGGGTTGCAACTTATTTAGCTGCTGAAACTCTAAGGGAAAGAACATTTCTGAATGCTAACACTACAGATCAGAAATATACAGGTACACTGGAAAGGTTATTTTTAGGTCACTACTATGGTAACTAACCACACTGACCTTTAAAATTAGTATGCAGTTCAAGAAAAACGAAGTTCAGTAAAATGTTCTTTAAACAGCGTAATTTTAATAAACAATATTGCACATCCTTACAGCAGAATTCTGTCACTTTTTACAGTTATTAATTTTACTTTTATATCATAATATAATGTACAAAAATATCATGATGCAGAACCGACTAGGAAAAAAATGTAAACAGCCAGAAAACTGATTAAACTATCATTAATTTATGTTTAAAGAAATTAAAAAAAAAAATAGAACAGCTATATTTATTTCTGTAGAATAAAATAAAACTGCTAGCTGGAGAAGTGCAGTTTTTCATATAATGTAAAGTCATGGAAATATTCAGAATAGGCATAGTTGAAATCATCTTACTTTGTCTCATTTTGAAATACAAAATTTTAAGTGGATGTCAAAAGCAAACCCTGTTCTGCAGTTTATAAATTCAAAGAAACAGGCAAGAATTATGTTTGGGGCAGATGAGATAAATAGCACAAGACTGAGAGTGAGTGTATGGTTGATGGCAGCAGGGACTCAATAAAGGAAGCAGCATTTTCAACAAAAAGTGCTCTCTGAATCCAACATACAAAGACAAAACATCGATTATAATCATGGCTTTAATAAGTAATACATAATGTGCCAGTCCATTAGATGAGAATGGAAATCAAACTTTGGTTGGTCATAAAGGTGTGCTGGCTGCCCAAGAAACCACCACCACCACACAGAACACACTAACAAGTATTCAATGCTGGCACTTGGAAAGAGCCAATTTACCCCAGCAACCCATAATCATCAAACACAGAACACAACTCTTCTAATTTTATTTTCTCAGCCATGTTTGAGACAGCTTATAATGTTATGTCAAATGGCTGATAATAAATCACAGACATAATCAAAAATTATTTTATAAGCACACATATGTCTGTCTATATGTGCACATGTACAGGGAGAGATATACACAAACATTTTAGTCTAGGCCATACTGTAGATCTTTCTCAAAAAGTGGCTTTTCCAGAAGAAGATACAAAAATAAAATTTAAAGAGGGAAAATTAGATCTGAATTTTTCAAACCTCAGTATGTGAGTAACATTGCTTTCAAAGTGACTTTTAAATACCTGGATCACAATTGCTATGAAAAAGGAACAAAAATCTCAACAACTAGTGGGATTCTGGGTGACTTGTACAGTGTTCCTGTGTTTCCTGAATTTCATATCATACCTACACCTCTGTTAGTCTCAGGCAGGAGAGATGGATGCTGGTCATTGATAACTGTATCCACCTTTAAGGCCCATCTGGAAATGAGCCTTCTTACAATATTCACTGTACAAATAACAGCAGGAGACAGGCACAATTTCCAACCTAACACCACCAGCAACAAGATAAAAACAATCAAGACAACCCCAAAGCACGGATGAAAAACTGTGCTGTATCTTCCTTGTCCTGCCAGGGCTGTCATGGGTCCTCATGGCAAAGGGATAAACGTGTGCTGGGGACAGTGACCACAGCCAGGAACCCTGCCCTGACACCACTGGGCTCAGGGCTCAGGCAGGTTAGAAATCCAGCTCAGAACCAGAGATCCAACCTGTCCATGTCTAAACCTGGGCACACAGGGCAGCACGCTGATTTCTCCCCATTGGTGCTAAAGGAGCTACACTGGCAGGCACACTCTTTTTCTCCATCTCATTAACACTTACAATAGTTTTTCTGTTAGCAAAAAACGACTTAGGTGTATTAAAAAAAAAGTGATATGCCAACAGGGTCTTGTTTCCAAAATGTAAAGCAAAATCTTGAACTTTACTTTTCTGAAAATTTAAGACCTACTAATTAGCCTGCCCTGCATTTCTATAGGATAATTTTGCTGATATAAATTATCAAAATTGTCATTTTTTGAAAGCCAACCAAAACTCTGAGCATTCTTCTTTTTAGTCTAGACTGCTTCCAGCTGTTGGGCAAAGAGCTCACTGAAAAAATGGAAGGCTGCAATGTGCCAGCCAGGTGAGAATCCCTAACAAGGAACGAGCAAACACAACAGGTAGAATGCCCAGATGGAAAAAATCTCCCCATGGTATTCTCTCATCAGCAAAGACATTCATTCTGCTGCAATGAATGTTACAATCTCCACATTTATATTAAAACAGATAAAGGATCTGAGAGGTTATTTTTCATTTTGCTTGACTGGTGTTTACACAAACAAATCCAAATTTGAGTTCAAACAAACAAACAAACAAACATGCTCATGTAAGTACTAATTCAGAACTAAGATCCACCAAGATTGTATTTTCCAGCCTGACATAAGAGAAACATGAAGCAGAAATAATTACTGTCTGAACTAGGAAAAATGATGCTGATTAACTACACAGATTTAGCTCTAAAATACAGATTTCACTACAATACTACGGCCACATACAAATATCTAGCTTTAAAAATAAACTGCTAATTCAAAGGAGAACGTGGAAGGGATTTTTGAGTGCATAAATATATATTATTTTCATCTATTTAGTGTGCAAATTTATTTAAAACACAATAAAATGGCAAGCAGGTCTAAAAGCTAAATATAAAAATATAAGAATGTGAAATGAACAAACTTTTTCACTCTGCAGTTTTTATTTTATTATTAGATGCTATTCCTAACTTGTTAAAATTCATCAAATAGAAAGCTGTGAATAGAGAAAAAATTAAGCCAACTAGAAAAGTGTGACTTGGATTTAATATTTTATAATTGCCAAGGGACATACTGAGATCAATGAATTTTTGCCCGAGATGAACGTCAGAAAGAGATGTACTTCAGTCTTTTAGGGAACATTGGTCTATTTAATTCTTGTGTCTGATGCATGTGAAATATGCCTGTCTTGGCCTTCCTCGTGCCTGCAGGCCATGCTGCAGGCAGACATTACCACTTTTAATAGGCCGCCATCTGAGGAATGGCAAGGGATCCAATAACCCATCGACTCTAATGGATTTGCCTGTTTATTCACTTACACCTTTTTTGCAGCTAATTTTAGTTTTGCATGCTGAGTTGTTTCACTTTAAATTAAATGAATAGAAACAAAGGGGAAAAGACTGTGCAGCTAATAAACCATGATTATTTTCGAAGTTCTTCACAACAGGATCCTCCATATACTAAGGTATATCACTTGAGAACAGATTTGTTGCTGCGTTTTTCCACTTGTTGTCACAATTAACAAAGCTTCTTTTAAATTTAGTGAGACAAAAAGTAGGTTATTATAAAGTCTTACTTATAATGCACTAATGATTTGCAGCAGTATAAGGCAACCAGCTACAAATCATTATGAGCAGCTTCAAAGAATAATACAAGTAACGTTAATGATTGTGCAGTATTATCACAAACAAAAACAGTATACAGTTTAATCTAGTCCTTCATGTGTACTTTGAAGATCACAGGTAACACTTAATGTGTTACTTATAAACTTATAGTCCCTCTAGATACAGAGGAACTCTGAGTAATAAAAATTTCCACTACATTTGATCCTTAGGAAAAATATACATTTCAGGCTAAAACTTATTAGGGGATATAATCTCTATATTTGGACTGCATTAATATTTTGTTCCTTTACAGAAAAGCTCTTCCTCCCTTTCCTTAGGTGATGCCCCTTGCATCTCCCTCTCCTCAACTCGTGGGTCCTCTGCAAAAGCTCCAGGTGATCTTTAAGGTCCCTTCCAAGCCAAAGCATTCTATGATTTATTCCAGAACCTTCTGCTCACCCAGCTCTTTTCAGACCCACAGTTCAGGTGCTTTGTTTTTCTCAGAAAGGCTGAAAGGAGCTTACTCAGGGGCTGTCACTGCAAGGCACAGTGATAGAACAGCTTCCAGTGAGTTCCAAAGGGGCTTTTTCTCCAGGTTGGGTTGAATTCCCAGGGTTCCCCAGTGTCCATCGGTTCCCAGAGGGGCAGACAGGGCCAGGTGTCACCTGCTGCTGGCAGGTCACTGACTGCAGCTCTGCAGGAGCCTGTCTGTCCCTGCCTGGGGGGACACATCCCTGTGGGCACACCAACAGCCCCTGACCATGCCTGCCCTGCGGAAATCACTGCGGCTTTCAGGCAGCAAGTCATCAAAGCCAGGCAGGAATCATCCTCTTCCAAAGGCATAAAAATAATACAGCTCCTACTTCCAGAAAGAACAGCCCAGGCTTGGTCCCTGAGGTAACCCAAACAGCACCACCAGGGTCAGCCCAGGAAAAACAGCTGCTGAGCTGGGGCAGCCCCCAGAGACTGCGACCTCACTGCTGCAAAGAATTACTCTTTGCTATAATAAAACTGCATCAAATACAGCAGCATGTGGTCATCTGTTCCCTCTTCATGACAGAAACCAAAATGCATGACAGCTACAAAAGGCTGTAATATGGAGTAAGGTTTGTTGACCAAACTGCAGGAATATGGATGTAAAAAATTAATATTAAGGGCCAAAAACTTGGGAGCCAAAACTCTGCACCGCTCTGGGCCACAGCTGCAGGGAGAGCAGAGATGCAGCAGGAGGGGAGCATGTGGACCCTCCATTTAGAAAAATACATTTAGTCTGGGAGATGCTGCCCCTGTAAAGTGTCCGTAGCACTAAATAGCCATAAAACAATGTAAAAACTCTCTTTGAGAGAAACATATTCCAACAAAAAAGGTCTGTGTTGTTCAGAAGGGTCCACAGCACTACCAGTTACTAACATAGATGGAAAACAAAGCAGCTACAAGTCTTTTTTTGTCTCTAGCTGGTTATGTTTTCCTTTAAGGGATCACATTATGAATCTGACATCTCCTTATTTTTGCCAAAAAGACTTCACCTCCTTTTATATCAGTTGCTGATCTCTTACAGATTCCTCAATAACATGGTGTGACACAGAATCAACTCAGAGGCTTTACCAGGGCTTTTGGGCTGGATTTGAGTTTTTTGTCACTCAGTGGCTCAGAAGACACAAAAGTATGTATTTCAAAGGATGATCCACACATTATGAAAATTGGCATCTTCGCTTTGCATTCATTTTATTACTAGGGACTGTTTTATTTTAGAATTGAGACTGCAGTGGAAGACTTTCTGACACAAAATTATCACCAGTATCTCCTTAAATATATAGCAAGAATTCAAATAAGGCTCCTCAAATAATTTCACATCAATCTACACATCTAAAGCTTAAACCTGTTGGAAATAAATATTTTTTGACAGTTACAAATCCAGCTTCCCTTTTAAAATGTTAAATCAGACCTATTATTTAAATGTCACAAACACTCAAGACCAACAGAACATTTTACAAGCACACAGACAAGTTAAAATAATCTGCCTGCTTTAGAGATGTGTAAGTGAATCTGCAAAACAGAAGAAGTTAATAGCAGTAGAATAATTTTTTTCCCCCAAATTGTATTTGTAGACCTGGATACTAACTCCCAGACACACTGTGGAAAGAAAAATGGGAACAACAGACTGAAGTTGGGATTGATTTACTTCATTAGCTGGGATTACAAGTTTAACTTACAAACCAGAGGTCAAAATTTCTCATTAACAAGGGGGCCATGAATCGCTGCAGGGCTTGGTTCAAGAGGAGACCACTCTTATTACTAACTACACATTTCAATCTGTCTTTGATGTTCTCCTTCTACCCTCCTCCCTTTTATTTTTTGGCAGAGGAGTTGATTTTAATTGTAGCTATACAACACAGCTCAGTTTGCCTGAGAGCCAGCCTCCACATCTGCAGTGAGTGCAGTTCTAGTGATATTGGGTGCAGTCCATAGCTTAGGGCTAATTTTAATGGCTCCCCTTTTCATACAAGGCTCAGATTGTTTTCCACGTGATTCCTGTTAATTTAGCTGCAGGAAAGGGCATCAGTTTTCCTTGTGAGTTTCTGATCCATACTTCTAAACTAGGTGAAATGTATTAAAGGAGAGAAATGATCATAAAATAAGAGATTGAATTTTCTACTGTCTCCCTAAGTGATTAAGCAAGTAATCCCACTATTTTAATACACAAAAGAAAAATAGAAGATACAAATGGTATTTTTCTTATGTCTGTATTTTGATAAACAATTTATGAAATGTTGTAAAGAAGCTCTTGAAATCTCTAACAGTGCTAAGGGTAAAAAAAGGAAACCTTAAATGTCTGGATATTGTGCATTTTCAAAATCTACAGATTCAAAGAAAGATTTCACAGTACATTTCTCAAAACAAGAGTTGTGTGCATCATGGCAGCAGATGGTGGAGTACATCATCAAATAATAAAATGTTTAATGAATATTTTCTATTTTTTGATGAATAGAACTAAAATATAACTGAATAGTCAAAGGTGGAGTATTTAAACAGGTTAAAAGTACTCATTCTACAGGACCTACTCCAGTTTTTAAAGGAAAACATGCCACTGATGCTGGTTAAACAGCTAAAATTTTCATGTATCACGTTGAAATCATAGTTGAAATCATAATTAAATTTGTCTCAGCAATCAAAGTTATGCTCTCTGCAGTTGGAACCACCTTTGAGCGTTGCCAAATTAGAAAACCCTCAAAAAAAAGAGCAGTTCAATTCTTACAAGTAAAAAACAGATATCCTTTTAACAAAGACAAAGTGTGATGGTATTTTTTTTCATTATTTAAATGTAGAAAAACAATTGCTAAGGGTAATGGTTACCAAAATAATTTGTCATAGATATACAGTTTCTTGCCTCTGTTTACACGCATCTATTTTGACTACAAAGAGGTACCATCTCCAGCTTCATACCTATTTATTACTAGTAATGAAAGACAGTTCTGCACATGGTAAATTCATGCAGGCTTATGATGCAAAACCCCAAGGTGAAAAGACAGGAATGATTAGGTGAGTTTAGGACCAACACAAATTTCTATTTATTCTAAAAGACAAAAATCTCCTGTATATTGTGCAGATCTGTTCCACGTTTCCCATTTTCTACTGGGCCAGTTTCCACTTCCCACTTGGGGGTAGCATGTATTAAATAATTTTGTTGTTTATATTAGCAGTTGCTGTTAATATCCCTTTTCCAAGCTTTTCCAGTTGTCACAGCATTAGAAGGTGTGCTTTCAATCCACGCTCAGAGCCAAGAATTAACTTTGCTGATGGCCAATCGGTCCCTTTTGTGCAAGGCTGCTGTTGCCAGCGTGTAACTGATGTGCCTCTGGAACCCCATAAAGAGCCTTTGTGTCCTCTGGAGCTGTGGGGGTGCCAGGGCTGGTGGCCACACAGGTCAGGGCACTGGCCACGGCTCCTGGCCCCTTCCCAGGATGCACGGCTGAGCAGCACAGGGCGCAGGAGCCACCTTCAGCTTTCTACAGGGGGTTATCTCAACAACTAGACATCTTTAAAAGGTCATTATTGCAGTCTCATTTCAAACTGGCACCAAAATGAAGGCTTGTCTTTGTGCAGGATTAATTTAAAAACCTCAGGATTTGATGTCAGTGGGAAATAACCAGCGTGGGACTCATAATGCTGCCTTCTCCTGCTTCTGGCCAGCACCTAGGGCTAATTTCTTAGGAGATGAAAACTATGACAAGCCCTTCAGTTAAGCTGAAAGCAGGCAGCAGTCCAGTAACACCCACAGGCCTCAGAGGCATCCTGTGACCCCCTTAGAAAAGTCACATTCACTTTGCTCTTGAGAAAGGAAAAATAATGCTGGAGGCATTTTGTTTTAAACCATGTGAAATAAGGAAATGTGAGGATGTGAAAATGAAGTGAAAAAAGTTAGAATTCATTTCCTCCCTTTGCAATGGCTTAGAAGCAAAACTGGTTCATTTTGAAAGTGTGTGTAAAAATCTGATACATTCACCAGTAGGCAGTGACTACAAAATGCTTAAGGTAAAATATGTAAATATGTAAAATAATCTCTTGAAAACCATCTCCTTTTGTGCTTGAAAGCATTTTGTAAAAGCATCTTTATTTCTCAGTAGCATTAACAGACAGTCAGAAAGAAAACTTGTCAAAACAAAAAATAGCAACAAAATTCAAGGTACTAGAATAATATTTTGAAACAAATCTGCAGAATAGTGGAAGGGAAGAAAATTAATGCTTAAGTTCCTTGGATGACTTCTGCCCTTTTAGTATTAATCTGAATAATAATAAAGGAACATGTAAATTACAGTTTCAAAATTTTAAATGGGGTTATTTTAACTATCACAGACTTAAGGCAAATCTAATCTGCCAAGTCTTCACTCTCATTTCAGTCTAAAACTGTGTCTTACTTTTTTACTCCTATTATGCCTTTTAACTTAGATGGGCTTTTTATCTCCTAGCTAAGCACATCCAACCTCATTTCCTTGTTCCCATTAAAGAGGTCTACACAAATGTGCATTCAGTCTGTTTATTACTTGCCACAGACTTGTTCCAAAATAGTCTCATTAATAAAAGGTTGCAGGTTGAGGACCCATTAAAATGCTCAAATTAAGAGAATACTCAAAACTTTCATTCTTTGTCCGAAGTTCTCGAGATGTATTTCATATTATCAACTACACAACCAAAATCAAGTAGAAGAGAATTCATTAACATTAATACAATTTTCAAAAACTGTTCCACAAGTGAGGTCTTAAATCTGAAAAATTAACTTCAGCACTAAAATAATTTGTCTTAATTTTTTCCTTATGTGGAGAAAGCTAAAATATATAAGGAAAGCTGAGGTAAGGAACATGTAAGGAAGAAGACAGGAACAAAGGCAGAAGATGAGAATCTTGAGCCCCTGCAACACACAGGTACTGAATGATTCTTCTAGCAAAAGGCTACAGGGCTGAAAAAGGCTGAAAAAATTCACATTGTATCAGGCCTCCAGGGGGTATGTAACTAGAGCAACACCTACACTAGACAGGAAAGAATGATAAACTGGAATTATTTTGAGACATGGCAAAATTTACACAGTCCAGGAGTTTTTATAAAAAACTCATCAAAATTAAAAACATTTCCACCTCAAAAATTACAAAATAAATTATTTGCAGCATCGCATACGAGCCCCACAACCAGGCTACCCCACATTCATTTATGGGGAGTCAGATGTTTTATCTTGTTGCAGAGAACTTACACCACCCCAGAACACTGACACCATGACAAGCTGAAAGGAAATCTGAGAAGTTGATAATGCCAAAGAACGACATATCCAAAGTCTTCATCATTCTCTTTGCCACATGTTATGAATAAACAGCAGGAATGGCAGAAGGATGGTCTGGATCAGTATGAAAGGGAATCAAAGCAGCCAGCCTGATTTTCCTGCCCGCCATCCCCTCCAAACTGTGATTTCTCAGTAAACTGAAGATGGAACGATGATGCAATGCATCTTGACATGCTTTTAATATGCAAACTATTCATCTTAGGAGCTATGATTCTGCAAAATTTTTAAGTCTGAATTGCATGCTTGAGTTAAGGATTTAGATAAATTGGCATTTTTTTACCTAAGACAGCTATAGTTAATGGGTCAAAACATAATTTGCCTGTCTTGTTTGAGCTCACAGACATTTGTACAAGTGTCACAATCATTCATGTGACACTTGTCTGCTTTATTATTCTATGCCAAAACCCAGCAAATGTTTACAAGATTTGTTTTTCTGAAGCATATAGGGAACACATAAGGAAAAGGAAAGACATAAATAAGAGTAAGCAGGGAAGCTTCATAGATACCAAGACTGCTCCTTTTCAACACTGTTCTTTTGAATGCAAGCTTTCCTCCTTGTGTTCTTTATGGTGTCATTCATTTATTATAAAAATGTTTATAATCAACTCAGTTATGGTCAAGTGTGCATTGGTCTGTAAATTCAAATATCCTGCCCTCCCATCATCCATTCACTTCTTCACAGGCACAGAGAGGAGCTTCATGATGGGAATATCCAAGGAATATGGGCAAAAGGACTCCTCCTCCTCACTTCTGACTGCCAAGGAGGGAGCTTCACTCAGCTCTTCCATGGCAATCTCAGCACAGCTAAACAGCTTCTTTGTGTAAGTCCTTTATTTTCATTCCACAGCTGCTCTTTACTGAGACTGACACATATAACCATTGCTGGGAAAGTATAGGAAAGTTAATAATTGTTAAAGGCTTACATGAAAGTAATTGTTCTGTTTCTTCTGAATTGCCAATACTGATTTTGCTGTGAGAGGGGATTATAGAAAGAAATGGAACACTAGAGACGGGAAAGTACTGTTACCAAAATAATCTAACAAATGCAAATACAGCCCCCAGTATTAACAGAAGTGTCGAGTCTCAGAGTACAGACAGATGTTTGCTGTGGATCCAGCTGTGCTGATGAAGGGCTTTGTGCCCCCCAGCTGCTCCTCGGTGCCCCCTGCTGAAGTCATTATCCTGCGGATCCGCCCCGATTCACTGGGGCAGGGCCAGCCCAGCCCACAGAGCTCTCGTGGGCCACCAGAAAATAAACCCAGCTGCTCCTGCCCCAGCCATGGCACTGACCTCAGCAACCCACAGGATGGCAACCACAGCAGTCCTTGCACTGCCATGCTCCTTCTGAAGCCCCAGAAAACAGGCACTGCTAAAATAGCATCTCCCTCAGTAATATAAATAAAAAGCATTTTTAAAATCACCTAAGCAAATAAAGCAATGCCTAGCATCTGATTTTTTCCCCCCAACAAACATACCCATGGATTTTTTCTACTGTACTACAGACAGGATTCAAACAGCACTGACATCTGAAAACAGCACAAACAGTAAGATAACTTAAAATATGCATAGCACCAAAACCATCACTTTTGTTCAAATAACGCTTGTAAGTGATCAGCAATAGTAAGAACTTAAACCACAAGTCAAAACTTTGGTTTGTTTGGTGATTCTTGATTTTGAGGGCATAGATTGTACTTGAGACAACTTTCACACTGAAACAATCTGAGATTTTTGTTAATAAAGACAAAACTAAATATATAAATGAGATAACATTTAGAGCTGCAAACTCCTTATTCTAGAGTGACACATTCCATTGTGTCACTACAAAATGCATTGTAGAACAATAACTTTTTCATTTAAAACTTGCAAGAGAATTTCATATCATCTTTCACTTATTTTTGGAGGTATATTTCAAACCATTCAACAAACATTTCCCAGCCTTACCACAAGGTGCCTACTGTTACATTACACATGTTAAAGGAGCTCTTTGAATACGAAATACTAACTGTGACCATCTTTTCAGTTGGATTTCAGCCTGCTCTGGTAACTTTTCAGGTGACAAACTGCAGTAACTGAATTCATTACAGCCTGATTAATTATGCTGTTTTCATACAAAGGAAAAAGAGACTTCAATCAGAAATGGTAACCTTAAACAGTACCTGTGCAGCAGCGTATCAGAACATCAATCCCACATCCATGCACTTCCATTTGCTTTGAGAATTCTTAGTAATTACTTCTCCCTTACTAGCACATAGCTCAGCTCAACTCCAGGGTCTGAGAAACTAAAGGAAGAGGTTTGGAGCACTCCAGTTCCAGCTGACAGGATTTATCCCAGTAACCAGAAATGCTGAAAACTGCACCTTATGTTCTCCACTTGCTTACCATGACCTAACTACACACAACCAGCCTTTTTCTCCCCAGCTGAACACAGCAGGAGTTTGGGGAATAAAAGGAGAAGAGAGGAGTGGAGCCAAATGTCAGCAATCCCTTTTCTCATACAGCTGACAACTTGCCAGGTTTTCATCTTGTACATATTTGGAGACAATTTCCTTAAATGATCCAGAAGCTGAGAAGCACCTGGCCATTCCCTTCTCCTAAAGCAGGCCTATCACCACAGCACGGAGATGGCACCTAGACAGCAACACTGCTTTTGCTTGCTTGCCTTTTGTGCTTGTTAACATGCAAAGGCAAATTAATGTAAGACAAGAATCTGGCATATGTGTCTAAAATACACACTGCATAATTAAACTGGGAATGAAAACAACAAATCAAAGGTATATATATGTTCAAATAGTATTTATTGTTCCTTTACAAAAAGGAACAAGGAACTTGGCAAATATTTCTTAAGAATAAAGACCCATCTTCACAAAGTATGGGTTATGAATAGCAATGAACAAGATAAGAGCACAGGAGATAAAGCCAGCCAGAGTAAGCCACAGATGTAAGCAGAGCCAGGCTGACAATGGAAGAATTCCCACCCTACCAGGCTATGGAGCGCTCTCCACACAACCATTTAATGCCAACACACATCAGCATTTACACTAAAGGAGACACTTCAGAGAAATATTTTTAAATGCAAAGTTTGGGATATCTCTTTTTTAATATGGATAATACTCAAAGCATACATCTCTCTACAGACTTAGGTCTCTCGTGCTTAGTCTGTAACATGCCTGTGTGCTCTGCTGCTAACGGCGATTTAAAGAATTTGCTGTACCTACAGAATTGTATTATGGAGATCCTAGAGGGGATGACTAAAACTTGTTGAAATTAAGTTCTAAGGAAATGTATAAATGTAGGTGACTGGTTAGGGTTTGGTTAGAGTCAAGAAGAGAAGATGCTCTCAGGTCTCTTTCTCAGAGCCAATTGCCTGTAATAATAAATACACAGGGTTGGCTGTGCAATCAGGTGCTTTGGAGAAAAATAATAATAATGTATTACAAATATTGCCAGACCAACAGGCTTCCCTGTCTCATTCAAACCCACCATTGTCCTGTATGAACAAAAACTGCAGGAAGACAGCTTAGACTGTCACACTTAGGCAAAAGGAGCTGGCACTGACTGCAAACAAAATGCAGTGACAAAATGTCATCCCTCTTGTTCTTCACTTAGGATGCCCCTGCATTACACTTATGGACCCAGGTTGTCACATCTCTTTTAATTAGGCAAAATAATGTTGCAGCTAATACCTAGCAGAAGAATTTACCATGGCTGTGGGAAAAGTATGAGATCAGCTTGCAAAACCTCACTCCTAAAAGAAAAAATAGGAAATGAAACTCAAAAACAGATTCTTTATTAAAGAGCATTGTTTAAATACTTAGGGCAGCTCCTCATCTTTATCTAATTTCTGTAAACAAAACTGGTTTTTGTCATAGATAAGAGACTTAAAACCACAGAACAACAAGCAGTCGAAAAATGTTTTGTGAATTAATTAAAACAAGTTGTGAACCTATATTATTCACTAACTTGCTAACACACTCTTCTAAAGAGAATGAAATGCAAAGAAAAATTCAATGGATTTATTTTCAATTATATGACTGCCTTATTTTTAATATTTTTCCTCAAAATTTAACCATGAAAACAACATTTTTATGTCTGAACAGAGATGAAAATATACACTTAATATTTTATCAATTACTATTAACCTTACTATTAGTATAAATATTCAAAGACTTCAAAATACATGTTTCAAAGATATATATAAACCAGCCAAAAATTCACCTTAAAAAAAAAAAATGCAGTAGGGCAGAAACCTCTCTCACAGTCTTCAGATTTGGCTGGCTCAACCAATCTGCTATGGCCACTCAACCAGTTAAATAAATTTCTATAATGATTTCACCATTTTAGGCTGCCTATCTGCAAGTTCTTACTGTCAACACGAATTACCCTGTGTGCTGCAATTCCCCCATCAGCTGAGACAAAGTATGACTGTTGCAGTGCTCTGTTAACATGACATGCTTCTCACGGATCTGTATTCCAGACGTCAGGACAATCCAGCACAGCCAGCCAGAAGTGTCCTGTTATCAGACCTGGGAGAGCAATTCCTACTAAAGGATACAGCCCAGGCAGGGCAGGGTTTGCTCTGGTGTGCAGGATGGGGATGGGTGTCAGGTCTGAGCACTGGGGTGGCTCCAGTGCAAGCAGAGTGTGAGTGGCTGTGGGGATTAATGGGACCCAGCTCAGGGTGCCTGATGTGACACCCATCCCAACAGAGCAGGAGATTAATGGGACACCCATCCCAGCAGAGCCAGGGCACTGCCTTTGTCTGGGCAGGGAGGGATGTTGTAAATCCATATTATGGTATTGGCTTTTCACAAATATTAGGGTGATACCATATGTGTGCTGTTGAAATGGATTNCGAAGCTCGTTTTTCACAGGGGGTTCAGGGCATTAATGGGACACCCACCCCAGCAGAGCTGGGGCAGAACGTTTGTCTGGGCAGGGAGGGGGCTCAGGGAGGGCATGGAAAGCCACTCATGAGCTGCTCTTGGGTCTTCTTCCATAGAAAAGTTGTATCAGAAATTCAGCAGAAAGTTTTCATAAAGGAGCCACTTACATAAACCAATTGAATGCTTGAGATAAAAATACCCCTCTGAAATTCTTAAAAACTATAGCTATTGTTAAGGTTTATAGGATTACACATTTAATAATAAAAAAAATAACCTCAATATATGCACTACTTAACTCAGAAGTTACAGATGATACTGCCTCATTAAAAATTATTTTGAAATTAGAAGGCTTACACTAAATTCATGATTTAAATGACAATAAAAAATCTCATTTTTTAGAATCTGTAGTTGGAAAAACAGTTTCACAAGAAGAAACACACTTTTGCTATCTCCCCCACACACACTCAGTACAACTTAATACTTTTACCACAGCAGTATATAATACCTAGAGAGTGAGGGTTGAAATATAGAAAATTATGTTAAAAAGTAATTGGTCTTCATCACCACCAGAATAAAAGGCAATATATAACTTTTTAGAAGTTGTATTAAGCCCACAAAATCTTGTATCCCAGTAGAACTAATATAAGAAATGCAATTGACTGCAGACCAACCAGTATTTACAGCCCAACACAGGCTGCACAAGCTGAATTATGGATTACATTACATTTTTTTATATATGGCACTGTAGAAAAGAAACCCCAATAGGTCAGACTGACGTATTAATCACTATAGCTAAAATAAATAGTGCATGTGAACAGTATCTACTCATGGGCCACGAAATAGATCAAGGTGGAGAATTCTTAAGACACCTGGAACATTAGAGTCTTCAGTACTATCAAAAATATCAAGTAAAAAGCATTAAAATGCTCATTAAACATTTGTCATTTCCACTAATTGCTGCAGACTGGGCAGACATCCCACTGAAATACACAATGTACACATCCAGATTGGATTATGGAGAGACCAGAGATAGGACAAACAGTTGACTAGCCCATACTTTAAGACTTTGCTCCAGATGTTCTTCATTAGCAATTTTCTAAAATAATCTACTATTGCTTAAGTGATTTGGACACTCAAAACTGAAAATTAATGATCTGTGGTGGAATCAAATCACCTGTTGTGCTACTTCTTGTCCTCAACCAGGAGAAGCCACAGAACACATCCCAGTACAGTTAAGCTCCTTAAAACAAGGAACATTTCACAATATTAAAAAACAACTAATTGAAGATTCAGGCTCATAGTACTTCTTGAAGTGAATAAAATAATTCTTCTTCTGTATTCTCAATCAAGACATATGAAATGATGTCAAATACTTCCAAAGATGCAATTTTTATTTCTTTAGAGAGAAAACCTACCTTCCAAGTTTCTTCTGGAAACCCTTCCGTATTGTTATTTAAGAAATACTATGAAAAGAATGTTCCAAATCTTGATGTATGTTTGCTCTTAACATCACCAGCAGATTATTATTACTTTGACTACCTGCACAGCTGACAAGAACACCAGGGAACAGTACCTGCAGTTCCTCATTGTTCTGTTACTTAGGTAAAAGCTAAGTCAACAGCAGTATCAAATTTATCCCATCTCAATATAGCTACACAGCTGAAGATAAAAACTTATGCTGAAAGAATTTTGTGGCAACATTAAGTTTTACCAAAATGCAACACACCTATGGTTGTCAATGGTGTCAAGGGGCAGGACTTGTGTAGAGTGCCCTTTGTTTCCCCTTCCCTCCTTTAATTGAGCTTCAATGTACTGAAACTGAATGCTATTCATAAAAATTACTTACAGAGATGAGAAAAGTAATTTTGGCTTTGGAGACAAGCAAATAGGCAATTTTTCAAGTCCATTAGATGTAGCTCATTTTTTGCTTTGTAAAGATGTCTCTTAAAGTTGCTTTTTAAAAAACTGTAATAGCATAAAAATGAAAACAAAATAAAAAGAAAAAATAGAGGGATTAACAAAAGCCTGCAAAAGAGAGAAATGCAGGTAGCTTCTTTTATGGATTAGGAAAAATGTTACACAGGCCAGTGATAATGGCCTGGGAAAAAATGCCCTGTGCCAACACCTCCCCTATAGATAAAGCAGGCTGCAGTGCTGCTGTCTTTTTGATCAAGAGAAGAAATCCCACACCAATGACTGTTTCCCCTGACAGACTGCTTGTCCTTTTTAATGTTACATGAGAGCACCAGCCTGAACTTCCCTCCCCTCAGAGCTCATACCACTATCACTGATTAGAGATGCTGGTCTGCCTAGGGGTACTCACTTCTTTGGCCAAGGCTGTTTAACCTGTTGTGCTCCTTGTATTCCTTACCTTCTCCTTTGGAGACAGAAACCTTGCCTTTTTTATGGAACTTTCTGCTTATTTTCCTGGCAGAGCTTCCTCTAAACTCTTCAGTAATTGGTGCATCATACAGATGTTCAGCTCTTGTTAGGCTTGTATCTTTGCAAGAGTGTCATGCTCAAAAAGACTGCAGAATTATCCCTTTCCTTGATGAAACTATAGCATGGGCCAACATTATTTTAATGCTGCTATAGCACAGAAATCAGTATTTATGATACCTTCTACTTTCTCAAACACAGCTGCAGAAAACCTCATAATTCTCCTCATTTGCCTTCCCATACAACACTGCTGTTTATTGCCCTTTTGTTTGCTGAGATAATTATTATACTGAGAATACTACAAAAAGAGTAACAGAAGCCAGTGAAAATAGGTCTACTGCACTACCTCCTTCACACACCTCATTCACAGGCCAGCTCAAAACTCATCAGAAAAGTTGGAGGGTGAGGTAGTGTAAGAATTCCCAAAATGATTCAATGGCCCAGAAGTCTGAGTCTTAAGGATTGGGATTCCTAAGTGACCTATGCTTTCCATACCCGAGTTTTGTAATAATTTAAGTTAGTTTTAGTTAACACTGTGAAATGTCTGTGTGTATATTCAGTCAGGCTTGGAAAAGTGATCTGTAACTCACTAGCTAAACCACTAACTCCAGAATCCCACAAACTCACACCAGTTAAAAATCTATAATGACCATAATTTTATGCAAATCACTGTAACTTCATATAGGCCAAAAAACCAAGACTTTTCTCCAAAGATAGAAGGAGAGAAAAAAACCTCCTTGTGACTTACAAGTCATGGAGACATTCATGATAATTCTATCAACACAGTCTTTCTAGATGGTAAAAAATTTCCTTAAGTTGTTGCTATTTTTTAACTTCTCTGCTTCTCTTTTTGACCATCTCTCGGGCTGCCAGTATTAAAAAAACCCCAAACTCCACCAGCATAAGACATGTTGCCAAGGTCAGGGAGCAGCAGCTCTGCCTGATGCCCTTCCCTCCCTATTGCACCTCCCCTGCAGGAACTGGCTGCCAGCCTGTAACTTGAAGGCAGGCAGTAACCAAGTAACTAATAAATAAGGAGTACACCACTAAAGTAAACAGTACCCCAGCTATAATTAGCTAGAACAGACAAGCTGCTGGTGGTAGATGTCTCTCTGAGTTCCCTCAGGCCCTCTCCAGCCCCCACAGAATCCCTTTAACCAGCATGCTCCTGTTTGACTCCAGGCAAAACAAAAACAAAAACCCCCTTTTTTCCTAGTCATTCACTAGAACAGAGTATGTAACAAAAGGAAGACAAGACGAAGATCCCACTATTAGTTATTTTTACTGTATTATTTCTTTGAAAGCAAAATACTGCCTGTAATATTCAAGACTCATCAGGAACTTCATAAACCTGCATTTAACACACACTGATTAGTCCCAAACATTTCCATGGTCAAATAGCACAAGACTTTCCAAAAGCACACAATATGACAATTTCTAGAAAGCAAACCCTGGGTTTACTATAGAAGGAAATACAGAAAATAAAGTGTTTTCCTACACCAGAACCAGACAGGGATTAGCAAAGCCGAGCTCAGGCAGTGGGAAATGCAGAGATTGACAGGAACACAGTGCTTCAACAAAAACTTATTGCAGGTAATTAATGTTCTACACGAGGCACATTACTGACTTCAAACAAACTCACCACTCTGCCTAAAGTTAAGCATATGCACATGTCCTTGCAGGTTTGGAGCTCCAACGCTCAACTTCTCATGAATGTGGCCAAACAGGACCCACTTTGCCATCACTCCTACAAAGGAAGGATGTGCAAAGCATACTGTTCCATTATCCAGGAACAGTTTTAAACAAAGCTGGAAAGCTCCTTTCAGCTCAAAATTTAAATATTTGAGCTCCACCTCTGAATTTTATCATTGGCAAATTTCAGCCAAATTCTGAAGGAGTGTGTGCAGTAGGAGACTGGTCAACACATGTAAAAGAAGGGTGAGCATTCCTTTCCAAATTAAACAAGTATTTGCTCACTCTCATAATATAGAACAGATCACAGGGATTAAAATGCATCATGTTCCCTGAACAGCAAAGTTTGTCAAAATAAATTTGCCTGCACCACAAACTGCTGATGTTGTGTCATTTCATGATGACACCACTTATGAAACCTGTAATAGGGATATGCCTTTAAATTTTGTGCACAGATATACACTGAACACTCAGAAAAACATTCTGACTTACAGTAAAATCTTGGAAGATTGCACATGGTAAAAGGAAACCATGAAAGGCCTGTTTTCATTTCTTTTTCTTACACACTAAGCTTGTTTTCAATTGAAGTACTGAAAATGAAGGGATCATTTTTTTGAACACATAAAAAGATAGTGAGTTCTGAAAGAAATGTTGATCTGTTGGGCTTTTGTTTTGTTTTCTTTTTAAATCAAGAACTTGTACTTTTTTATCAACAGACAACATTCAGCTGTATGCTGCAGAGAGGGGCATGGCCATTGCAATTCTGTATCACCCACATCATCACTTGGGATGTGGCTTCTGGGGGGAAGAAAATGTGGCCAAATGTGGAAGGGGCCTTACAGCTGATCTGTGAGCCAGAGAGAGTTCACCGATAAGGTTTACTTCTGAAAGGAATTTTACCAGAGAATGAGAAGAGAAGAAGAAGAACACAAGCAAGAAAAAACCTGCAGCTGGGAAAAGTATTTTTAGAAAAGCTTTGTGAAAATCAGAGGTGGAGACTGCTTTGCACCAGTGAACATTATGTTGATCCACTGTAACCAATGAATAAAGTGTAAACTTTGTAGAGGGTATAAAAGGCAGCATGCTGCTATAATAAACACATATTAGCTTTCTGAAATGTAGTGTATCCCTTTGTAGATCATGTCCACCCCAACAGTGACAGCCATACACCAGAATTGTGGGGTTTTGTTGAGTTCCTTGTCCAGGTAAGTTGCTGGACCAAGTCTGTGGAGTGCCGTGCTGCCCGTGCCCAGCAGGACACGGTGGGGGTGGGTGCAGCTCCAAGCAGAGAACGGAGCTGAGCCCCACTGACCACAGCAGGCAGAGCCTCGTGGCCATCCAGCTCCTGGTGGGTTTGTCCATCACTGCCTCTGCTGTCTCAGGTCAGAAAACACCACTGTGGGAGCACCACCACCTTGTTTTTGTCCCGGGAGCACCCCAGGTGGTGTCACAGGAACAGGTCCTGTTCTGGCCTCAGCCCCACGGAGCTGAGCCACGGAGAACTCATTTTGTGTGTAAATCTCCTGCTCTTTTGTGCCCTTTTGCTATGGATATTGTTCTGTTCCTGTGCATTTCCTAGCCCACTGCTGTTTGTTTCCAGTAAATTGCTGTCGCCCCACATTCTCTGCCTTCATCCCTCTCTCACTGGAAGCAGGGGAGGGTGGAGTGGCTCATTTGGAGTTGAATCCCCACCACAGGGACACACAGCTTGGACAATGGTTTGGTTCTGCAATCGACAGCAGGTAAAATAACAATTCTGCTCAGCACTTCTAGGTAGAGTGTTTACTTTAGAAGCTGGCAACCAGATTTCCTTTTAGTTCAGGACTGTTTGCCCAAAGGCCCAGGGTAAACTCAAAATGTTAAATGACTAATTGTCACTCTCTGTAGGAACAACACATTACTTGACTGCCTATAAAAGAATTAGCTGAAAAAATGCAAAAATGTGCATCTTAATACATTCTAAGTTCTTTAGACATTTTCTAAACTTCAGTAAAAAAGGTTTTAGACAAAAAGGAAAAGGATTATTCCACAAAATTTACCTAGCACTGAATAGGATTGAAGCAGAAGGAAATGAATCTATTTGATGATTCATCTGACTGCTCTAGGGAAGAATTACTTAAATGGGAAATATTGCCACCTTAAGATACAGGTATAAATCTTTCAATGTACAGGTTGAAAAGTTACACCTTGAAAATTTTCTGGTCAGGTTTTAAAAATTATTTTCACTGACATCTAAAATTTTCACAGCACCTTGGGCCTCACCTTCTAAACTCAAAGGACAAATCCTCTGCTAGACCCTTCCACATTTTCTCTAAGTCTTACCAGTTTTACTTGGCCAGAAGAAGGAAAAAATCTGTAATTATAACCATCAGAAAAGCAGAGACTGCAAAATAGATTCTATCCTTCAGTGTCTGAAAATCAGGAAGGCACAGAGAAGACAACTGAAGATACAGAAAAACTCAACCCAAAACCCACTCCCAAAAAACCCCAAAAAGCAAACTCCCATCCCTTCTGTCCCCACACATCCTCAAGGTAGCTGCCTTTTGCAAGAAAAACACAACCTTGCCAGGAATAGCAGTACAGCTCCATAGGGATTGACAAATCATGGATGAACTCTTAGCTGCTCAGATGTCTTTGTGCCAAATTCTTATTTTCCACGCTAATAAGCTGCACATGCTGTATATACAACACATCCATAAATAAAACAATTGTATTTATTATTACCATATCAATACAATTTTCTTTTCAAAAATGAAGTAATTTTTTGTAACCAAAGAGGGGGAGTTCTATTTCTATTAAGAAAAAAAAAAAAGAACAAAATACTATTTGAGTAAAAATGCAATAGAAACCTTTGAGAAGCAGAGAAAAAATGCTCTGATGGTCTCCTCCTGCATGCTACATCAACATTATGCAGTCAGGTGGGACCAACTTCCATCTCCAAACGAAGTAAAAATCAAATTTGTCTTGGCCAATAAGGAAAAATTATTAATATCATTGAACCTCTGTCAGAATATTTTGTATTCCATAGATCAAAGGAATACACACAGCATGCAAACCTGTTCTACTAGTAAAAAAGAAAGTTTTTCCTGGCACAGAGCCCACTTGCTATTTTCTTGCATTGCTGCCTGGCTTTTTCCTCCTGTGAACTGAGATCCATGCAAAAATGTTCTACTGCCTCCTGGCTCACTGTCTGTATTCCTGCCTGTTTGCAACAGGCATGGAAATGTATTTCCACACATTGACTCCCAGTTACAATTATTAATCATCAATGTAAACACTGCATTATCCATCATCTTCAATGTCTTCCTATTTTTACTGCTAAGTCTGTAAGAAGCATTAGAGTGATGTTTTTGTAAGTTTTGTATCACAGAATAAAACCAGAATTCTTAAAAAACCCAGTTTGTGTTCATTATGGGCTAAAAGACAGTTTGAATTAAATTTTTAAAAATGAAAACTCATCACTGGGGCAACTGATTTTTAAATTTAAATCTCATTCATTTAAGAATAAGGAAAAAAGGTGCAATTACTAATTAGGATAACATCTATAGAGTGTTTCAAAATACTGATTTTGAAATAGATATCAACATGTTTATGGTGAATTATTTTAATATTTATTTGATTTTGAAAACAGGAAGTAAAACAAAACAGATATAAAAGAGAAGTTGAAGCCAAACTTTAGAGTTTCTAAGATTTATAAAGTATTATGCATGTAATTCTATTAAAAAATGTAAGGGCAGACTACTTTCTTTTGTCTCCTTGAAAATTTAAACCCATAAATTTAAGTAACAGTTTTGTGATACCTCAAATGAAATCATAACTGTCAGCAGCAGTGACATCCTACACCAAAACAGGTCTGAGAGAACACTGCATTTTATCATATCACTGAGACATGGAGCAAAGAGTGCTTGAAAAGGTAATGATACAACAAATCATAAAAATTCCTCCTGTTCTGCTCGTAGTCTACAGGCTTAAAAAGCACAAAAAGCAAACTTTAACTTCTTGATCCATAAATACTTATAAAAGATGTTCTGCTCCATTGTATCTTTCCTATAACTCAAGCTTAACCAGTATAAAGGGGCTTTAGCTTCCAGTGCTTTCTAAACATATCTTGACCACCTTAAACAAAAAGTTATTTATCAAGAGCTGGCCATACAGCAGGAAGACCAAGCTGAGACTTGAGCTGTTGAACAAGTTGTTCCAAGGATCTTTGAAAATGGATGCCATAAAATAAACTTCAGTTCCAGAAACGTGAGGGAACAGCCCAAAGATTTGCTCAGAGAATGGCAATGCTGATTATTGGTGTTTTTCTCCAAAATAAAAGATTATTCCTTGCTTCTAGTTCTTTTGGGTCTGTCAAGAGCAGTTTTGCCTCATATATTGGCTGATTCATGACCTTCTAAAGTGGGAGATATTCACTGAGTAGGAACTTTGGACAGAAGCCAGGGCACAACCCTCCAGTAAGAGAGACTTCTGCAGGACATACTACACATCTCTTATGGTTTAAAAGGGCAAGAAAGAAGGAAACAAGGCCAGGTTTTCCAAGAGATATCTCACGTCTAACCCATTCAAAAGGGAAAATTACCTAGTATCCTGATTTCTTCTTAATATTGTTACAATATTGACAATGGATTTGAGGAATAATTGCAGGTGTTGCTGAAATGTCCATGGATAACCCAAGCATGAAGTGAGAATGTCAGCTGAAATGGTGAAATGAATCGTTCAGCACTGCATACCCAAAAAGACACTCCAGTCAAAAGTACCTTTTTCCAACTACAGCACATACCCAAGTGCTTCCCACATAATCCTGAAGCCATCCTTATATTTCCACTTAGAAATCAGGAGTTACTAAAAGTATAAAGACCTAATAGAGAGTAATATTAAGTAACCTCTCTATGTCTGCCTCTGGTACAACACAGATTTCCAAGTCTTAAACCAGAATCTTAATCATGTTTTGTACAAAAGCTAAACATGAAAGCAGCTTTAAAATACTCAAATTATACCATCTGAAAGATTAATTTAATTAAAAAATGTGGTGCCTCGTACCCAAAATACATCTCACAATCACTTCAGTAATTAGCTATTCTCTACACAAAACATCTCTGTTTTAACTGTTAGTTTTGGGACTTTCCACTTCTGCATGAACATTATCTTTCTTGACTAATATAATGGCTGGAATATACTGGATGAGAAAACACACAGAGTATCAGATCTCCCTCGAGCACTGGCCCAACATATGGTCCTGCACATTTTGAAAGATGGTGTTTGGGATAGTTTGCTGAATATTCTTAAGAGTGCTCTTCTGCTGTGTGAGGAAGAGGGCTTTTTCTTATCCCTAAAATGACTGTCTTCAATAAGTGGTGATTCACTGAACTAGCCCTGAAGCTGCCTTTGGAAGCTCAGTATTCAAAAACCATCTGTGCCAGCAAGTACCAGGAGAGGGCTTTCACTTGATATTTAAACAAATTATACCCTGAGATATTTCAAACATATACTCTGTATTTATGTATTTTGGGATACTAGCCATAGATCTTGATGAAAAAAAGAATTATTTAATTATTAACTATTAAATAGAGAAAAATACTTGTATTTAACCTCTACACTAATTCCATAATAAGAAATGAGGGACTTGAAAATATGCAAATTCAGCATTCATGCCACCTTAGCAGTATTCAAATATTTAGCTTGTAAAGCTACCTGACCTAGTCTTTTTTTAAAGCCTTAACTCTTACAATTACATGAAAATATCTATTTCATAAACAAACTAAAATTTTAATTCTAACTCTTAAAAGCCTTATAATTCAAGAAAAAAAAACCAAAACACTGAAAATGTGAACTGAGCAGATTCAAAATAAATCAAAAACCAACTAAGGTAAACAAAAGCAACCCAAACTTTATATTTAATCTGACATTAGAGATGCTTAGGGATGCTAACTGAAGAACTTCAGTGCTTGCTGTCCTGAATGTTGTAACCTGTTTGTGTCACCCACTGCTGAGTGCCACAAGAGCATCACAGGACAGATCAGACCTGGGCAGCACTGCTGCTCAACACATCATGTGGGCCAGGATCCTTAAATAGCAAATTTGATAATCACGTGCTAAATTCCAAAAAGCTGTCACTTTAGAAGATATTTTCCAATAATTTTTGTCTAGTATTACTAAAGAAATGGAAAACCCCTAAAAAATTCTGCAAATGCAGTGTTTTCAACTCTGCCAGGCAGAGAAGCTGAATCCTTCCAAAGGTATCTTGCTTCTCTTTACCTCTCCTCCTTCACTCTTGATCTAAACCACATTATAATAATAAGCAGGCTGAATTACTGATGAGCTGCTGGCTGCTACAGAGGCAGCTGTGTTTCTAGCAGATCATCTAAAATATGAGCAGACACGAAAGGTACTAAAAAGGAAGTGAATGAAGTGCAGGTGATCTCACATTTGCTGTCTCTGTCTGGTTGTAAGTTCCTTTTCCAGCATTCACTGGGCTCTAGGCCAAACTACTTCCACAAGCAAAGCAGGAACCATTCACTTTTTACTGTTGTTATATCAGTCTTCTTCCTATTTATCAAATGGAGACGGGTACAAGAGCCAGGGCCAAGCAAAGGGAAAGGGCAGGAATGCAGGGATTGGGATAGGGGTCACAGTGACATTAGCCCAGCCACTCTGTACTCATGGTCAAACCAGTCACTCACTTTGCAGCAGTGTTATTTGGGAACATCCACTGTTCTACAAAATATTTTTTCCCATGTTTTGGAAAGGCATTTTTATATGGCTGCATGTAGAAGCAAATGAAAAAAAAAAAACCATGTAATATAACCTCACTCCAAAACTGCTGATTTTCCATGTCCCCAGGTAAAAGTAGTAAAAAAAAATTAGCTGTACTAGTCCAGGAAAGACAATTGATGGGCCTGATCTTGATAATTTATAATAATCCTGCCATCCAAAAAAAAAGGTCTATTTAGCTATGGCTTGAAAACAAGCAAAGAAGTCCAAATGAGCTCTGGCAATGTGATGTGAGATGAAGAACAAGTTTAAAGAAAATACTCACAGTTATTAACACAAGCTTTTTCGTATTTCCAAAAGCTGTAGAAGAGCTATTTCTCTCTATGCAACAAACAGTTCTTAAATACAGAAATACTAATCTTTTCCATCACCTTCTTTTCTTAAATAGAACATCCATCACTACTCCTAAATAAACCTCCTGCTCAGATGAAAAGGGTATTACTAAAAAGATCCAATTAAAAAATATTGTTAGTGTTTCTGTTAAACCAAGAAGCTGGACTGAAATCCAGCACTGCTCACTGAAAAATGGCCAATTCAACTAAGTCAAGTGTCAAACAAGAGTTAGTTCAGAAAAGGGAAAACAAAAGGAACATGCCAGGGTGGCATGATTTGTAAATGACATCTTTTCAGATCAGTAAAAACAAGCAGGGTCCCAGCTGCAACAAAAGCAGACACATAAGTCAGAAAAGGTTAGTGAGGAGGCAGCAACTTCAATGCAAAAAATGGGTATTTTGACCAAAAAAAAGTGCAGGCCAAAAAAGCTCTGGCCAAGTCAGACCTTGCAAGCAGAGATTATCAGTAGCAAGGGCTTTAAGCAGCTTAGAAATTGCTGGGAGAAATCAGTGTCACAGACCATAGAGGAGGTTGGATATTTGAAGGTGGAATTGGGTTAAGGGGGTGTTGCTACCATAGAACACAGAATCATAATGATGTTTATAATCCCCAGAAAGAAAAAGAAGAGATAACAGATAATCTTGGACAAATGATACAAAATTCCAGTACCTTTTTGCAGTGAAACATTTTGGAGGAGTTGAGTTTATTTCAGCATTAACAGCCCTAATAATCTCAGAAGGATACCAGAAAGGGAGTTTCTAGCAGCCAAGGCTGTGAGATACAGCTTCTACAGTACTTTAGGTCCTATTCCCTACTAAAGACATTGAATAATGCAGATACAGTTTCCAAGACCTTGAAACCAGCTTCCAGCCAGCCATCTATATGAGCTGGCCAAGATGGTTAGAAGCTAGGAGAAGAGGGATGGGAGCAATTCCATCTGAACTGGCACACAATTCATGGCTCCAGGAAATCCATGCATCGGCAAAAACTTCAAGGACACTTTGCCAATTGAACAATACAGTTGTTCAGCAAAATTTGGGCTAGGAGAGCAGCAAAAGGAAGCAAAAATATCCAGAAGCCTTTGGAATTTGCCCCAGACCTTTATTTTTCCTTGAAGCACTGTAGCAAGAGAACAAGAAGCTTCTAGAGAGAGAGGGAAGCTGTTCATGCTAATCCATTCACATACAGAGCTCTGATTAAAATGCTTCACTCACTGAAGATGACCACAATTTTGTTCATCAAATTATTAATACTTACAAAAGAATAATTTTTTTAAAGGGACAATAGATAAAATTAAATTATGTTCCTTCGGAGAAAATATTCCTTTGGTGCAGTATTAAAATCTGAAAGGGATCCATGTATTATTAGAAGGTTCAATTTTTAAATGAGAGAAAACCAAAGTTATGACCACCCAGCTGAGCTTCTAACGAAAGCTTCTTTGGCCTGTTGTGGTGAGATTTGTTACAGGTGCATGTGGAGGAGAACAGAATTCTTTAGTGAATGTAAAGAGAGGGAGACTGAAAGGAAGGGAGTAACAGGACAACACAAAACCTGGGAAACTCCTCAGTCTGAAACAAATTTTACCAGCAACAGAAACACCTCCTACGTATCTGAAGTCCTAAGTCAATTTTAGAATATAAACAAGATCCACTTCTGTTCCTAGCTCAGCTAATTCCCTAGCACTAATCTTAGCACACAAAAAGAGAGAGAAGTCGATAAAGCTATCCAAAATGGGAAACAAAAAGGCCTTTGGAAATGCCTGGCATTTAGACAGTCAAATGTCTGAGCCAAAACTGTTAGTTCAGTTATTCAAAACAAAATGTTTGCATTTTCCTCAGAACAGGCATGTAATGGGGAGAATTCCTCTGACTCCACTGCGTGGGCAGACTCAGCAGAAGGAAAAGCAGCCCAAGTGTATCTGCACCAAACAACACAGTGCTCTTACAGAGCCACCCACAGCAGTGCAACCACATCACCCTGCCCCTCCACCTTTTGAAAATTTTGCATTTATTGTGTACTACCGCTACTTCTCCACTTAAAATAATATGAGGATCGTGCTAATGAATCCAATCCTATTTCTAGAGCACAGCATTCTTATGGAAATTACAATTTAGCATGATTATAAACTCTGTCTTTGCAGTGGTGAGGGACACCTTGATGTTCTGGAAGAAGTTTGGACACATTTATCATAAACCCACGCTGGTATTACTACAAGCTTTTGGTTCAAACTGTTTGCAAGACTACAGTTGTGGTTTCTCAGATACTTCTCCAGTCCCTTCTCTTTTTGTTTTTTTTTTTCAGATTATGCAGAGGAGAAAACTGGTATAAAGGCAATGAACAGTTTAAGACCTACATTTTGCATTTAACTATTTAAAAAATATTCTTAATTATTTGCTGAAAGTTCACACTTGAAAATACAACTAAAAGGAGATGCTGTGTTAACTGTGGCAAGATAAGCTGGGCTCCCAGTGCTGATGTGCATTTGCAAATGACAGCAGCAGCAGGAGCAGCTCCAGCTGTTGCTGTGGGGTTGTGAAGCAGTGATGTCGTTCCCCTGGCTCAGGTGCACACTTACCTCTCCTCCTATGCTGAGCAGGCCAGGTGCATCCAGCCTCCGTTTCTTGCGGGGCCCGATGGCTGCCAGGGCTGTCAGGTTGGCATCCCTCTGCCTCATCTGGGCAAGCTCCTGCTGCTGCATCTGCCACACAGGAAAGAGCTCTCGTTAGCTTTTATTCTGCTGCCATATCCATATTCAGACCTGCAAGCCTGAGGTACAAGTCACACATGAGCAATCCCTGAGAGCATTTTGCTGCTCCCAGTACTGTTTTAGCAGCCTGGCCATAGAGCAGTAATGAAGATACTGAAGTTCTCATGACTTTTCACAGGATTTCTGCTTCCAAATATCTCAACTGTTTCCAGAAACACCATCCTTTTCACTAAAAACTGCCTTAGCAAGTACTATATACTAACTACACTTCTCCAGTTTAAGACTGATATGAGTAATGCAAATACCAATTCAAATCTTTAAAAACACCTCATTTTTTATCTTATTTATCTTGAATATTTCAAACATACTTGATGTTTTCTTAAAAAGAAATCTAAATTAATAAAATATCTCTATCCAAATGCTAGCCAAAGGTAATGCTGACACAAAACCTTTACAAACTGAATTTACAAGTGTTTTCTGGGCTTAAGCTTTAGGTAAGAATACATTTGACTAGTTTGAAGCAACTGCTAGCTGAATTATGTAACAACACAGCACACTACAGAAAACAGGAGAAAAGGCTCTGGCCAGCAGAGAGGCAAGATTGCATATTCACTATAAACTGTGTAATTCTTTCAGAGTGTTAATAACTATCATATTCCCAGGAACACTAACATTTTAATAAATATTCTGATCAATATCACAGAAAAATAAGTGATTAGGCAACATAGTATATTATTTTAGATAAAAGCATTAATAGCTCTTAGCAATAATTCTTATTAATCTCAAAATTTTGGGTTTGCAAAATCTATCTATAAACTGAGAGGAGGTGCTTGCTTTCTAATCCCACTGATGTCACTCTTGTTCCCACTTCAGCAGCAGTGCACAGAACAACACCTGGAGAAATTCAGTGGTGATAATAAAAACATTGCATGATACAGGCACAATTCTTCATTAAAATGGAACTGAACTGACAAGCAGAGATGGAAGTGTCTCAGCCACTACCTACACATGATCTGCACATACAAGCAGGGCCTGAATTATCTCAACCAATGTTAAAAGGAAAAGAGGTTTAAGCAATCAAATGCCAGTGTAGAGTCTCTTTTCTCCATGTACCTCTACCCAGATCCACCTCATGCCTTGTCCTTTAGTGCAGTTCTCAGATAATTCATTCAGTCAATACACAGAGACCAAGCACTGTGCCCCAGCAGCTTTGGTCACAGGCTCCAGTTCATGGTGCCAGGCAGCACCAAGGAACTGGAGCCAGCAAGGGAGTGACACCAGGGCCCAGAGCTGGACACAGCACTGAGGTGTGGCCTCAGCAGTGCCCAGCACAGAGGGGCAGGCACTGCCCTGCTCCTGCTGCCCACACTGCTGCTGATATAGCCCAGGTGCCATTGGCCTCTTGCCCACCTGGGCACACCTGGGCTCATGCTCATGCTGTCAACCAGCACCAGCACCTTTCCCATCTCTGTCCATGATGTAGACACTGGGACCAAGTGCAGCCTCAGCAACTTCCACCGAGCTGGAACTGGAAATGCTCAGCCTGAAGAACAGAAGACCCCCTGTGATTTTCCAGTGCCTAAAGGGAGCTGACAAGAAAGACAGAGAGGGACTTTGGACAAGGGCCTGGAGGGACAGGACATGAGGGAATGGCTTCCAATTGAAAGAGTGTGGACGTGGATTAGACACAAGGAAAAAATCCTTCCCTGGGAGGGTGCTGAGCTCCTGGCATGGGCTGCCCAGAGAAGCTGTGGCTGCCTCATCCCTGGGAGTGTCCAGGGCTGGACAGGGCTTGGAGCAACCTTGGATAGGACACAAGAAGGAGTCCCTTCTCACAGCAAGGGGTGAACAAGATTATCTATAAAATCCCTTCCAAACCAAACCATTCTTTATTTTTTCATCCTTTAGAAAACTGAATTCAGTTATTTAGAGTTTGAAACCCCATTTTTCCCACTTTCATGCTATTTTTTTGCAACCGCAGTTATTATCATAACTTCAATGTAACATTATCTAAAAGTACATCTCATCTACTACAGGGTAAAAGAATTCCCTAAATACAAAAAAGAAACACAGAAAAATATCTAAATAATAGTGCAAAGGTCTATACATACTTCTCTTTGCCAACTCATATTAGGTTTTTAGCTCAAATATCTTTGGCTCTCTTCCAGATTAAATGCCAGTTAGACAGACCTGCCCGCTTACCCTTTCAAGGTAGATAGCAACAGTGGTGAGCTCTAATCATTTACAAAGGTCATGATCGGAAGCTAGCCCGTAAGCAGTCATTTAAAATTCGATTGATCCCTATTTGTAGTCAGGGAAAGAAAATGGACATTTCAGCTGTATTGTAATTATGAGGCTTCAAGGCAACTGTAAATAGATGTGCAAATCCAGATACTGGCAAATACCTTAGAGAAGAAATTATTACTATAGTATAACATATATCCAGGAAAGGTTGAAGATAAAACTGCATATAAAAAAAGATCAATCATCTTTTTGCTAATTTGCCTTGCTTGCCAGCCTACAAGGGTTATCACAATTATCTGAAGTCTGATGAATATTTAAGCAAGGGCCAACTGGCTTAGAGTGATCTCAGACGAAGTTGTCAAGCTTTGCAGAATAAGAAATTCTGCACTGGAGTAAGTATTCGTTTCCTGGGAGGTGCAGATCAGAATATAGTCTGATAGATAACTGGTATCATGCAAAGGTTATATGAATATTGTATCAGTATCCTATCCAAAGCCACCATTTTCAAACCCACAGGAAGCTAATACTGACTTGGCTCTCTGTGCTACCTGTACTGCACCCTACCCTGGCTACTTCCACATGGAATATCAGCACACAGTGCCTCTTGTTGGGCTTTCTGCACATGTAAATTGTAAAGTAAAACATGCCATTTCTCCAAATTTCCCGTAGTGGAATAAATCTTGCCCTCACTTTGAAACCTGCAAACTGGTGCTGTTTTACCAAGAAAATATGGAATAACTTCAAGAGTCTACAGAAAGGTTTGCACTTATCTATTCCTTAGGTTCTTTGATCTTTTTAATCAGTGAGAGAAACTAAAGATGGTTCTTGATATCATATACTAATTTTGATAAATGCACAAGATTTTCCAGTAGCTGACAGGACACCTGGCTCAACAGACAGAGGCAAAGGAGCTGGGCTCTGTTCTACCCACACTGGGTAAATACTGGTAAGACTTGGTTCTTCTCCTCCCTGTGTCTCTCACCCCACATCACCCAGCTTGTCTCTGTCTGCTATAGGCTCTCCAGACGAGGATCCTCCTCCACTGTGTGCCTCACTTATCATCAAGCCCCAGAGGGCTGAATAGACATTACTTTAATACAAATAAGGAATATGCTGCCAGGTACAAAAGATCCAGACAAAAATCACAGTACAGTTTCTGATACTGGTTTAACAGCACACACCGTGGTAAACTACAGCAGGAAAGAATAACCTTATGTAACCTTCATGAATGCTGATCAAAAAATTTCTAATACATCAAACACATCATCAGTGAGATCACAGTATCCTGATGTTCTATAACATAGCAGCTGAAGTGCTGAAAATACTTGATAAATTCTGCATTGCACAAATCCTCAACAATCTTTTATAAATTATCACTTGTGGTTTTTTAGGTTTTCTTTAAAGCTCATCTGAAAGCAGAGAATCAGAAAATTATATTTAAAAGTAATCAGAAGAGTTATGATCCTGATACTGGTTCCCAACAGAGGCCCTCATCCTGCAGAGGTCAGCGTATTCCAGCTGACAGCAGAGCATCTCTGTACACTATTAACCATGAATCTGTTTACAAGAAAACATCTTTGCAGTTAAGGATACTTACAGCAAGACCTTATTTACCATCCCAGACCACCCTTTAACACCCCACCATTGTTGGCTTCTTCATACCCCTATCCCAACTTTATCTTTTCTCCAAGTCACATACTTCTATTTTTTCACAGTCTACATCATATTACCTGCACCAGACTCTCTCTTACCCAGCACGAAAAATATTATTCCCAATTGCAATCTCTGTTTAAAGTAATTTTTTTTTAAAGTGGTAAAGTGGGCTTTAGTTCAAAAGAGGGGACACTGCACCTTGTCCACCAGACACCAGATGCACACCCTGGCCTGTGGAGGCTCTTCTCCCCAGTGCACTCTGGAATCACATTCTCTGTGTCAAGTGGAAATGACTTTGCAGCTAGTTTTGCTTACCTGGTTCCACAGTAATCACCCTCTGAATTTTCAGCACTAAGAATAACATGAATTGAATGTCACCATCTTCAGTGTTCTGAAATTACCTTTAGAAGTACCTGTAAAACTATAGCTACTTAAGCTTCTTACTTTACATAATGAATTACATTTTAAAGTTAACAAAGCAGCCTGTTATTACAACACAGTTTATCTTCTAACTCAACCAGTTACTAATTTCTGGATGTTTAAATAAATGAAGCACCTGTTACTATCTGTACATCCTGATAAAATAATCTCTTGTTACTTAAAATGATTTACCAGAAATGAATCTAACTCACTACATCAACCTACAAGATGCAATTGTTTGATAGCTGCATTTATTCACACTCTCATTTTCATATTGGGCTGCTGATGCAAAATCTTTCTTTAACTTGCCTTTATCACAACTAATATGGGTATACTTATCAATAGCATATTAAAATTTCTGCCCTCTGGGAAGAAAGCAATGCTTCAATTCAGAACCACACTCATTAATAACAGTTAACTTTTTTGAAAGTAAAAATATTTATCTTAAACATAGACAAATATTCCAATATATTATATAAGAAAAATGCTTACAAATTAGATATCATTCCTTACTGCTTATCAAATCCAAATGCATTTTTAGTACACAATTTCCTTACTGGGAGGTCTCTCATTTGATGAAAAGTACACCATAAGAGCAAAACATTGTGATGGTGATGGTGGCACAGCATTAAAATCACAGAAAGAACACTACTTCACCACTTTACTGAAGTGCAGCTAACCACAGAAGTTCTAAAATTTTAGTTTGTTTTCTGTAGATCATTATTTGTTATGATGCATTTAGGTATTTAAGAAAGAAGTGCCACAAGCCATATGCCACAAGCAAGACAGCCATATGTCTATGTGAAGTATCAACATTAGATTTTAAAAAGCTAGGTTCAGTAATTTCCAAAAACCAAGAATGCACTTATTTGTCAGGCAAAACCCAGGCAAACAGAAGTGAGCTTTGTCTAAAGCAGAGATGTAGATAAAATATGTAGCTGCTAAGGACTAAGAGAAATTTCCTTCCATATGATCAGAAAGTAACATGATGGCTGGAACTCTTAAAAATTCTAGTCTACATATAAATACCTTCAAAAATTAAAGGGAGAAGAGGGAGTGGGATCACATGAGAGAGAAAGGTCAAGGAGGTATTTCTGTGCCTACAGGCAAAATTCAGGGATGTTTTTAGCCTAGAAGGAAAATAACCCAGTGACAGAGACACAGAGATGATTGTGAGGATAAAGAAGAAAGAGCTTAAGGAAGTAGCCATGTATGTTTAAATGCTGCCAATACAGGATTTGATAAGGGAATAAAAGCCAAGTTGTAAAAGTAAGTTTCTGTAGCCACAGAGCCAACTCAGTCCACCAGGATCTACATTTTATCTACTTATAATTCCCAAATCAATTCAGAAATACCACCTAAGAAGAAATGAGAGGAGGCTCCCAGCACCACAGAAACTATAAATATCAACAGCATTCATGGGTGAAGACAAGCAGCAGTGAACCCCGAGCAGGAAGCTGCAAACAGAGGGTGCTAAATGGCAGAAATGTTTGATGAAAGCAAGATCATATAAATAATGATTTAAGCATTGATTTCTAGCCAATAGGCATCAATGGAAATCCCTTCTAATTCTGTTTGCAATGGATGACTTAATTCCTGATAACAGGGTCATATGCTGAGAAAAACTTGTCTTAATTGATGGTTCTGTAACATGTATCTATCAATCTGGGACAGTGATTACACCCCCTGGAAAAACATCTTTTCTGCTGAGGAGTGCCTGAAATGCAGAACCATTACACATGTCCTAAGATGCCTGCAACAGAAGGTGCAATTAAAAATGAAACTCATTAAAAATGCTGGCCAGAACCTCAAGAAGTCCAGGACAGTGATCAAGAAGGATGGGTGTCACAGGGAATTTCAGGGAGCCTTGCAAAGCTCGTGTGTGCAGCAGTCTGTGTGAGTGCTGTCCTCCAGCCCTGCCCTGCTGCTGGAATCTCACAGGGTCAGCACAGCTCCACTGCTAAGGACCTGCTCCAAGAACTGCAGTGCACAACAGGGACTGCAAAAATGCACATCAGAGAGGTTTCACCTGTGGAACAGCAGGTCATACACAAAACACATTCTGTGAGACTTAAACATCCCCAGCTCTGATAAACTGTATCTCATTTTCTTCAGTACAACGTTGGGTGCTGTTCCTTCACAAGTCAGTAAAAGCTCCAGCTGTCCTTTGCAATGGCTGCACATCTATCTGAAATCAAGATTTTTCTTTACTGTGAAAGGTGTTTGTCTGTTTGGTTTTGGTGGGGGGAATTTCTTCTTTTTTTCTTACCCACACATTTTAACAGCGGTTGAAAATTATTGCATAGCATTCGGAAAAAAATCACCCTGGGCAAAGACCAAGCTGGGAATGTTTCAGCCTCAAGATGACTGTTTCTCAAAATAATGAGCATCTGAACACAGTTCTGGAATCTTAACTGGGGTACTTTGGACCAAGCATCCTTCCTACAACAGACATTTCTGTTTATTGCATCTAATTTCATTATGTTTTACAAGTTTACTCAAATTTTCCATTTAAACATGCCCTATTACTTTCAGACAATGTGTCAAACTCTGATACAGAAAATGCCAGGTGCATCCTGCCTTTCACTTTTATTTTTCCTTGAAATAAAAAGCCTTAATTGTAATTTTCCCCAGTCTTGTATATTACATAGTTAAATGGGATTTTTAAAACAATTATCCTTATATCTACAATTTTATCCCCTAACTACTCAAGAGTATATACTGTCTGAACATATATATATATATGTATATACATGTGTGTGTGTATATGTATGTGTGTACAAGAGTCACAGGTTTAATTTTCTTGGAAATATCCTTAACAGCTGACTTATAATTTATAAAAAATCAAAAGCATGAAGAATTTGAGATTTGATTTTAAACTCTTTGCAATTTTTTAACATACTGGGTTGCATTTTTTGATTTTCCAAATACAATGCACTATTATTTAATTATTTGTTAACTTAAACCCATTTATTTCTGCAACAGTCCAGCCATTTCTTAAGCTACATATTCCTATCTAGAGTAACACAGGGTATAATAAATACTTAAGAAAGATATTCCTCAAACACCTCTGAGTTCTACAACACTGGATTTTTTTGTCCTTCCAGTAACTTCAATCACTACATTCCTTTACTCCTCAGAATCTGCTGTTTGAGCTGCAGTACAAATTCTCTGGTTTTGGTTATACTATTCCTCAAGCAATTTATGTCCAGCAGCACCAGTTCGAGGCTCTCCTATGCTAAGCTGGAGACACATCTGTTTTAAACCTTTCTATTTGATAGGTCCTGTAATAGTGTATGGCAGTTTTGCCAAGCCAAACTGGAGCAAAGCCCATTTGAGCAAAGGCTTTCTGAGGCACAGGAGCAGCACTACTAGAGCTGGCAGCTTACTGGAGTGTCAGTAACTTACCTGTAGTGAGATCAGAAAAAACTCTGAAAAAATTCCCTAAGATCTGTTCTTTTGTTATTATGTCTTAATTTTATTTTGGAGCAAGGCAACTATGGACAATCACAAATGTTCTCAAGCTGTTCTTCAAAGGACACATCAGTATGACTGCAAGAACACGAGTCCAAGAGCTCAGTGGTTTTACTCAGGGGCTCCTCAGTTCAGGAGCACCCAATGGAACATCCTCACTCCCTGGGCCTGGCAAGAAGGATGGGATAAGGTGTTTTCCCAGGTTGTTTGTTCATCTAAGTATCCTCCCCAGATTTCTAGGATCTTCTCCTTTCCCCCTGAAGTAAGACTGTGTGAGGACTCAAACTGACGCTTTAACCAAGATCAGGGAATATAAAACACAGCGACAGCATGTGTGCGAGTCGGTCATGTCTGGAGTTACAGACTGAAGTAGTAAGAGCAGGAAACCTGTTGAGCTGTGGTTTTGGGACAACTGACAGAAACACTGGCATATGGGAGGATACTCAACAAAGAGTTTGCTTTTTAAAAATCATGCACTGGAAAATATGAGTGCAAGCAGTAACTCCCAAAGGCTGTGCTGCCCACTGTAACACAGTGCTCAACATTGGATTAGAATGTGAACCAACTGCTCTGCTTTTCACATGGTGAAGTATCCAATAAACCTTTCTGAAAATACCCTCTAAAGAATCTTCCATTGTGTCTGAGCAATACAAGAGCTATTTGGATGGTGAGAACTCTCCATGGCCACTGCAACTTTGTGTTAGTGTTAGGGGAGTCTGATCAGGAATTTTATCTGCACCATCTTCTCCGTGCACTGGGAGTTTCAAGCAGAGCACAGCCTTTTGTTACTTTTATTTCTGTCCATCTCTGGCACACACTTGAAATCTGAATTAATTAAAAACCAGTACACCAGAATTGCACCAAGAAGATGAAGGAAGTTCTTGGCTGGTCTATCAATGGAGCCAACTAAAGACTGAGACACACAGGAAGATCTCATCTTCCTGGAAGTGAACAGTGACAGTTATTTCATACCATAAAATCTCATGTCAGCCTAAAGCATTTTCCCCATTTTTCTCCAAATTAGCATTTCTATTTTTTGGTAAAATTTCTCTGGTTATATACCATTAGCACAAACTTCAGAATAGCAGAAATTTTAACAGCATTTAAAATAGCAGTTTATCAGAAATTCTAGTAAGAGGCTTTAGTAACTAGATTATTCCAAAAGAAAATGCCCAGATTTTGATACCAGTCCTCTAGCATTCTTACGGGAAATCTGCATCTTGAAACTGCCAGCCTCATTTGAGGAAATGAGGCAAATGTAGCAATCTACTAAAAATCATTTGGCTGTAATAAGTAATTTTAATCAAATAGTTAGAGAGAATGGCATTGGAGTTAATGTCTGAAGTGTCATGAACAGATGGGAAATGTGCAGTGTAGCGACTGGTTGTGCACTTTTAACGCAATTTCCTCTTCTGCAGCCTGGATTGTGGTTTGATCAAGTCTAAGTGACATGACAAAAACAAATTTAATTTATTCTGAAACTATATTCAACTAAAGAATACACAATACAGCAAGTATGCTACTCTTCTGGAAAATGAGGTTTGAGGCACAGCAAAACACCGGGAACAAAAATAGCCACACGCCCACCACCTTCTTCCCCTTAAAAGTTGTGGGGGTAGTGCTGGGGGTTCACTTGTAAAATGGAAGTTCCACTGGGGATGCAAAACAAGCTTGAATTTAAATAATCTACATATTTTCTATTTTAGGTTTAACTATAGCAAAACCGCTACTGCTCATTTGTGCTGCAGATCAAGGGAACAACGCACCACAGAGTGGGGACAAAATATTTCAAGCAATTTCTCAGACACTGTGACAAGTAGTAAATTAGGGAATCTTGTAAGTACAATACAGTAGTCATCCCCTTCTATTGATCACATATAATTTACATCTTACAAAGATGTGAATTCTTGCATTCTCACTCCACAAGGAAAATCTCAATGATTTATTCATTTCAAATAAAAAATAGAAGGTAGATGAGAAGAATTACTTCACAGGCTGTAGCTTTCTCAGGGCACTAGTGCTAGGCTCTTCTTTCGCACTGCCCGAAGGGCCTTTGTGTGCAAGTCCCTCTAATTAACAAGGTGAATCATGCAGCAGTTCCCTAATTAGTGAACATGACAAGCCAATGGAAACAAGCAGACAGACCTGGCGTACAGATATGGTCAACAAAAGGCACAGCAACACACCATTAAAAAATGCCTATTTCATGTAAATAAAATAGCAAGAGAACGAGCCTGATACTTAATTTTCCTTTTCATGTTTTATTCTTATTCCTCATTTATTGCAGACATAAATAACGACACGATAAATCAAGGTTTCCAACTGCAAGTCACACCACCTCTCCAAAATCAAAGACTACTTATCCTACGTGAATAAGCATCTGCTCAAGGGGCATTATTTGTTTTCTCTCTTGTTTTTCTGCTTTAAAGAACTGCAGTTACATTAAGCGTAGGACTTTAAGAATCCCTTAATTAATTCTATTCAAAATTATTTTTTTAATATCCTTTTACACCAATAGATGAAAGGAGTGCAATAGTTGCACTATTATTGCAGTATAAAAAATGCCTACATTCCCAACATGTCATAATTTCTACTTTTTGTATGAGAATAAATAAAAATATAAGTGAATAATCAAAGAATCAGATTTGCATTAGAAAAGAAATGAGATGATCTAAAATGCACCTCCTTACTTTCCTCTTTCCAAGTAAAATATTTTTCATCTTTCACTCTTCCTTCTGCTTTTCCTAAAAACACTCATCCCATCTCCAAAACAACACAAGGAGGTTAATTAATTTTCAATTTACTGCATATCGAACCTTTGATTTAGATTTTTACAATCCTTCAATATATTACAAGTCTAAAATGTGTGTCACCACCAGCAGAATATAATTCTTCACAGAAAAACTCCACTGTTTTTTGTCTCTATTCCTTGGCATATTATCATAAGTAAGAAGAACTACAGATTATATTCTCATTACAGGCTCCTCTTTCTCACAGTCTTGGGGGAAAAAATTCTGACTTTCCTCTTTGAGTTGTAAGAGTAGAAGGGCAAAACTTCCTTATGTTCTAAAACTGGCATTCAAAATACTAATGTCTAAAAAACCCCACATTTTTCTGACTAGTCCAGCTTTAAAAATATGGAAATTTAAATATTAACCCCCCAATTGTTCTACATGCCCTTAAAGGTTGTTTTTTGGCTAGAAATTTGAAGAATATTTAATGATGCTCCATTACAGAACTGATCAGCTGTTTCACAGCAGTTTTAAATTCACAATAAACACTATCAGAGATGACAAGAACACTGGAATCACTACTGTTTGCTGTGTTCATTTCCCCCTTCTTGTCTGTGTGCACTTCCCAAGTAGTCTGGGATCCCACCCAGCACAACCCTGCCTAGGACAGCTCCAAACTCAGGCTGGAATATCCTGTTTTAACATCAAGGCACAATGGCTAATCTGCTAACAAGTGAACTCTGATGTGCCATATGCAGGCAGGAAGGATTCAGCAAACAAGCTGTCACAAACACTTACTGCTGCACAGAGCAGCCAGCTCACCAGAGCTCTCACTGGGCTCTGCTCACACTCAGCCACAGCATCCAGCACCACACAGCCAAGAGGGACCTACTGCAAAGGCAAAACACAGCTCCTGCACTGAAACCCTCCACACTCCTCTCTGCATCTCAAATAACAAAATCAAGGTGAGGAGGTGGGACACAGACACTAAACAGGCACACCCAGAAATCAGTGCAAAATCACAACATTTGATTGATTGCGATTGATTTTCAAATAAACTGCATACACAAACACAGGTTATTTCATATATACAACTGCAAAAGTACTTTGCATTTAAACAAAAATGTTAGGTGCAGCTGATAGCAATAAATCCTAATTGTCCACAGAGGTTGTTATGATATGAGATTATATCTAATACCAGAGGGACAAATTCTTTTTGTTTTGAATATTGCTACTGATGTCAACAGAGTTATTCCATAGTTACAGTGGTGTGGCAGACAAATTCAATTATAACATTTAAATGTAAGGGACACACATTTAAGAAGTGACAGGTGCAAAAATACACTCAGAGGTACACAGTGCAAAACCAAAAATCTCCAACACATACCAGTCAGACCATTCTCATCCTTGCTACATAGCCTGCCACATGTCCTCAGCATTCCTGAATGCTGGCATGCCTGCTAAGGCAGACATTTCCTTACCCACTGCATTTAGGACACGTGTTTTTCAAATTTCAGTACTTCCCAGAAATTATTTCTCCACATAGCAAGATGGACAGATGAACATTTTTTAACTGAGGAATTATTTTTAAAGTCTCAGTTAAAATTACCTGAGGATATTTATGAAATGTACATTGATGATTTTTTCTTTTGTATAGCTGAGCAGATCACAGAAATAATCATCATATACTGCGATGTTAACAGAAGCATCCATTGACAAATTGAAGCAATATATACATATCAGATAAGATAACAATGTACAAGGTATTTAAATGTTATAGTAGCTCTCTATCCAAATCATCAAATAAACACAGAGCAGAACACTGTCACATACTACTGAAACCCAGCACCTTGTACTGAGCACTATGACTACACACAAAACCATAGTTAAGCATATTTTATCTCTGTGTAAATTACCAGACTAAACCTTGACAAAACTGGGATAAAAAATGGTCTCAGGAAACTTTGCCAGTCTCTCATGGCCTCAAGTTACCTTTCTGCTCTGCTAAAATTCAGAGTGTTGTTTGATTTCTGCACCCAAAAATAAAGCACAAGTTTTCAATTTCAGACTTAATTACAGAAGCTCAAAGGGTGAGCTAATGGAGCTTCATATTCTTTAGGTGTTTCCATGCAACCTGAAGGTCTGCACCACTCTATCTTGCAGTCACCTAGATCAGTAAAAAGGTAAAAACAGCAAAAAGATGCAAACACGTTATTTCTTAAAGGGAGGAAAAAATCATCCATACTTTTGTTTTCTGATACACACAAGAGATTCCTGAACACACTGCTTAAGAAGGAAAGACTAGCAAATGCTGATGACAGACCATTATTAATAGAGAACAATGTTGCTGAATACTGAATTTACCATTCCTCAAAACAGGAAGCTGAAAGTAGTTGACTTAATTAAACAGCAGCATATGCAACAAAATAATGATGCATATTGAATAACCTTCCCAATCACTACCTGTCACACAAAGGCAGGGCAGATACCCTGGATATTCTACAGGTACCCCCAAGAGGAGCCCATCTCACCTGGCCAAGCTGGCAGGTGGCCACTGCAGCCACCACATGCTGGGCTGCCTTAAGACTAAGGGCTCTATGAAAACACAGATCACACATCCCCAAAATTTCAACACAAATCTTGAAAATAAATACACAAAATTATCCTATTTCTCATAAAAACATGCTCTCTTCTCACCAATTTCACCCCCAGTATGTTTCTAGTACAGTGTAATGCCTTGGTTTTAGCTTTTATATTTTTCA
>VXBI01012733.1:0-67911 GCA_013397375.1 Toxostoma redivivum
TTGTCATCCTCTCAGAGCAGTGAGAAAGTTTTGTCATCTGGGGTTGTTAATTTTTTTTTTTTTTTTGCTGGGGAATGTTTTGTTTGTTAAATAAACAGGTTTTTTCCACTTCTCTCTGAGGAAATTCTTCCCGAACCCGGAGGTGGGGGGTAGAGTCGTGGGGGTTTGTTTTCTGGGGGCTCCTTCTGGAGTTTTTTTCCCAAATTTGCCCTAAACTAAGACACCAGTTCATGAACTGGTCCGTCAATGAATCATTGTGGGCCTTGTAAAAGCAGAGAGAATTGCTTGTGCAAAAGCAAAGAAGATGCTAGTACTTATCACTGAGGGTAAGAGTTGAAAATTTCTTCCCTTTGCTTGTGTGCTGAAGTTACAATTTTCTCAGAAGAGAAACTAAATCTATTGTTAGGAAATCATCCTTTGGTGACTCACAGGTACCCTCTACAAAACTTTTGAAAGGGAGAAAAGTTATAATGAAAAAGAAAAGTTACAGGATCATTTCAGTTGTGTTAAAAGGACCTTTAAATTATCTCTGCTTCTATTAACACATTGCACTCAAACTATTATCAGGACAGAGCTATGCTGCAAATATAAGTTAACACAGAAACTTCACTCATGCAATTAAACCTCCACTTTTTTTTTTTTCCTCATCCAGTGGGACTGACTAAAAAGCATCTATAAGGAATAAGAAAACAATGGCATAACCTTTATAGGCAGGGAAAGAACTGCACACTAGAAAATATTCAGGAAGAGGTACTGTGGCCTTCCATGCCTGTGTACAGAGACAGAGAATAGTTCAAGAGCTTAGTGCCTACATTCCTAATGTGGACTACTGTCTGAGTCTACATTATTTATCATTATTATTCAGTACTGCTGCTGATATACAGAAACATAAGGAGAAATGATAAAAGACTTAATAAAAATAAAGCTATGGGGAGAAAAAGACCTTTATAGCTGTGTGGAAGATTTTTTGCTCTCTCTTTCCAACCTACCTTAAATTAAGATGCTGAGATATGATATTTTCAACAGAAGAAATGGCAGAGGGGCTCTATTAATAACACAAATTATGTAAGATATGATTCACAGACATAAGAAGTAGAAAATGTTTTTAAAAACAACTACTGTAGGGTGATATAAGGTGAGTAAAGATGACCTATATGAAGTACTTACTGCTTAGATGGCAGTGTCTATTTGTATAACATTAAGTCACAATCATCTCTTCAATTACAAACAGCAGCATTAGTGTGAAGGATTGTTCTCATCTACTTTTAGATGCTATGCACTTTCAGAGGTATAAATATGAAACTGCATGGTAATTTGGATGAGAGGGCAGCAAGTAAATTGCATTCAATTGCAGATCCTCAAAGATGGAAGAGGTGGATCAGCAGTGAGAAGGCTGAAAGACAAAGGGTCTTTGTCTTAACTACAGGTCTGCCTGATCCTGTAGTTAAATGCAGGTTTCTAGATGTCATTCCAAGCCAATTCATTAAAAAGGGCACTGCTTGACTTAGATAAAGTTGAATGTATGCAGTCCAGAAAACTGAAGTAACGACAAAAACCTAGGAAAAAAAAATCACTGCTAAATATATTTATGATTTTTGAAACAAAACAGCAACAAAAAAGCAGATACATATATAACTTCCTCTTAAATAAATGCCCCATTTTCACACTATGGACATTCCTTGAAAAAAGGTGTTACCAGAAGTTCTTGGCCCACTCAAATGCTTGTTTTGGTTTTGTTCTTTTGAAATTTCAAGCAAAACATTCAGAATACCTCAGTGACCCTTAAACCCAACACAGTATTTTTTTTTTAAATTACTGCTTTCTCCAAGTTATAAACTGTGGCAGTCTGACGTTTGTACTCCACCTCTTTGTTTTCTGTGGGCAATGTCCAAATATTTACAGAAAGCAAGATTCCAGGAAAGGTATGGCAGGGCATACATATTTCAAACAGAAATTTGAAAATTGTTTTGCTCCCATCTAAAATAAAAAATCAATATGTTTCCCTGTTCTTCAAAAAAGGGTTCTGACAGGCTGCCTTAGAACCAGAAGCATGGAAGTTACATCATCTGTTAAAGCAGAGCAGGCTGTGTGAGAGCAGATCCAGTCAGTGTCAGCTACCATCAAGGGTCTACCAGAATTTCCAGCCCTGTTTTCTTAATGAAAGTGGACTTTGACAATCACATCATCTGTTCATCTTTCACACTCTCACGCGTTCTAAATTTACTGGCCAAATCACAAACTTTGAAAGAGATCACCAAGGCAAAAAGAATTTTGGCAGGTTTGAGGTGTGTGACTGCTTTTTGGGGTGAGGGAGTGCTGTTGGTTTTCAGGTTGGAGATGAGAATTTTTGAGTTTTATGAGGATGTCCAGATGGATAAAGGGAAGGAACGTGCAGTGTGAGCGGAGCTGTTGGATTGGGTTTGCTTGCTGGGCTGTGAGCACGGCCTTGGCCAAGGCAGCTGCTCCTGCCCAGGGAACCAGGTGGGACCTACAGAAGAGCAGAGCATCCCAGGAGCTTCAGAGCACATCCTGGAGAACGTCCTGGGGAAGCTGAAAAAGATGGACAACACAGGAATTTAATGGAAGATTTATGAAGAAATGAAGCTGCTTCCATAAGTATGTGAGATAAATTCTCAGAAAACAAAGCTTCATTAGTTTTGTTGCTTACAAAAGAACATTTTTAACTTAGCTGTCGCTGTGGAACATTTTAATTTTACCTAATTAGGAAGTTCTGGTGGAATTTTGATAAAACCTTCTTTCATGCACCACTGATGAATTGCAAACAGTTTAGGACACTATAGGCACTAGAAGCAGCAATGAAAAAAAAGCATTTTAGGTACCTAAGCAATATTACATTATTAAATTCAAACCCCAAGCACTTGCTCTAATTAAATATGTTCTCTTTAAGACACAGAATGAAGAACTCTGTTGAGAAAACTTATTACAGAGTGAGGGGAAGATATCTTCACCAAGTATTCAGCAATTATGAGATTATTTTCCTAAACCATAAAACACTTTTATTTTCCTTAAATAGCAGCCTTCACTCCATTAGTGTCAGTGCAATACTAATCAATAGCAGCTTGAAAACAGAATGCCAAATTTCTCCCGTGTAACCAGCAGTACAGCAATGAAGAAACATCAGAATGAGGATGATGGCCTTTTGTTTAAACTACTGTTCATAACATGTAGGAAAATTAGTTCTTTTACTCATAAAGTGGCATCAGTAGTAATGCCTAAGATAGTAGGAAAGAGACAAAACTAATTTTTCACTCTTTTTTTCCTGTTACAGACTGGCTCTTCAAAAATAAAATGCCCTTGCTCCCATAGGAAAATACAAAAAATCCAGCTGTCTTTTTTACTCTATTCAATGCTCTTGGCCATCTACAGCATCAGCTTAAATGAGGAAGTAGGACACAGCATCAGCTGCTATGGCTGACAAGAATTTTCTTCTCTCTGCTTGTAAATCAGGAACTGATTGAACAAACAAACCATGGTGGGGAAAAATATAATTTGATCATTGGATTGAATTTTAGTAGAAAGCATAACTTATCACTAAACTCTACAAACAGAAGTTCCTGCAAATGTCTATAAAGATAGAATGTCCAGAAAGTTAATTTATATCAAAAAAAATTAAAAATACTTAAGAAGGTACATATAAATATGTGTTACAAGGTCTCAGCCTCAAATTGGGAATGGGTGGTATATTATACAATAAAAGCCAAATCCACACTTACTTTCATCTGCCTCAGCAACTGCACACTCATTTCCCATAGCAAGATTCTCCTTCTCATTTTCTTCTGCTACTAAAAAATGGCGAGTGATGGATGTAATAGAAGATAAGAGATTTTCAGAAGTTTGTTTTCAGAAGCACAAATCACAGTAGCAAAGAGATTTAGGAGCCAACTGACTGGGATTTCTGAAAATCTCGTTTGTTTATCTTTTGTGGAACAAGGTCTCTCACTTTGCTTTTATTGTTGCTGTTTTTTCTTGGAAGACAATTCTTTCGAAAGCTTGCATAGTTTTGCGAGGCCAGATTGTCCAAAGTTAGATAAAGGTTTTTCAGGTACATTTCTTCTACTAACAAACTCTGTAAGAACAGCTTTCTAAACTTTCAGTGAATCCAAGAGGAAGGAAATCACATCAAATTAAAAATAGCAATTTACTGGGGAAATTCAGGGAATGGATTCTTTTTTACAGGTCACATTCTTAGGCCCTCAGTCCAGATGCCAGACTCCTTGATTTTCAAATAGTCCAGTCACTGAAATTCTACCTAGGCAAAACTGTAACTGCTTTCAACTGAAAATCTAAGACACCACATGCTGAAATGTCAATACATAGCACTCCTTTACTTCCATTGCCAGTTTTCTTGGTTGGTTTATCTCCTATCATGACCCAAGCCTAGCTCAGGAAAAATCAAATCATAAGAAATGCAAAAATAGCCTATAGGCAAATGCAGAAAGATATTTATTTCATTTTAAATTGCATCATTATTCCATATGTTCAAGGTAATTTTTTGTAGCTCTGCAAATCCTGAGAATTTCATGTCAGACCTAGCACTCTCAGAACTGTGCCATTTTAAGGTAAAATAATGCCTCTGTCCGTGAGTAGTCAGGAATCTTGCACCTCTATCATCCTGTCATCAGTCAATTTTGCCATTCACACTGCCATTCTGTGTACAGAAAAAAAAGTTTTCACATAAAAGATGAAATAGTTAAAGCTTATCTTCTAGAGAATCAAAAGATCCAGTATTCCAAACTGGCTGAGAAAACATCTGATACCTTTCTTCTTACTGGTGCTCATACTTAAAGGCTACATTCTTTTAGCACATCTTATTAAAGTCTTGGAGATAAGGATCACCTGAGAGCTGATTACAGGTGTGCACTGAATTGAGGACAACCTGTCCTCTCAATTGTTTTAACACCTTTTCCCAGCACTTGGAGGTTTCAAGAGAAGTGCCTGCACAGCTTGGTCTTATTAACTCTGACTAAACATGTAGTTGGACTAAAAGTACTTGGTGGTACCTTCCTAAACATATTATTCTGTAATTCTAAACCAGAGCATATTTTATAGCACAAACACTAGCACTAATAAAAATGTATAATAAGCAAAAATGAAATCTTCACCCCACGATCTAAATACATCTTCAGGAAAAGACATCTGTAAATCAGCAGCAGCATCTGATGAATCCTACTTATTTTGCAGCTTGCTGTTATGAGAAAAAAAAATCACAATTTTTACTGGAACATGTGTGTGAGCCACATTTAAGGCTTAGAGCCTTATGGTCTCTCTCCAATTTCTCTTTTTGAGAATGAGAGTGTCTCAGCCCATTCTTCATTCCTGTATCAATAACGCTTGGCTCCTGTTGTTTGGCTTTGGTTAAGCTTTCTCTAACACAACTCAGAAACCTCAGTCAAAGGAGTGAGATAGTCACAATACTCAAATCAATATTAATTCCTTATGAATCTTAGTAAAAGCAGCTTCTCCACATGCATCTCACACTTTCAGGAGAAGCCTCATGGTGTGTGCACAGTTCATCCAGCAGCTGAAAGTGCAGAGAACACCAGCACCTCAGACCCTTAGGCAATGGCATTGTTCTGCTGCAGCTGCTGGGGACATCATCCCAGCTCTATGGAAAGTCCTCCCCTGAAGCCTGGACTGGCTCAGCACATTCTTTAGTTAGCAAACACTGCTTGTATCACAATACCATCTGTTAAGTGAAATAATCTCCAGAGAAAGGGCGTTTTACCTTCCAAGAGCCTAAGTGTCAGCTTGAGCTGTTTAATATCCTGCTTGAACTAAACCTGGCTAAAGCATTTCTACATTTGAAGCGCTTTGCTTGTACCATGAAGGAGAATACCTCACATGCCCTTCTTCATCTCACTTTATTTTAATCTAGAAAAGGTTTTTAAACTCCCATTAAAAATTGGGAGCCAGAATTAAAATTAATCACACTCCATTCCCCTTTAATGTCTACATAGAATTGTATCAGCTCATGTTCCTAGAGCAGAAAAGGTAAAAACAACTGATCCTCAAGAGATTTGATTTCATAGGGAATTTTCTTACTACTCTTTGACATTGTGCTATTTATTAATAAAAATAAAACTGTGGTAAATACAAAACTATTCAGAACTTGACCCTGTTCACAGAAACTCATGTTTCTGATGTCTTCAGAGAATTTCCAGGCAAATCAATAAGTTACAAATGCAGAATCCCTTAAGGTCTTGCCTTGGATTCATCATAGACAGTAAGTTACTGAGAAATATTTTGACTGAAATGTTTCAGGTTTTACAAAACAGTATTTTCTGATGATTTTTTTTTTTTTTGCAAGTATCTGCTGGTTTTATAGTAGTTAGGAGAATACAGAACTATATGGGAAATTAGTCTCACAGTTCAATATGGATATTGATGCTAATAGATTTAAAAATAGGCAAATTTTTGTTCAATGTTGACTAAGTTTTGGCAGCCCACTAAAAAATAAACTGCACCTTTATGACACCAACTACACAGCAAACACAATAATTGTAAGAGTTACAGTTTCAATGTTGCTTGGGAATAAAAGGAGATAAAGGCCAATTTATGAAGGATAGGTAAAATGTCAAGTCATTTCATGAGTGGAAGCACCAACAGATACCTCTGTTTTAAGAAAATATTTGGCTAGAAACAGACAGTATAATCTGTAACATTATCTTCCCTCTGTTGACTTATGGTAGGGAAGAAGGGCTGTAAAAGGGGCCACACCAAATTTAAAAGGAAACACTATGAGTGTGGATAGATTTATTAAATTATGGTAAGATACCAGCATTACCATTTTCCAGTGCTATAAGCATAGGAGTCAGGGGGATTTCATGCACATATAACTAACTACACATTACTGTTGTCAGTGGGGGGGGTCTCTGTTAGACCCCAAAACTGACTGCTCCCAGGTAGTTCTTGGCAACAAGGTACACCTGCAAACTGTGCCCGGATTCAGGCTTTTATCTCTTCTGTGAAATCAGGCTTGCATGTACCTTCAGAGCCAGCAGAGAGAGAGACCAAGGAACGCTGTCGAGGAGATTCCATAGAGTCTTTATTTCTTCTACAAAGGGGTCCTGTTCAGCAAAGCCAATGGGTGGGGTTCTAAGGGGACTTTTATAGGGTTTAAGGGTTTTGTATTTTGAACCAATTAATTACAGCATTCTGTAACTAACCAATCTACAAAAGACTTTAGGGGAAAAGGAACCAATTATCTAGAATGACAGAAAGATAACACAGGAGCCTACAGGGGGGCGAGATGGTTCTTGGTATTAGTCACTCTAAATAAACAATTTCTTATCTAAGGTATCGTTTTCCATGGGGCCCTATCTTGGGAGCTTGCCTTTTCAGAGATGGTCTCTTCTCCCTCTACACATTACCATTTTTATTTTCTTCTTCAGCAAGTTGCCATTTTTGTGAAAAGAGAAATTACTGTCAGCTTCCATTCAGCAAAGACAGATTCTTTCTCTGCTGTCTTATAAAAGTGTCACCGTTAGGCCTTTCCAGATCTGTTTCCTTATTTCATTAGATTTGACATACATTCTTCTCTGAAGTCAGAGGTTAAAAGGCTTTCAAAATCCAGCAATTCCTTCCCCTCCCCACCTCATTCTTGATTGCTGCCTCTCTCCTACAGACAGCTGAAGGCTCTATCAAGGTGCTGCTGTTGTCCCTCTTGCCCCTTAGAACAAATGAACCCAAGCTGAGTTTCAACATCATGCTGCTGTCACGGGCTGATGCTTCCAAACTCCTGAATAAACTGCATCTGACTTGGCACCTGTGTTTTCTAGCATCAGCTACAGGATGCCCTAAAGCTTCACAGACTGTTTGCCTTAGATAGTATAATTGTATAATTCACATGGAGATTGTTGCTTGTTGCTCTTCCCAAAGAAAGAGCCATCAAGACTGTGGTTATAGGTTATTGGCTTCAAACACAACCCCAGTTTTATGGTGCACTCCACAGTGTTGGAACAATTTTACTTCCCTGTGGAAGAAGTCAGGTTTTTTACCAATCCAGTAATGTAAGGTCCATAAAAATACACGTAGATAAATGTAAACAGGAAAATAGCACAACATTATTGTGAAAGTTTGAGTACCTGGCTAAAAGGCTTGACCTTTAAAAAAATTAAAAGTCAGTTACAGAATAGATGTTCCTGCCTGGAAGTAGGCAGGAGTACGAACCACAGATGTTCAGCAAACTTGCTCTCAAGCAACTTGTGCATGTATTTGAGCCTGCAGCTCTCTATATTAAATTATTAAATTATATTATATATATATTAAAATTTTGGCTCACCTAATTAGTAGCATGCTTTTGAAGGCAAGAGGATACTAAATTTTGACCATAAGATATGTGCATCTGCCAAAAAGTTTAACAGTTCCTGACTTATTTTGAAATGAGGGATCTGTCATCTATTGCATGGAGAGCAAGCTGGGAATTCTGCTTGCAGAGAAGCAGTAGGAAGAAATGGAGCAACTGTGTGTGCCAAGGCAATTCATCAGACCTACTGTCCACTCTCACAAACTACAGGTGTAGAAATAGCATTTGTGCAGAGGGATACAGAAGAGCACTGAGATAGAGAGGGAAATTGTGGTGTGCAGAGCAGCATGGAGCGATATAAATGGAAAGAAGGATTTCCTATGGCCATTTACTTCTGTTCCTTGTGTGCTGGATCTCATTCCAGGAAGAAAAAAAGTAGTTGAGTTTTACTCTGGAATTTTTTCACTCTGGAAGTGACAATATTTCATGGATCCACTCATAGCTTAGAATAGGTGCATTCTCAGCTGCTAAGGCATCACTTCAATAATTTCATCATTTCTTTCCCATTGCTGCCCCCATGAAGAGGAGCCAGTGATAGCACTTTGAGGTCTGACATGACACCCTAAGATTCCACCTCCTACTTTTCCTTGATGTGTTGGCTTGGGCTGGTGTTTACAGTGTTCTCCAACCTGTAGCAAAAATTCTTTCACCACCTTCCAGAAGAATTGGTGTATGTCCATCTGAAGGCATGCCTACTGCTTGAATAAGGTCCTTTGAACCAGAAGAGTCCTTAAATAAAAAACCAAACATGTATATGGTGTTCCCAGATCTAGTCTTTGTCCTGCTCCTTGCTTTCTTATCCTTAATATCTTGTCTTTTATCAGGTCCCAATTCACATACCCCTCTACCTGGGCTTATCTTTTACAGAATTTGGGACTTGATACAAGTGTCCACTTAGAGAAGCCAGCAATTTTTGTCAGTGCCCCCACACATCTTTTCTGAAACCATAAACCCATCACAACTCTCCTGCTTCAGACCACCTTCAGCCCAGTGCCATTACAAGAATTACTTTGCAGAGAGGATCTATGTAGGATTATGTTAATCCTTAAATCTCTGCATTATCTGTTACAATGAGAGCTGAAAACTGGAAAGACATTTTTGAAACAGATTTTTGATGAAGACAGGTGGAGCTGGCATAGTATTTCTTGCACTGATTTGGCTCATAGTCATTCCTATCCTCCGGAAGAACATAAACGTTGATGGTTTTGGACCTCTGATTGAAGAGAGATAGATACGAAATTTGGGGGAAAATTCCCATGTAAAAAGTCAAAAGAAATGATGAAAGTATAAGGGAAAACCAGTATAAGAATGCTCTGAAAGATGATAAAGTTAGACACTCCAGTAGCTTGACACACTATGACCTATTAAAAGATCAAGTATGTAATTTACAGTTTGCAGCTATTATAGTAGTTATTTGCATATTTAGTTCACTGCATGCATTTCACTTACTACACTACAGTACTGTGGGCCATGACTGCTATATGCAAAAGATAAAATTAAGGAAAATCTCTTCCTTAAACACCAAAAGTTATCTTGGTGTATTAGAAGAAAGACATCTGCCTAGTAAATTTTGCTCTCTCTTCCCTCTCATGGAAGTCTAAATTCCTAAATAATTGAAGGATAGACTCAATATAGGCCCATTTTTAGGACCCATTCCTACTAGCTGGTCCACCTCTAAGTGTTATCTCTACTAAATACCATTTAGAGAAATTCTGTAATAGGTTTCATTGTGGTCTGCAAGGTAAGATACTACAGATAAAACCTCAAACTCCCTCCCCTTCTGCTGTTGTGCACTATAGGATCATATTTGCAGGAAAATGGACATATGCTAAGTGAACCATCCTAAACCTTCTAAAAATAGATCATATCTGTGGATAAAAAAGCTGATGTTGCAAGAAGAAAGAAGAAGCAGAAAATTGCTGACAATCATAGGGGTTTCAACCTGAGTAAAATGACACTTAGAGTATCAATCAATCAATCAGATGAAGAAAAAGGATGCGTGCTTGCCTTGTGGATAATACAGAGCTACCAACTAAAAGATGTGTGGACAAAGGGGAGCAACCAATAAAATAAGGCATGACTGTATAATTAAAGATAAGAAATAAATATAAACAATGTTCAGAGGCACAATAAACGGCTTTTGCTCAATTCACATTCTATTGTGCAGAGTCGCTTTGTTTTTTCCTAACAGTGCATTGTTGTCAGAGTTTATAACTAATTCATAAGGGAACTCAGCACTAACAAACTGTGTGTTCCTGTTTATGTGTGTGTTTCTATCTGCATGGGGTGAAAAAACAATTTAGATGTGAAAGACAGAGTAAACTGACTTTGCATTGTACACAAAAATATTTTCAGCTTCTTTGCCTGAAAATATGTCTTAAATAATACAATTCATTCTGAGTGACTGATTATGGGAATCCTACTCATAAATCCTGAACATGACATTCTAAAATCAGGTTTTCTTCTCATTTTGAAGCAGTAAAAGGACTTCTCCATCAAGACATGATTTATCATTTTTTTTCTGGTGCAGCTTCTCAGGAGTTTGGTTATCAATTGCAGCCCCGAGATATGTGAAAAGTTTGTTTCAGCCCGTGCACTTAAAGAATGAGACTGAGCTCTTCAGTTTTCGGTCTTGGAAGGTGTTTATTGGTTTCTTATCTATAAGATTTTCTTCCTGCCCAGCCGAGATCTGCTCAGCAGGACAGCCAGAAGCACTCTGCCCGCCTCAAGGGCGGTGTTATCTTTTTATACTACAAACTACCTATAACATATTTACAATTACTTTCCAATACCTATCACCTCTGTTAGACAGTGCACTTCTATTCTAAACCAATCCCAAATGCCATCATCACAGCAGAAGATGGAGACCAAGAAGAAGGAGAAGAAGGGCAAGACACACCCAATTTCCTCCATCTTGTCTCCAAAACCCCCATTCCAAAAATCCTAAAATCTACATTTCCACCCTGTGATAATTTTATTGTTAAACTCCTGTAACTTTCAGGTCCTCATACAAAGCTGGTAATTTGTTCCATGGTTCATAATCGAACCCACAGTTGGTCTGGGCTGCTTGCCAGGGTCTCAGAGCCCCCTGGCAGGGGTCCTGGCAACTCTGGACACCCGCAGGGATGTTCTGAGTTCCGACACAGCTAACTAACTAAACAGGCCAAAACTCTGGATGCAAAGACTCATTATAAAATATCATCCTCTCTTTATGGCATGCATAATTTTCTTTCATATTTGTCTTAAAGGAAACAGTTAAAAAAATATTTAATTTAAACAGAATAGATTGATTCCTTTAAGATCTTCATTCCTGTTAATGAACTCATTCATTAATTTCCAGCTGCATACAAAAGGTGTTATATAATACATAACTGAGTGAATATAGGAGTATGGAGATTTTTTTAGTTTCCAGTTGTCCTTATCAACTTGAGTAAGAAAATTACTGATTTAACTTTTCATAAACAGCCCATGTGAAAGGCCTAACCTGTTCCCATAGGGCGTATCTCATCACAGAGTAATTTTCAACCTCTTTGCAAGTCTCAGGAAAACTTTACAGTTTACATATATTTGGAGAATTTTAATTTTTTTTTTCTACAGACAGCACACTTTTGCTGTCCATAGATCCATCCTGAAAAAAATACATACAGGGTGACTTCAGCTTATGGGTACAGACTGGCATAGATTAAAAGTGCACCTCTGACTAAACTACATGGACTTCTAGAACTCCCTGATTTTATCAACTCTACTTCTGGGCATCTGCTATTTTGCACTTTCCTGGAGCCAAGTAAGTTACATAAAATAATAAATCCCCTCCTACCTAAAGCAGAAAAAACTTGCCTCAAGAAATAATTTAAGAAACTTTGCACATATAGGTCACTATGTTATTAACAGGGAAAGCAAAGTGCTGTGCCACTGAAGGCTGAATCCACATTTTCAAAAGGAAATTTGTTTTACAGCAATTTATAATTTGGCCATGAAAAACTTCTTTGGGCTGAATTTCTGTTACAGAAACTTAGCTCAAACACAAGTTCCCTCTGAAAGTCTAAGACCTGGTTCAGACATTAAGGAGATTAGTAAAAATTACAGAAATAACACATTTCTCAACTGAAATTTTGTAACAAAATCTGTTGCAACAGGTCGGAAACTGATTAAATTGTCAGAGTTTCATTTTTCCAGACTCATTCTCAGAAAATCCATTCCATACACATCTATGCAAACCTAACTCTAGACTGGGTAAACACAGGGCTCATAGGCCCAGCACACTGTATGATTTTCACAATTACACATTTAAAAATGCAGGGGTTTGAGAAGCCTGTCTATATTTCTAGTGGCTATAAGCCACATCTATCAATCTTGCAACCAAAGGACTCAAATTTTAAAAACTTTCAATTGTACAAAACTTGCATAGTCCCAGACTTGCCTCAGAATAGATGTCAACAGGTGGACCACACCATTCTGCCACAGATGCACCATTTTGTCTGAAACAGCCTAAATTTTGAGGCAAACCTGAAAGAACACTACACTAAGTAGAAAACTGGGATGATGTTTTCTACATTTTTGGTTGTGGGTTTGGAAGATAATGGCTTTTTAATTTTTTTATTATTTTTAAAATTATTTTTATGCAAGTCTTGATATTAGTCTTGTGGGGTAGAGAGAAAAGCAAGGATTCCAAACCAGATTCAAAGTCAGTGCAAAACACTCCAACTGAGCCTCCTTCCAGATGCACAGAACCCTCTCTCTATCTATAGGATTAGACTGGAAAGCTGAAGATTTCCTCCTACAGACTTACACACAGAATACATATAGATGCTTTTTTTACTCAAGACCTCATTAATTTTAGGACAACACAAAGGCAGAAATTTCTAAATATAATTTTTTTGTACATCATTTATCCCAACATAAAATGGACCACAGGTTGGGTGGTCTTAAAGAAGGCAGAAAAGGAACTTTGACACTTTTTTTTCAAAACAGAAACGAAAGTTGACAACAGCACTGTTTTTCTTGAGTGTAAGGCACATGAATGCCATGAAATTGCATCTTTTAGGTTGCCTGCAAGGTGATTCCTGCTCCACACAGAGGAACTAATTTAGTTTCAGTAAAATAAACTAAGAATTCTTCTTAAAGGGAAGTTGTACATTAAGGACATAAAGGGCTGGATTCTACCCACATGACAAAGACTGAAGTGTGTATTTAAGGGCTGTATGGGACTATTCAGTTGGTCAGAGCAGTAGAGAATTTCTGGTTTGAGTCACCTAGGCTTTCTCTCCAGTAGTCATCAGCAAACTGCCACACCTTTGTGCTTCATCAGACAATTTTGCCAGTTTCACACCTGTGAAATAATTTCATCTTCCAAAGCACTGCAAATGAAAGAGAACCTAAAGCATAGATTTGAAATTGTTGTGATGCTGTACAAGTATTAGAAGACCTCTTTGCGAATAAGGTTTTGCTCCTTGTTGCACTAGAACACCTTCCAATATCATCTATTAAAAAATAGTCTAATAATTTGATTTTGGATCTAATCAGTCTTGCTTCTTCTTTGGCCTTTTATAGGAGCAGAGATTCTTGTAAACTAACGTTAGTGAGCTATTTAAACCAGATAGAATATTTCTTACAAAATTACCTTCCAAAATAAGTGTCAAAGATTATACAGAAAATAAAACAGACCTTGTACTAAAACCTGAGACCTGAGGCTATTGTCATTACCTTCACTGCCTGAACATTCAACCTACCTGAAACTTTTTTATCTAACACCCAGACATGTTACCCTGAATTAGAAGCATCAGTTTTGCTGTTCATAGAATGAACTCCTGGATATCTTTATCAGCAGATTATTTATAAATGAAGACAGATCAGGATATAAAAGGCTTGAAGGGCCAAAATAAAGTATAAAATGCCTAACTGTATTCGAGTGAAAGCAGAAGTTCTGGCTTCTAACTTTGTCTCCCTATGCTGTTTTAGCATGAAATCCAATTAATTTTAAGTGAAAAACCACTAAGCAGCCCTTGAAACCCAGAAAAATTCCTCCTCTTCATTATTCTTCCTGTTTTATAGCTATCAACAGTATTTTCATGCATTTCCCAAATTTTAATTGGATTTTGTAACATGAGGAATAAATTTTTGTCCTGAGGCTAATCTCTCAAAGATCCACTGACTTCAGTGGACATCCATAACTAATATTCCTAAGCCAGGAAAAAATATAACCCAAGCCACTCAACTGTCACTCAGTACATGTACAAATAACAGTTATTGCTTCAGTATGCCACTGGCTAAAGCAAAGTTCTGTTTTTTTCCTAAAGCAATCTTTAATCTTCTGGGTTTGCCACTCCAAATGTTGCTGAGATTGCACACAGAACCCAGACTGGTTTCTCTTACTCTGGCAGCCTATGAGAATTGCCTATGAGAAATACTGTCAGACATAGGCATCCCTATTCCCTTACCACAGTTTCTACAGGACAACAGGAACCACTCTCTTGCAGCTTGAGCATCCATTCAATGTGAGAAACAGAAGCCATAAATCAGGGAGGACATCTTTCCTCTCTTTTGGAGGGGATTGGGAATTCTAGTGACAATGACCAGTGAGCTCAAATACCAACTAAGTCCCTTGATAATTAACTGAATTACTACACCTACCAGATTCACCCAGTAGCTGCCCAGCCAACATATGTTTTCCCCCAGCTATAGGTAATGTAAGGAACAGCAGATCCCTCTCAGCAGCACACAGAAGACAGAAAGAGAGAACATTTGAAAAATGAGAAATGGAAGTGACATCAGTAAGTCATTGTGTAAGGAAAACCAGCATTTTTAGGGAAAAGCAGAGTAATCTTGCCTGTCTTAGAATTTTAGATCATTTTCACAACATTTTTCTTTCAGATTCTGCTTGTACTTTTTACTAACATATGGTTTCTGTGCTGTCTTTACTGGACCATATTGTTTTTCATATTACACATAATTATATATTTTTATTTATTTTTCAGAACAATCTTGCATTGCTCAGCTATAGAATCAGAGGATTTATTATTGTGATTTGATTTTTTTCTCTCTGTTCTTAATGAGTTTTACCTTTTCCCACAACATGGTTACCTCTACTCTGGGTCAGTCCCACAGCCAGCCTGTGCTTCCTCTCTCTAGAGGAGCAGAACCTTTTCTTTGCCATGTGATGGGGTATATCCTTTGAAATATGCTTGAATTCAGCCTTTTCTATGTGAAAAACTGTAACTTTGGCAATTGTCACGTGGGTGGAATTTGGGGAAAAGCCATTTCTCAATAGAATTCCCATCTGCTGAAGTTTCAACATGTATAAAAGAGGATCTAATTGATGTCATCTTATGTCTAAGAAAGTAGGTGCACAATTAACTAGGGATGTATTGTCACATAGTACTTAGATACTAGCAATTTACCTCAATTTGATAGTGTGATTTTTTCAATAAATTTGTCTGGATAATATTATTTCCCAACTTTTAAAGTAAATGGCTGAGGAATTTTGTAAATATGAACATAAGACAGGAATATAAATATTGCATACAGAAAAGAAAAATGGCACTTGTTCTTTTATTATTTCTAGAATCATAAGGATATTTGCAAATAATGAGATAGTAAATGTTTTGTAAAATAAAATGTTGCTGAGAGTTCATAAATGCTGCATTTTGCAAGTTCTGCAAAATACTACTTAGAGATCAATTTTCTAGCTGATACTTCTGCATTACTGTTGACCACACTGGAAAGAAGCAACGCAGATTTCAGCAGCAGCTACATCACTCATTGATAGGACATCAGAACAGTAAAACATGGAAAAATGCTCCAGAAGAGAAAAACCCAGACCAATATTCATCAGCAGGATCTCATATTTATATTTGCAAATCAATGACTGTTTTTGAAGTGTGACAATTTGTTTATCTCCCTTGCTTTAACCTTTACATTAGGAGATTAAAAGGAAATGAGCTACTTTTCTGCTAGTATAAATTCCAGAAGCCTTTACAAATTTCATAATGCATATGAGCTGAGGGGAATGCCTGAATTTGGAAGAGATCCCTCATGTAGGAGTCTGACTAAAAACCCAAAATGCATTCACACACACAAGTGACTAATCTCTTGCTCAGACTTGAAGTAATTGAAAGAGAGCTTTAGAAAAAAGGGAATTTGGAGATGGAAAGGAATGATGTTTCCATGTTGGTTTGCTTCAGCATAATAAAACCTTGAGCTCCTGGTTAGTGCTGACTCTTATGAAAGTTATCAAACCATTAATGCAGTCACCAACAACCTGACTGCAAAAACTCTCAAGCTGACATGTAGAGACTTTATTTATTTTGGTGTCTTGAGGACCAGTCAGTGCTCTCCTGGAAAGAGAAAGTTGGTTTGTAAAGGCCCAATGAGATCTGAGACCACATCACCAAACTGTCAGATGGCCTAAGACAAGGCAAAGGCTTTTCCAACAGGTCGTGTTTGGAATCATTACTCTTGCTCTTCCTGTAGAAGTTCTGGTACATACCCAAGAAAACATTTTATCCAGAATTTCTTCCGTGCTTTTTGTTGTGAATGTTGTTCTATTTTCCCAATTTATCAAACAACAAGATTAAATGTAGCAGCAAATTTTTAATAGTAACAATTATAAATAAATACAATTAAAGTATTGGAAATGAATACAATCAAAGTGCATATATTTGAGAATATACAAAATTTGGCATTAAGAAATTTAGTATAATTTGGGTTCGTATAAAGCATAAGCAAAACCGACCGGGAGGGGCCCCCTCTCCGACCGGGAATACGGGGAGGGACTCATCCCTCCTCTCGTACCAAAGCATCAAGGTTAACAATCCCACTTATATACTATACGCTAAAGAAGCTTCTAGAAAACTCCTCCTAGTTTCTATTCCTAAAATCTACGTCACTGTGTTGCATGGCACATGCTCTGCTGATGAGTTAGGGGGTCTCTCATCCTTGTGAGGGTCTCATTTCCGATGAAGGCTCGTCGTCTTCATCACTGACCGAGGTGTGACCCGCAGGTAGCGCAGGCGCGCTCTGTAACTGAGCAGATGTTCCCCATAACAAGATTCTAATTACGTCTCGTCTTGGAATCTTCCCATTTTGGCCCATTTCAAGGTCGAAACTCTCTGTTCCGAGATGCTAATTATCAGACCTACATCCCTCTACTATTCCTTCCAAAATACTTGTTTGGCTCCCCACATCTGGAGAATGTCCTTTGCCCTGTCTCACCCATCTTCCCCCCTCACTCTGTAACAATTACCTTCTATTGATCTAAATACAATTTTGTTAATATAGTTACAATTTAATTAGCACGAATCACATTTATTACATTTTTACCATTTCAACAAATGAGAAACTTCTCATAACAGCAGAAACAATCAGTAGAAAAATTTCCCAATTAACCAGCTACATCTTTTTAAACAAGTTCCTCATAGTCCATTCTCTGTTTGCTTGAAAGCTGGGGTGTTTATTTGCAATCCTGAACAGCAGACATTTGTTTTTTGGTAAAGTACTGATTCACGAAATTAAGTAAAAAACCCCACTATACAATCATGAGCATTGAAATGTATCTTAGGAAATTCTTAGCTATCTACCCAGTGATTACATTTCCCACAGTCATAAAATTACTTCTAAAATGTGGCATTTCCAACACAACAACAAAAATCTATCAACCAAAAATCTATAAACCATTTCCAGCACTAATCTTTGCTCTTATTCCCCTGACCAGTTTCTTCCAGCATCAAGTGCAGTGGGTATGTCCTTTCCTGGTGGCAAGTGCCAGCAGATCCACACAGTGAGTTGTACTTCAGTGCTGCTCACTTGGCTCACAATCCAGGCAGCTGCTGCTCTTCTGCACAAACACCTTCCTGAGAAAACTCTATTCTGTATAATCTTGAAAAGAAACAGTAATAAAGTTTGTTAGCCAAGGGCTGATATTGGAGATCTGCTTCTACACAGAAACTGAGAGTACAACTGTCCCTGGTAGTTTTAAAGATATAATTAAAATCATTATTGTTCCTGTAATTTCCCAATGAGAACCTGTTTTACAACCCTGGAATCTCACCTTAATGGCTACTGATAAAAAATTTTAAAGCTTAGCTTTTAACTGATAAACAGTTCAATGGAAGTGTAAATAAAACACTGTAGCTGGAATAACAGTTCCACTGCTTGAACTACCCTCTACATCCCAGGAAGCTGCAATCTTTTTTGCCAATTTACCTGTCTCCCATTCAAATTTGTCAATTTACCCTTTCCAGTCCAGGACTGGTTGGGTTTTTTTTTTTTTTTTTGAATAACCAAGTACCAGAGATATTGATGTATCCTCTACACACCAGGAAAAGGTGCAAGTCACAAGGTTTGCCACAAGACCCTATGTCTGCACTGGAAATATACAATACCAAAAGAAATTAGCAACAGAGACATAGAGATTTGTACTGCCATAGGTTACTATAACCAAAAATAAACTTCTGAGTGAAACACCCACAATAAGCTTACAAAGTGAACTAAATGTCATGATCCATAGAAAGGTTACAAAACATGAATCTTGTGATCTCTGACAAATGAGACACAGGTTAAAATTTTTGGCTTACTCTTGAATATAATGATAAGGTAAATGCAATAGTCATGTGACTCTGCAGCTTGTGCCTGCCTGTTGCCCAGCAGGACACTGAAAGTAAAAAAACCCTCCAAAGCATGCAGTGAATGGACTATGCTGTCACTCCTCAGAAGGCAGACGTGGGACTTGCGTGTTGCTATGTCCCGTGAATACCCCAGGCTGAAATATCCATTCCATTCTGTTAGGAAGGACAAGAAATTAATGGAAGAATTGAGCAGATATACAGAAGGTTCTGTAGGAATGGAAGCAAGTTTTGATATAGAAGAATTGCTGAGCCAGTATTGCTAGGTAACTAGAAGGCAAAGAGCAAGCTGAGTTGGAACGGGATTTTATGACTTAGCGCAAAGGACAAACCCACCTCAAACAAAAGGATTTTCACAGGCAAACAAGTAAGCCAATGTTGCAAGTAGAGAAAAGATCTCAGAAATTTCCACAAAACGAGTCCCAAAATTTAACATGCAACTACTAACTTTAAGGATTGGCTAGTCACTAACATAATGTGGTAATTTTAGCAGTTTGGATAGGTTGTATGTAAATGTAAAAGGTATTGTGTATGAAGCTGATTGGTAGCCATGTATTAAGATGCTCTGTAATGAAAAGTATATAATGCATTGTAACCAGAACTAGAGGGGCTTCAGGACACACAGCTTGCCTATAGCCAGCAGCTCTGGGCTCACCCATGACCTCCAACTGCTGGAACCTCATCTATGCAATAAACAGCATTTTAAGAGCCGTCTGAAGCCTCCATCTCTCCATCAGGCTCTTACACATTCTCCATTTCCAAGAGATTGCAGCCCTATTTTAGTGGACAAAACACCAGTTTATGAGGTATGGCTGATCCCAGATCATTGTCCTGTCCAAACCTCGCTTCTGTGATAGGCCATTGGTTTGGTGCATGGACTGCTTCTCATGGATGCTCATGTCACCAGAAAAGGCCATCCACAAAGGACAAAGATTTGGTCACATACAGAGGTATTATGAAGCATCCACTGATTGCAGTGGTAGGCAGATTTCACCTAAGTTGGTTTCCTACAGTCTGGTCAGATGCAGTTTTCATTTTCAAACAGCAAATCAATACTTAAAAGAGCACTGAGTTTTAGTTTATGTGGCTATATAAGCTAATAGATTTGGCCCTTTGCTGAGAAATGGGATGTGAAGTCATTTCTAATTAATTTCTCTTTACACAGCATATGTCACATTCATTGGTCACTGTCCAACTTAATAAATGCTTATCACTTTACAGGAATTTCTTATGATTGCAATTCTGAAAACATCTGCCTGAACTATGCCTATAAATCCCCTGGCATTTTACCCTAACACAGGTGTCTTAAAGGCCAGCTTCTCTTACAGCCATTTGGAGTTTTATTGGCAATAGGCTCTTTAGCCTGTTAAAGAGACAGGATAAAAGCACAGTTTTGCAAAACTGTTTAGAAAAGGTGCTTCTTCATTCCCAAAGGCTGTATGCATAAAAAAATCAGTTAAAAAAAAAAATCAATCAAATTAAAAAAAACCCCATACTTCAACCCTTTGTATATTTCTCAAAATAAAATTATGGTTCCAGTCAGTAAACCAAGGTATTTAAAGCAAAAAGTACAGTATAAAGCCACAATAAAAATATTTCAAGAGTTTTTTACTTAATTACTTGTTTTCAGATTGTCAGTTACCAAGTGATAACTATTCTTCCAAACCCATTGACATGTTAACCACAGACAAAAAACCAGACCTTTTCACGTATCTCACTAAAAATAAAAGAAAAAAGAAAGAAGGAAACAAGGAAAAAAATTTAAAAGAGACTTTTGTAAACTGACAGATTCTTCCAGAACAAGTAATGTAAAGAAGGGTTTACAGAGGCCAATTTCAATGCAATTTATTTAGAGAGAAGCACTAGAAAGTGTCAGCACTGAAGATAGCATATATTTCACTTATCTCTCACAGCCCAAAGCATTAGTCTTGAGCCATTTTGGAATCTTTTCAGAGCATGTTTTCACCTGAATTGACAGGAAAAACAACAGCAACAACGAAAATAATAGACAGGGAATTAAAGGAAGAGAGATAGTGCCTAATGGGATGTAAGAGTGTTTGACCTCCTCGTGAAGCCTTGCCTTTTTTTGGTCAGTGTTTTCAACTTTACGTGACCAACAATACAGGGAAGAAAAGGTTTCTGTTATCCTTGATGACATTATTTAGTTTCCTAGAGAAAATACTAAAATTATCAAAATAAGAGCTTGACACCAGCAACCAACTAATTTCATAAAATACTCCTTGAAACTAAAATTGCAGTTTATGAGTCAGTTGAAGTAGACTGGGAGATGGATATGACAGCATATATGAGAAAGAGGCTGCAGAGTAGGACTGCTATCAAAGATCTGTTGAATTTAGGGTTCTTCTCTCTTTAATCACTCTCTGGTGTATATGTTCAGGATTTACTAGTTCATGTCTAAAATTCACACAACAAAAGTGGTAAGGAAATAGCCTTCACAACTATTCATCCACCAGCCCCAGGATTCTGGCAGTACAGTTACAGAGCAAGAAGAGAGGCTCTCCTTAAGTGATAATTCTGCACTGTTGTTCCAAGAAAATAACACATTATTGTATAGAAGTTCTACTCATGCACACATTCATACTTACTACTTTAAAAGTTCATTTTTATTTTGTTGCATTCCTACCAGTAACCTCTATTGGCCTTCATCAGGTTTTGCAGTTGCTTTTCTAATGCAGAATATGTGCTGTGATTGTGAACCAGCTCACACTCACACCACCTTTATTTCCAAAGTCAAGTTAAATTTTGAAGAACTGTCTCTCATGGCTTTTTTCCTGCCTCCATCAGCTCATCCATCAGTTATGCTTTGCTGGATGCAGTGGGCAAGCTGCTAACTTCAAGTTTGTTGGCAACTTTTAGTTTGTTTCAATTTGTTCTTTTGATGCACCCTGAATGCAAAACGGTTTCAACACTCTTTGGTTTTATTATTTATTAAAAATTCCTGTCATGCATAATGAAAAAAACGGAAATTATATTGATCTGATGGGTATTTTTCTCCCTTTACTTGCTCTCCTGAAATGTATTTTGGTTTCCACATTCCACATGTGAAAATGTAACATATTACATAACTTTTATTATTATAAAGGTATACTCTATGGTCCAATATTAAATCCTGTTTTGGCAAACGTGCTAGTGCACATGGACATTGCTGAGGTAAACAACAATATCAAATACAGGCTATGGTACAAGAAGGTAACAAAAGAGATTTTAAAATTACTAGATTAATATTCACTAAAGTTTTGGGATGAAAGAGCTAATTTAGATTAAATAAAGGCTGGTCATGAATAAACTATAGGATTCCATAAGCTTAAACAGAAGCTGGTCCATTTATTTTCTTTCCATTTCTTTCCCTTCAAAACCCAACATCAAAATGTTTGAAGAGTTAGAATTTTAAACCCAAGGGTAATACTAAAACTAACATTCTCACAGGAACTCAGATGAAATCTGAGATAAATGTCCATCTCTTCTACATAACTGTAGTACTTTGCTGCTAAGAAATTTTAGGAGGCTTATCTTTAACAATGACCCTATGAACAAAAGGACATATTACCTGTTTAAAAATAGATGGGGAACAGAGAATAAAATAGTAGCTTGCTCAAAGTTCAATAGAAGGAAGCGAAAACCAAAACACAGGCTATCTGATAATTATTTAAGACTGCAGAATAAAAGATGACTCTTCCAAGCAAGCCCAGGAAAGATTGAAAGTCTCTGATACAGTTAATCTGGGGAAAATTTCCAATCCATTTTTCATCTGCTTAATTCCATTTTAGATAAACATCCAGATTCCTGAGCACTTACTGAAACTAAATTGAAATCTTGGATGCTCATTCATTATTACCAAGTACCATATGTCTAATTTTATTTTTGGAATTGTCTTTGGCAGTAACACACTCTGTCTGAAGGTCTGTGGCACAGACTCAAATCTGATGGTTCTGAAATGAGATTTCAGGGGGGAAGACTCTACTGCAGATCCTGCATAGAATGTATAATACCGTGCAGCTTCTGCCTTGGCTTTGCACAGAGGCTGCTTTGGTGACTTGTTGTCCACTAAGAACAAGCAGAAGTGTAAAGAGATGAACAAAAATCTTTGCTGTGATTCACACACAAAGGTAGAAGTAAAGAAGCTTGGTAAACAAATCCAATAATGTAATTTCCTCTTGTCCAAGTTAGACTACAAATGCACCACAATGCTATTAACTGAGGTAAAACAGAAAAAACAGCCATGAATTCTTGGAAGCACAGAATTTTTTACCAAATGAAGGAATTTTTAAATCAGATACTGAGTACTTATGTACACAGTACATAAGTAGAGAGAGATAATAGTGAGGAAAAATGGGACACTTATTAGTTTATTTGGTTTCCTAGAACCTACAAAGAATGTAAGCAAATTTACACCACCCAGGAAGACTCATTTGTTGCCCAGCACTAACCTGACAATCACTGAGGGCAGCAGAGACCTACACCTACAATTAACACAAAGAAACTAATGAGATACTACAGCTTAACCTACTGACTGACCAGCCATAGTGCAAATAGTAAGTAATATTGAGAGAAGAAACAAATCAACAGCACATCCTTCAACCTTATTTTTTAAAATGAAATTAAGTAGAAATAGACAATTCAAAACTATTTAGCACCCAATAAGCACTACAGAACAGGTTGAGGGTTAAATGCGTAAATAATGGGAGCTGCAGGGTTCAAAAAGCTAAAATTGAGAGGAGGATATGGAACAATAGGGTGGCAAAGACCTCAAGGAGCAGAGTGGGGAAAGGATAGGCAGAATGCCCAAGCAGTGGCTGGAGCCAGAAGACTCCCAAGTGGAGAGTAGTTTGCAGCTTATTTAATTTATGCCCTTGACAAACATTTTGTTCCAGACAATTTCATTGCTCCAGATACTTTGAAACGATGACCCTATAGATGCTATTCTCCAGCACATTGGCTATTTTGATTTTGTGAGCATCCTAAAATATTTTAAAATCAATATGATAACAAAAAATTCAAGGAAATGGTAGTGCTGAACTGCTAAAACACAACAGTCAAAATGACTCTGGCAATAGTGCAGTCTTTTTGGCAAAATCCAGATCAGCTCTGCTTAAGAACATTCTAGGCCTTGCCTGCAGAGCAGCAGTAGGAAATTATGAGCAGGGAATAAACCACAGAAGTTAAACTGGGTGGTGACTTGTCCCAGTGACTGGAAACAAGAAATGCTCAGTAACAGCTCACACCCTGGAAGGATGGTGAAAGGGGCTCTGCTCTCAAACCCAGTTTCAGCACATCAGCATCATGACTGCTCTACCATTTTACTGCTGCTTAAGAGCTTCAGCAGTGAATCAAATAAAAAAACAATTCTGTATACCTTGCATTATTAATAGAGTTATTCTGAATTTTTCTGTGTTTATTTCTTCATACTGTTGCGTTCATTTCCTTCTGTCTCTTGAAACTTTTATCCAGCTCCATGCTGGTTTTTTACCTGATTGAAGAACAAGCAAACAGTAGCTTCTATTAACAAATATTGATTTTTATTAAACTGGGTGCAAATTCAACCTTGAGAAAACATTACACTAGGTGATATTCTTTACATTAGAAAGTTACCATCCAGGATTAAAAATACTGGAAGAAAGTTTAAAAAAAGTGTTGTATTAGTCACATAAATTTGATGGTGCTCTGGTTTATGAATGCTTCAGGTTTCTTCTGCACAACTTCCTATTCAGCAATTTAGCCAAAACAGTGGCATTCAAGTAATTTAGAAAGTATAATTCAATTTTTGGAAAACAAGAACTAGGAAAATCCCTAATGAAATACTTGACTTTTCACTGAATATTAAAGAGAATATCTCTGCAAAACAAGCTGGAAAAAAAGTGGAGACTTTTCTTACAGTGAAATATTTTATTCAAAACATATTGAAATAAATTTCCACTTCAAAAGTCAATATTTTTTCCTCATGCAAACATTTGCTTCTGTACCCAAACATTAAGAAAAAGGTGGCAGTGTCCTCCTTAGCATATAAAGGGAAATGACTGGGCAACTCTCTAGTCTCAACCATTCCATCCAGCAATGTATAGGTCAGAATTCAGCACCACAAACATTTGCTAGAGAATACTGCATACGTATCTCCTTCCTGATTCATTCCTCATATATATTTGTATATACCTGTAATATATATTTATATATAAAACCCCTAAGATGTACTTTCAAGAGTTCCCACATCACTTATTTACTCCATTTGCAGAAGCATTATGATATCTCTCAAGCAAATAGGTAATTAGTTAATAGTTAGTTAAAAAGCCACTGAGTTAAGTGTAATCAAGGGGATATTGAAATGTGCATTATATGACAATTGTGATGGCCACCATGGACCTTGGAGTGCTCTGCCATCCCCAGAGGGACCCCTCTGATGCTGTGCACTCTTCCTAAAGCACTCCAAGAGATGCTGCTGTTGCCTCTTCATCCCTGTACTACTTGCATTTAGCCATCTGAAGGGAATTAAGCAGTTGCCACTGCTGTCATTCCATGGCTAAAAGATGAAGCTTTATCCTGCCTCAAAGGGGAAATCGTGTATCACTGTGGAACAGTATGTACCTCTTTAATGAAATTGTGTTCTGTAAACCTCCCTAGGTAATGCAATACCTTTAGATTGGGATGGCCTCTGCATACTGAAGTGCATTGACTGCATAAAATTCACCTAAAATCATGGGAGGCCTGGCAGATTTGCCTTACCTTAACCAGTACTGAGGAAATATCTTTTCACTACTATTAGAATTGAAAAATAATATGGAAATAATCCGCTCCTCTACAGTAGGTTTCTCAAATTCAGATAGATAAAAGGGGTGAAAAAAAGAGATAAACAAATTCATTGTTCTTTACAGACTGACTGACATGACTTCATAAACAGTAAGAAATAGGAATATTGAGCAAATTAAAAGTTGATCCAGTTAGCAATGTAGAGAGAAAGGTAGAAAAGCAGACTGCAAAACATATGGGAAGTGTCACCTTCCTTTTCTTTATTTGATGAAGCTAAACTCTCAGATCTCCATTCTCCTTGGATGCTGCAATCTAAACCCCCTCAGTTTATCAGCTGCCTGTACTCTCCTCTTTTCTCAGCAGAAGAGATTCTGGCTGGCAGAGTTCTGAGGAAACAAAGCCTCTGTGTAGTGGAGAGCTGGCTGGGCTGAGTGCAGAGAGCAGAATGGCTCACACTGAGTCTTCCTCTAATGGAATAATTTAAAGGAGTCTGGTTTCCCTTTTATTAAACGTGAGAAAATTAATAATGGTTGATCACAACTCCTATCCATTAGGCTATATCTAGAATGAACCCACACATGTGAACTTGAAGCAAGACATAGTTAAGAATACCAAATGTGTTAATAACAAAACAAAGATTTAGCACTAAATATCAATAAATGCGCATGTTGTATCACTGCTGCTTTTTAATTTACATTACTGCTACTATTTTAAGTAGTCTTAAAAAGTAGACAGAAATTAATTAATAAAAAGATAGATGTGGCAGTGTATGGATGAATACCATGTCGTCATCACCGTTAAATAGAAATCCAACAGTATATGAATTAATAAAAACCTGGCATGTTCACTTTTCCTAGTATGGATTTCTATAGGTTCTCAAACATTCCCTTTTCTTTATGAGTCCTGATGTAATTTAATTGTTTTGCCATTACAGATGGACACAAAACCTGACTATTTGAGCATCTGAGTGCAGGGAGACATGGTTAACATTTGTTTATATAGGCAAGAAACAATAGATTATATTCTTTCCTTTCCTTGCTTTTATTGCGCTTGTGTTCTGTAGAAGAGACAAAAGTTTACCAGATGGTAAGATTGATAAGTAACAATCTTAACAATATTCAAACGATTCGCCTTTGTGACTTTTTTTCCTTTCATAAATATCTGCATTGACAAGTTCTGAAGGTAGGAATCAACTAAAGGAAAAGAGTGAAACTCTCAGAAGTCTGCAGAAAGTTAAGTTCGAGTGAAGTGTGTGACAGCTCCCCATGTTGTCCTACTCATAGGGCTTCAGACAGAAAGAGAGAAAATAGTCTCAGATCTCACAGAATCAACTGCCCGCCCCCCACACACAGACTCAAAAAATATGACCAAAGGTTTAACACATAAATATAGAACAGGAGGAGATGGCTTAATGCAACCACATGAGCACTTTGCTGAAGGAATGGCAGAAATAGAAATGTAAGGATGTGATGAAATTGCTCACCTCAGTAGGAGGTGTCTCCCGCAAGTGATAAAGTTGAATTTAATCTGGAAAGATTTTTTAGTATTCTCCTGCACTCCTTTCTGACTTTCTTCTAGGATGATATTCCTGAGGCATTACCATACATAATGTATAAATGATCTCTGCTTAGTGTTACATTTATTGCAATATGAAGTATTTTAAAAGTTCATCATATGCTTCTTCATGGTGACATACTGGGGAAAATTTTGAAATATAAGTCCCCTAGGTGACTCTAGAAGAACTTCTGTTGTGCATACACATGAATACTTAGAGAAAGTAGTCAAAATAACCTAAATCTTCACAAAAGCAGACAAACTATATTTTCTTGTTGATGAGCTCAAGTTGCAATACTTGCATCTGTCCCTTTCATGTTATGGCATTTAAGACCCAATCTTTTAAGAAAATTTGATAATTAATATTTTCTCAGGATAGTTTTGAATTTTAATGACATTTCTATCCAAATTATATGGGAAAGTTTTCCAGCTTTCAGAGTGGACCTACTTTCAAATGATCCTTTAGGATATGATATGAATGATATGATATGATATGATATGATATGATATGGCCCAGAAAGATTCATTTTGATTTCAATCCTTAGTTGAAACAAAAAATTTAAAGTACAATGCATAGGACAGTGTGGCTGTATGTTAGGGGATTAACCCTTTGAGCGGCAGTAATAAGACACACAGCTACATGGTCTCTCTCAAGATAGGAAAGAGAAAACTTTATTTTAACACACCTTGCTTAAATACACTCAGGACACTAACTTAAGAACAAAACACAGCCCATTGGTCCAGAGAAATTAACACCACTTTCCTAGGCTTTTCTCACATATCCAGCAGGTGTTTATCTTTGTTTTCAATTCTTCTCTTATGTTTACATTAGAGAAAAGCAGCTAGCTTTGGGAAATAACCCTAGCAGAGTCTGAGAAAGTTGGGCTGGTAAAATCCTCAGAAGAGGTTTTTTGGGCCTGGCATCCACAGGACAGCAGCTATTTAAATATTCTTTTTCTTAACAACAACAAAAATTTTAAAAAACCTCCAAAAATGAAATCCCAAACCAAAACAAACTAGAGTAAAAGTAATAATGCCTTGATAAGCACAGCCTCTGAAGTACAAATGATGAACATGCATTTAGGAGAATGCCTGTTGCTAAAGCTTTGCTCATTAGCCTCATGGGTCACCACCAATGCTGCTATTGAAAATTTTGGCCTCCCAATAAAACAGCAAACACATATCAATGGAGAAAATTTCCCAACACAACATACTTTAAGGATGAGACTGCTGCTTGCATTAATAGAGCACTTGCATCTGACATTATTTTCATCTCCCCAAAACCAATTTCTAATTTATTTTCGTGTACAGTGAAAATCCAGTCACAGTGGGGCATGAACTTATTATGTGGAAATGCATACAGATACTCTCACTCAGCACAATTCCCTCTGATGTCAGAGAAAATTTTGACCAAGTGAGAAGTAAGAACAAAATTATTTGCTGTTAAATTTTTCAGTTGATATTTTGGATCCTAGGATAAGATACTCCATCTTTCCAAGAGACATGCTGGCTGAGAAGACTTTTGAACAAGATACTTCAGCTGAAAGAGAAGATTTAGAATGGACTGCCCAGGCTATGAAATTCTTTACCTTCACAAACAATTACATCGTGCAATGTCTTTCTTAAACTCATCAAGCTCTTCCTAAAAATTGGGCTTTTCTTCTCTGTACTAAAATGCTGTTCTAGAACTTGTTTATGTGATGACTAAAACCCATGTTCTGATTTCCAGCCTCAACACACTCTTGGAAAGTTTGTATATAATTATTCCTTAGCTTAAGCACTTGCTTAGTGTTATTGTACTATTTGCCAATTCAAGGTTCATTTTCTCCTATAAATTACTTCATCTTTCCAGGTCTGCCTGCTTTCAGTAGTTTAGTTATGCTGTGCTTTACTTTTTAAAGGTATTTCTAAGGAAGTAGCAACACTTCTTTAGCCCATATCACAAAATTGAGGTTTTTCAGGCTTGAGAAAAGAATATTGAGAGGAGAGGAAACAGTTCCCACCTTACTGAAAGCTACTGCAGGAACATGGGTAAAAAGTTTTTCTCCCCTATCCACAGGGGAAGGAACAACATGGAATGGGTTTATGGAGAAAAGAGCCTTTAGGTCAGACACCAGAAAAACCTTCCAGCCTGATTGGACTTGATTGCTACATCTCCTTTGCAATGGGTTTTGTAGGAAGTGAGACAGGAGTCAGTCAGGGATGTACGGGTGCAGCTGCCCGCCCACAGGAGAGGGGCAGCCCAAGAGATGCTCTCCAGGTCACTCTCCAAACTTCCTGCTGGAGTAAATTCAACCATTCCAAGGGGGATATTTATTATATAGCAAGTTGGAACTGATAGTGGCCATGCAGACCTAGTAATTTTTCATGACAACGAAGAGATAATGGAAATATCTCCAGGATCAATATCTTCTTACTCAAGAAGCAGCATTGAATATCTGTCTTTTAAGATTCTTTTCTTTAGAGGCAGTAAAAAAAGCCACCATGAACTTTACTGCATATTCCTTTTTTAGGAATTAAGCCATGAGAATTCCCCTATTTTCAAGGGCCATGAAACCACAGCTCTTTATAATTTTCCTCTTCTTCAAAAAAACCCATTATGTAGTGTCCTGTTCTTAATTAAGAAAAGTTACTTAAAGGCTAATAAGCACACTTAACCTCCAAACACACTAAACCTCCAAATATTGATTGGAGAAATACTATTTTTAAGTGATAAACTAAAGTTATTTCTAATTAAAATAAGCACCTTAAAATTACCAGTGTTTTTTACATATTGTTATTACTTTTAGTAAGAAGCCAAACAATGAAATAGGAGATGCATTGAACAACTTTATCTGGATTTTGATCCTTTAGTGCTCAGTTTAATACAAAAATATGGGGTGGTTATGAGTAATATGAGTAATTGCAGAGTGAACAAGAAGACTACCCAGAAGCAAAAGCAATGCAAGTTTGATAAAGCTGCCTACATCTAAAATTACATCTCTGTAAACCCCCTTTAACACTGAAAAGCAAAACAAAACCAATGTGGATTGCTATGCAGAATGCATCTTTGGAAGTTATGCCATTCATCTGTAACTCAAAAAAATAATATTTGGAAGCCAAAATAGAAAAGTAAATCACAGAGCAAACTCAGGCACAAATCATATGGATATAAAAGTTATCTCACAAGTTAACAAATGCACACACATCGTGTAAAGACAGGGATTAAACTAGAAATCTCTTAGCAGAAAGGGTCTGTCTTTCCAGCAGATTTGATTTAAAGTTTTAATGCAGTACATAAAAAGAGTTTTTATTAGGAAAAGAAAGTTTTTATTAGGATAAAGAACAACCTGGAAGTGTTTCCCTGAGGAAAGCATTGTGGCCTAGCAGCTGCCATCATTTATCAACCTCCAGGTGCCTGCTTTAAAAGTCAGTCCTTCAGGTGCTGGACATGTCCAGCATTGCTCCATCATGCACTGAGGAAAAGCAATGCCGGGACACTTTAATCCCTTCACACAAGCCTGTGCCCCATGGGAGGAATTGCTTCCCAAATAAGGAATTAGCAAACAACAAGGATGACAAAACACAACCTATCATTCATTGCCTTCTTTCCATCGCTATTAAGTAAACTGAAAGTCATACTCCCACTGACAGCAAAATTTTGACAACTGCAGTTGAGACTGATGAGATTAATTAAATACAAAGACATTCTTCGGTGTGCTTGGCTTCAAAGGCACCACTTCATTTTAAGCACCAGGGATTGCCAATTACTCTTGCTTGAGGCACTCTAGTCCTCCTGCCTTCCACACCACTGGAGGGAGAGTTCATCTTGCACAGAGTTCTCACTACATATTTTAAAAGTTAGTAATCCCTACTGACCAACATCTTTCAGTTCACTGTCTCAGGAAATTCTGCATACTGTAAAAGCATCATGGCTTGTGACAGAACCACTCAACATTTCTTTTTGTCTCTCTCCCTATGACAATTTGGCCCATGCTATTTCCCTGACCTGATTGCTTCCTCTTTGTAGCAGCTAAGCAAATTTTACATCTATGTTTCCACCAGCCAGGGAAATATGAGCTGCAAAGATAAATAATACCAACATCAAATGTCCCATGGAACAGAGAGCCAACTGAAATGGCTGGATCCGTCAGCATCACAGCCTGGTCTGTGGAATCTGCTTCTATCCATCAGCCCCGGCAGCAGAGATCAGGTTGTTCTCTTTTCTCTGCAGCAACAAAGAGGTCACCATTTGCCCCAACTGATCAAGTTCCACTATGAATGCTATCTCTGTTTCTGGAACAATTTACACTTTTTGAAACACTCTTGCTGCACACATATTCTGCAATTACCCCAGCATTCACTGCAAGATGGGAGAAAGGCTGTTACACTGAAGAGAAGAGCAATACACAGGTGGGGAACCAGCTCTCCCTGAAGTTCAAGGGCAGCTGTTGAGAATAATGTGTAAAAGGCAATTTTTTTTTAATCTGGAACATGTTAAGTCTAAGTTCTTGTCAACTTCCAACAGTTATGGATTCATTCCTTGTAATTTGCTGTGTACTTTTGCAATTTATGGCAGAGAAATTATATATTTGAAATGGAATGCCTCATGTGTTCTATAGATTACCATTGTAAGCAGCACTGCTTTGACCTTTTCAGTAGGCTGTAATTTCATTTGCTGCCAGGACTATTTAGGTTGTTCTGTCTCAGGTTCTTGAAACTGAAGGTAACAGACAAGAATGGCCAACCAGCCAAACAAAAACAACAAAAAAATTAAAATTAAGTCTCCAAGTATAATAAAAAAGATGATTACACCTCACAACAGGAACCCATGCTGAAATGAAGTTTCACCCTGGCATTGCAGTTGATTCTGGACACTGTGACTGGTAACAGGTGAATCCGTTCATTCAGCCAAAGCTGTAAGGACAATGGGATGCAAAACCCAGCCAACCTATTTCAGCTACAACTAAACCCATTTCAGCTAAACAGCTAAAACACTGTCATCCTCCACTCTGGAATACTAAAATATCTCTAAGAAGAGTCACAACTTTGTCTCTTCTTGGGTTTAAGATCTTTCCCTGTTTCAAATGACTCACATTGGAATCTGTCCATAGTACTGACTGAATCTCTTTTACAGAGCAGTAAAATTTATATTAAGACAGGAGAGATGTCTTGATATAAAGAAAAGAAAAACAAAACAAAACAAAAAGAAACAAAAACACACACACACACAAAAAAACCAAAACAAAACAAAACAAACAAAACCCCAAATCATAAATACTGTCTAAATATATGTATTTATGAAAATTAACAAACCTGAAGAAAGATAAGTATAGACCCATTATTTGTGATATGGTCTTTAGATTGCTAAAAATAGATTTCTTCTTAAAAACAATAACTTTGATATTTCTGGAGTATTAGCTTTTCCCTTCCTTTCCATTGAATAAATTATTTTATCTTTTCATCTTTAAGCACATTATTTACTCTATCATTCTATCTCCATTCTCTGTGAAGTTGATAACACTAACACAGTTGTATAAGATGAGAACACAATTTCTTTCATTGTTAAATGCATGATGTGTATTCATCCTACACACCGCAGCAGTTGCTCATTTATTATTTTAGAAAAGAACTATTCTTTCTGTGTAAGAGAAAGGCCCAAAAGTTAGCATAAAACATCATGGCCCTAGACAGCAGCTGCTTGTGCATTTAGAAATACTAAATTGAACATAGCAGTTCAGGTCCTTCCATTCTTTTTTACCTTTAAATCAAGGCTCAATATATCACTTCTCTGTGGAGTAAGGAAAGTTATAAACTGAGAATAACTGGAAAAATACATTTATTAAAGAATGTTCACTCTTTCTGTGAAACATAACTCAAATAAGTCATTACATCTTGTTTTCATTTCTTGCACCATTTACATCTGGTGTGATTTTACAGCTCTTCTCTTTACCATGCCTGTACCATCAGAACCTTTGTCTGTGTAGTACAGACAAATACACAAGTGCTTTGCAGACAATGCAAAAGATGGCGAAGAGGGGCCTTGAGCCAGACAGGAAGTGCCTCTAGATGGGAGTTGGAGCAATAAGCAGAGCAAGAGAAAGAAAAAGGGGGACACTCAAAACTGACCAAACCAGGATAGCTATTTGTAAGCAGATGACAGAGAATCCGAAAGGAACCAAAGTGTTGATAACCTTTTTTATTCATTCCTAAGTGTATCACAGCATTCTCTACATTTACCAAAGTACTCCCTTTAGCCACAGTCCTCTCATAATCATCACTTCCCACATAGGTAAAGACAAAAATGGGAAGTAACTGTTTTAATTTTCAGCACTGAAAAAAGTGCTCCATCTTCTGACAAGCAAATATGTTGCAACAACTCTCCTGTCACAGGTACAGTTATTTCTTGGTAACTTTCTGTTTGCTTATTCAATATTCTATTTATTTCTGATAGAAGTTCATTGGGAGTTCTTGGAACACATGGCAAACTTGTGACAAACTACCCTACAGAAAAAGTGCTCTTGGAGTCATCCAATTCACACACTTAATGAGGCTGTGGTAAACAATGGGAGAGGAAAGGAGCCAGAATTTTTGCAGTTGGCAAGCGTATTTTTATGTTTGTGCTTCTGTGGGGTTTGTGCTTATTGGACTTTTTTCAACATTTGCTGAAACTTTCCAGAACATGCCAATGCTTTTAGCATTTTTCTCAAAGTACAGCTTTGGGTTTGATCACTGCATAACTTTTATTTTTTGCTGCTAATGCCGGCTGTCCCATATGCAGATCATATGGCCACATATAGCACAGATGGGAAGAATAATTATTCCTATTGAGAAGAATCTGTGTTGGGATTTTTATTTTAGAAAATTGGAAACAAAAGATTTTATGTAGTCTTACTGGTATCACATAGTAAGATCATTGAATAAGTCTATTAATTTTAATTAATAATTCAGGGCAATACTTATCATCTTATCATCAGGGTTTTTTTCCCAACAAGAAACTACACCTCAGTCATGCATCTCCTGGAGCAGTCCTCAGAGCACTCCTGAACATGAAGTGGCAATGGGTGAACGGGTGTCTCCATGACCAGTGCTGTGATGGAGCAGACACCGTGCAGGAAACCCAGTCTTGGATATAGCATCTGTCAGTTATCTGAGGCATGCACTGACTAAACCCAGATCCACCTCTCTGTCTCTAGCCTCTTGTATTAGTAGGCTAAAACACTAACATGAACTCTTCCTGGTTTTATCCTATTACTGGGTATCTGTACTGGAACTTGTTTTCACCACCTAATGCAGAGCTGAGATCCTGATTCCATCAGGAGTCACCAAAATGTTTACCCCAATCTGCAGTGGAGAAGGAATACCAGTGAGATAGCCAAATAATGAAAAGGCTACTTCTAGATGGAGTCCAGAGGAGAATAGTATGATCTTCCATAACTAAAATTTCAGCATGTTTCTTCTGTGACCCAAATATTTTTTATAGTTCTCCTGGGACTGATCTATCTTCTCAAGAGCAGTCTAAATGCTATACCAGGACTTACATAAAATATGGTTAAATCGTATTAAGTGCTACCTCATACTTTTCACTGACTGTGCTGTGTGCTGCTTAAGCATCTCTGCTGCCACTTGCACTGGTCACACCAAGTAACTTCAGGTTCTGTCATTTCCCTCTTAGCAATCAGATACTGCTTTGAAGGGTGAGCCATAATGATGACAGCACCTCCAGGAGAGCTCTGCAAGAACTTCTGGTGCTCACACCGAGACATTGGTCTGGCTGTTCAACCCCAATCTAACTAATCTAACTCCTAAAGTTAACATCCTCAAAGCAATGTTAAAAACCTAAATACTAATTTGTTCTCAGATACTAAGAGCCTTAGATGTAAATTAGCTCAACTGAAGTCACAGAAGTTCACCAGTTTAGGAAACTGGGTTCAGCTTCCTCAGGTTCAGTCAGTCAGTAACAGATTAATGTATTAAGGTGACAGAAACAGGTCTCAGTAAAACCAATAGCAAATAACAAATCAAGATGCCTTCCTAGGATACAGTGTTAATTACTCTATGCTGTCCATCAAGTACCCAAACTCTACTTAATGATGTGACTGTAGACAACACAGAAGCTGGGTGATGTGACCTGGTGTATAAAACTGGTGAGAAGTTAGTGTGTCCTGCACATTGATTTGCTGAACTGGAAAACCAGATTGGAGAAGGGGGGGGAAACAACAAAATATCTCCATTATGAGTTACCAAGAAGTGTTGAAAAACTGTTTTTTGTAACAGATATGAAGGAAACTTTGGGCTACACATCTCTCCCAAGAACTACAGCTATTTTGACAAAACCCTACACAGTTTTACTTTAAAGCCATATGAACTAAAAAAATAATATGGCCTATTTCTGTGGAAAAGAGTGTGTAAAGAAAGAAAAGAATGAACTTTTATTTGCCACACCAGTTTGAGTTCCCATATTATCTAATAAAACAACAATTCAGGTTGCAAAAGAGCAAGATCTCAAAATTGCTTCTCTCATTTTTGTGTAAAGTAATCTTGAGTGGAAAAGGAAGGATCTAGGATCTGTCAGTAAAAATACTGTGATGTGCCAAGCTATGGGGAAAATAAACACAGAAGTAACATTAGATATTTTTGAAATGTGACAGTTCAGAGAAGGAGTGGCACAAGTTGTACTGCCATTGGTAAAATGTGACACTGGTGAGCATGGCCCGTTCCTGAAAACAACTAATAACAATCAGAACAAAACAACAAGGTTTTGAGATGGTTATAATACTTCAAAACAACCCAAGCATCCCATCTGCTATACCAGAAGTCATATACTTCACAGGGTGTTGAGTCCCCTTGGGGATTTATACCAGTGTTCCTGTTGCTATTTCTGTAAATACTTACCTGTGTTATCTATGGGGACAGAGCTGCCAAAATCTATGCGGCCCTGCGTCATTATAAACACAGAAAATTCAAAAATGAGCAACATTTCTACCTTTTCTACCTTTATAAAAATCAGCAAGTTACATCAGAAATGGAGTGCCCTGAACCACTGTCCCTGGCAGAGGAAACTACAGCAGTTCTTTCTCAGTGCAATCCAAGCATGGGTAGCACTATGGAGGAAGGGGCAGCAGCTCTGGTTAACTGCAATTATCAGTTTCCTGTTTTCAAGGTGAGAGAGGGAAAAGTTGGACAAAACTTCTGCTTTTCCCTCAAACACTACACTACTCTTGAAGAGGTGGATAGACTCCAGGTCTGAGGTAGGATAATATCTCTCTGTAGTTGCTATTGTGTATTTTATTTTTTACCAGAAGATGATGACAGGCAGTTCACATAGCACTGTTTTAAGGTAATGAAGATACAGCTCAAGACCCAGAATTTTGGGTAGAAATCAGTAATGCTGCAACAGCTGCTGCAGAATGTAGTATAGGCTTACTGGGGCTCTGCCAATGAAACTGTTGGATTGACTGTGTGACTGGATTTACTCCCACAAAACACTACAAATTTCTACAGATGCAGGGAGAATCATAGCCTTAGAGCAGAGAGAAAGTGGTGGTGGTGGAAAGGGAGGAGAGAATGACAAGTTCTTGCAACATGTGACGTTATTGATGAGTTCTGATAGCACAGCCAAAGAATTTTTCCCTTTCTACTTAAGTGTTGTGGCTTGATGCTGGCTGGACGCCAGGCACCACAAAAAAGCTTCTTGCTCACCCTCTCTGAAACTGGACAGAGGAGACAAAATATAATGCAGGGTTAATGGGTTGAGATAAGGACTGGGAGAAAACACTCCTCAATTACCATTAAGGGCAGAACCAGGCCAAACTTGGAGATATAAAGTGAATTTATTACCAACAAAATCAGGGCAGGATAATGAGAAATAAAATAAGTCATTAAAAGCACCTTTCCCCCACAATCCCTCCCTCCTTCCCCACTGACAGTGCAGAAAGACAAGGAATGGGGGTTATGGTCAGTCCATGATCCCCGGTTACTCTTGCTGCTCAGGGAGAGGAGACTCTCCCCTGCTGCACCGTGCTTCTCACAGAGGCCACCCCTGTGGCCCCTGCACTCCTGAAAACCAGGCCATGCAAAATCAATACAATTTAAAAAAAAACAAAACAAAAAAACCAAGCTAAATCTAAGAGTCCAAATAAGTGAGAAAACAATTAAGAGCTGTCAATTTGCAACAGATGCCAGGCATGCATTGTGTAAGGATGTTTACATCCATGTTTTTCCACAGCATGCTACTGAAGAGACAGGAACATAAGGTAAAAAAAAAGGCTTTGTCCTAGGAAACTCACAATATATTATTTTAAAAAGAGAAATTAATATAGTGTCCACTATATTTATTGCACTTAACAGAGGAAGTCCCTGTGGACACACATCTAAAAGCACATACTTTTAATAAATATACATTGGCAGATCAAGATAAATTAATTGTTTTCTGCATTATGAAATACTAATTTTATAGGTGCAGTTAATGAACTTTCAAACCCTGCACTTCTCTTATTGCTGTTTTCAAGACCAGTTTAAAATGAGCCCCAAAACCTTAACTTAATCCCCTGTCTGAGGCAGGATTATTATCCAGCAGGGTTATCAAGTTTCTTGCAAACCTGTACGTCATGTTGTCTTTACAACTTATATTCAAATGCTGGTGTAATGTTGTTACAAACACAATTGTTCTGGATTTGGTTTTGAAATTGGGCTATTTTGTAGGACTGCATATGAAAGCTATTCAAGTTTCAACATATGGATTTCTCTATGCCCTTTATGACCTTAAACACCCTAATTATTTAATTTATTTTCCCTGTTGAGCACAGTGAGAAAAAAAATGTTTGCAAAGTATCATCCAGAATTAACAGTAAGAAGCACTACAATGTCCACTTCTGTTAAGAAGCCAACAGTGACCACCTAAAGCTCAAAGCTATATTCTACATGAAAATTGAAAAAACTGAGCCGTGCTGCTTTACCTCTGCTGTTGCCGGTAATTCTACTCATCCTTCTGGAGTTTGCTCCTGGGTTTACCTGAACCACCTCTCTAGTGAAAGGAATTTATCTCTGAGCAGTCTCAACAGCAGAACAGAGCTGGATATTTGAGGTTGAACTGCTGAAAAGAAGTACACGGAAAATAAGGATATAAGCACAGGTGATAAGTTCTCCCCAAATCCTTAAGTGATATTTGTAAGATAAAAACTATTAGTTCATGTCTCTCCACAGGGTTAGGCTGTGACTCATCCTTGAAAAATCGTGTAGAAAATAATTTTGCAAAAAAGCTTAAATACAGGTCTCTCACAGTGCAGACTTTGCATTCAGACTGAACCCCCCGAGAGGATCCCTGTTTTACTGCAGCCACCGGTTGAAGGAGTGACTGCTCCCTCCTGTGGACTGTGCACCATCTCTCCTTTCACACTAATGTCATTGTGTACACTCACTAACACGGTACAGAACAAAACTCACTGATTCTGCAATCCCAAGAAAGCAGTCTGAAAAAACAGGAGAGCTCTGAATACACAGGGGCACTACCAGGAGTAGTTACTGCGCTGCCTTAATTTTTCTTAGCTCTTTTAGACAGCTCTTTTCTGGTCCCAGGCTTTGAGAAACTCCTGTGTCCCAAAAGAGGCACAGGATCATCAGGCAGTGAGCCAGGCTTTGTGCTGAACAAGTACCATACCTGCAACTCCCCAGGGCGGGGGTTCATCTCCTTGGGTTGGATGTGCCTGAGCCCTGTTGTTTTACTCCCTCTGGGGAAGTTGCAGTGGTGTGCAGACACAATCACTGCAGCACCTGACATTAGCAAACTACTTCTACAATCCTTTCCATGCTGTCACTATCTCCACATTCATCTCAAATATTTGTATTCCAAGACAGCCAGATGGTCAGAGAGAGGCTCCCTGAAACCTCTAGATGTTAGTGCTAGATTAGTACATTCTTCCTTGAAATACTAGTCTGTGACTTTCCTGCACAGTGAATGTGATCTTTCTTGGCAGATAATGAGCATTTGAGTACCTTCACGCTGCTGAATCAATAAATGCACACAGAATTTTAAGTTGAAATAAACTCATTTCGTTGTCTCTATAAAAGTTGCATGAAAACATTCATAACCTTGTTACATATCAGCTTTACATCCGTCATCTCTCTTATTTCCCCTTTCTTTAATAATTTCTTCTGCTCTTCTCCCAGTTCATCTTTCTTTTGTATTCTTTATTTTTGTTCTATTCCCTTTTATTCCACTTGCCTTTTGATCTTGTTGCCAGAGGGCAAGAACTGATAGTGGTGGCACAGAGAAAGCATTCGCATTTGGAAAACAGAGGGGAATGAAGAAATCTCTCACATACATAATGATAGATTTCATTCACGTTCTGGAACATCTGAATGAGCAATTTTTTTTCAGTTACAAAGAAACTAAAGTTTCTAGTCTTGAATGATTTGGCACAAGTGAAAATATCCTGCCTTTCAAGCAAGAAATGTAACTTTAGCTGTGCTATTTTTGCAGGTCTGACAAGTTGTTAGTTAAGAAAGGAAGATTTTATTATTAGAGAATTGCAATGTGCAAATACTATTTATTTTTAAATGTATAATAGAATGAATGCTAATTGGTGATAAAAAATCAATGAAAATAATATAAAGCTTCCGTAGAGACTCAGTCTTTCATTCATACTGTATTATGGACATATGGTCACCATACCAAGTTTTGATACTGCATAAGTTGGTGGGTCAGGCTGGATACACACAGAACTTAACTGCTGTGGATAACATTTCTAAAGAACCATGATTCAGATGTTATATACTTAGCAAGAAAATGCAGTTTCTTCATATTGACATTTGGAAGGTGTTAAAATGTTATGAAAGTTATTCTTGTTCTATAGCAGCCTGATACAGCACCAAGCAAGCACAATGGGATTAATTAAGTTCTGCTGGACTGCCCAGACTTCTTCAGTTTTAGATTGCAGGGCCTGAGAAGAGGTGGTAGAGACTGAAGGGATCCTTTTTTGCTCAATAGCACAGCTTTTTGACTCCTTACTTTATGGACTAGCCAGCACCTTTTAAACTTCTTTTACTCTCATAAAAGCACAGAGGGAATGAATGCCATCTCTTATTTATTGCAAATATCTATTTTGCTATTAGGAGGAATAAATAGTAATACACATCATAAATTCAAATCAATCTACATCTGTATTTGTTCTGACAAAAGTAATAGACACAGAAGTAATGTTATCTCAGCGATTGTTTCTGTAGTGCAGTTCCAACACTGTACATTAACCCAAGCACAGAATAAAGGTCCATACGGTACAGTTCAGAAAAACATGGAATATAGCTCCAGTGAGATACCTTGCTGATTTAGTAATTTCGCTTTCATTATCCAGCCCATCTCTTTTTATAAAGTATGAAATTGAGCTGCTTCATTTTGTGTAGCACTGAATATAGAACTGGACCAGAACTTTCCAGTATTCAATTTGTGTATCCGATTATTTTGTATTTTGGTTTATCCTTTTTAAGAGGAAAAAGATGAATTTTTTTTTCTAAATAACTTGTGTACATGTTATACTAGTTACCATAGTTTTAAACAGAGAATTAAGCAGAATGTTAATGTGCTTCAAAAAGTTGAGGATCCAATGTCTTTATGTCACCAAATACAAGATTTTCATTAACTGAACTTTAGCCCTAGGCAAAACCAGAAGTTACTTAATAGAGCTGTAACTTTGTGTGGTGGTTTGTAAAAATTTCCTGAAATTTTTACCCGCCAAGACCTGGGCAGTCTTTCTTGGACCTGACAAGGACCAGTCAGTGTCATGGTGTAACATTGTTACATCAATGAGAAAGTTTATGCGTCTTTGTGAAACACTCATGTAAAGACAAAAAACGCCGGGAAAGCTCTCTTTGCCTTGCGGCCTCTCAGAGGTAACACCAGCCCGGGCCGCCTCCACGGGGCCCGGGCAGGGCAAGGGCAGGCGGCCTCTGCTTCAGGGCTCAGGAAGCCACCGGGCCCTGTTTTAAACCAGGGGCCCCAATAGCCAAGGGGACGTGGGGTCTTTGCTAAAATCCCTGTACCCACCCCCAGTGTGGTCAGGGAGCCCTGCCCTGCTGCCGGCCCAGAGCGGCTCCGGGGCCCGCCTTGCTGCCCGTGGGGCCTGGGACAGACACAGCTGGGCCCCGTTCCGGCAAGGCCCCCCACACTCCCTGCCTGCCGGGCAGGGTGGAGGGGAGACCATCAGCCCACGACTGGAAATGAATGTAGCAAACATCAGAAAACAGCCATGGAGCCAGAGAACCCATCACTGCTTTCTGGCTGGGTCCTACAATCCTAGCCCAGCTCCAGCATGGCCTTGAAAGACTCTGTCATAAAATAACTCCTGGACTCGGCCTGGAAGGGTTCACAAAACCATCCATTGCCCGGGCAAGGTATTAACTCTTTCACTGCCCGAAATAAGACTTGCAGACGCTTCACCCTCTTTCCTGAGTGTAAGAAAATGACCAAGGTGATGATATGCACAGAAACAGCATGAAAGCACTGAGGTCAGACAAAAGGAAGAGTCAGGTCCCAGATGAGGGAAGGAGGAGAGTCATGGACTGAAATGTCTCTTTTTATATGCTATGGAGAAGAGACTCTTGTTTCCCTATAACACATAAAGATATATTATGGGGTGGATTGAATGTTCTAATGGTAGATATGAGCAGAGGAACTGGTGTTAGAGTAAGCAGATGTTGAAATGGTTTTGATCCCCTAAGTTTGAATAATGAGAAGATGAAGACCTGTGCTGCTCGCCAGGGAAGAAGAAGAAAAAAGGCCTCTATTTTTCAAAGATGATGAGAGCTTTTGTTTGAACTGTTATAATCCTTAAGTGTGCCTCATAAGTTGATATGGTCCTCAATAATGATTGTGAGAAAACTGTTAGTTGAGGAAGGGATTTTTACACAGTCATCAGAATTCCATTCTCCCAGGAGGCTGATCACTGTGACATCAAGGACACGAGAAAACTGTTTCTTGTGGAGAAATCTCCATATATTGAAGAGAGAAGTCTCCTCTCCCAAGTGAACTGGTAAAAGACTGTTTTAAAGATGGTAAACTGACTGAGTTTTTTTCTGTACATTGTCAGTGTGAAAGAAAAGAAGTATGTGGGGGGAGGAGTGTTCTAAAAGTTTTATTCTGAGTTTTATTCTTTTTTCTTACAGTTTCTAGTAATAAAATTTTTCTTTACATCCTTCAAAGTTTGAGCCTATTTTGCCTTCCTCCTAATCCTATCTCACAGCAAGAAATAAGTAATTCTAGTGGGTGCACTGGCAAATTGGTGAACCAAAATCATTACACCTTGCTCAGCACATACACAATTCCTATCTTATGTCAAGAGGAATTTCATTTCCCCTAATAATCGATAGATAGTTGTTTCTAAGTACTTATTCAATCTTATTTTTATAAATTTTCATTGAAATCCTGTCTGCTCATTACCTAGTTTTCCTTCCTTTAGCTGTGGCTTCCAAGATCCATTGTGCACTATTTATGTTGTTGAAATATCCTGAAAATTCACATTTTACATTTTTAATTTAGAAATTAACTCTCAAAGCCATGTTTAAGGGCATTAGCTGTGTGCTTTTAACATAGAAGCAAATATTTTTGGCGTGGTTTCTGTTCCAAACTTGGTGTTACTTATTTGCATGGCAAGTTTCTAAAATTGAATTAAAAACTACAGATATGATGGAGACATTCTTAGGAATACAAAATTACTTCATTAATAATATCTTCTATTCTAAAAGCAGCAGGACAAAAGAACTGCCACTAGGTTGCCTCTTGTATGTGTATGCCTGTTGTTCCGTGGTGATATTTTAGCTGTCATTTATTTAAAGGAACTGATAAGATTTTTACTTTTTGGTTCCTGGGGAGTTGGTACATGGCTAGAAGGTGATTTTTCGTCATGCTATTTTTTGTCTAATAAGGAATAAAATTCCCTCAGTTTATTGTATTCTCTATCGACTTCATACTAGTGCTCAAGTGAAATTCCTTTCTTGCAGAAAGTGCAACCTTGGTACCACACAGACACAATCAGATTTGAGAGTAAGACACTTGAGTATTCCTGTTAATTTTCAATATGACAACTCAAATTCACAAGGTCAAATAAATCAATGATAAAAGACCACTTCTCCTCACAGCATCTGCTAAAATGTTAGCTTTTGATTTGATTGCAGCACCTTTGGCCTAAAACTAAATTGCTTGCATTTTCAGACTTCTAACTTCAGGCCTCTTTTCCCCCAACAAAACCCACATGGCACACACCCAAAGTCTAATCTATTCTGCAAGTACTCTTTCAGTACTTCTCAGTTCTCACTTTCTTTAGGCAACTTATTTACTCACTAGAATTGCAAGGAAAAGTGCAATTTGAAATGAGGTAAAAGACACTGCATAGAAAAAGAACCACTGGGCAGTAGGTTCCTGTATAAACTGTCAGAAGCACAAGATCACCAATCTTGTACACCCCACCCAAAGTGGCTTTGTGGTATAGAAAGGAAAAGTAACCTCTGTATAGAAAAAGAAACATCTCCAGCATCATTCCCAGCTGACCCTGACCTTAGCTCATCACCTGTATGAATTCCATGAGCATTTCCTATAGGAATGATCAAATTTGTCTTCCTTCAACAGCCAGGTTACACTTAATATGTCCATAAAGTAAATGTTGCATAAGTTATGCTTCTAACATTCAGAAATATTAACATTTTTCTTTTTATACTTTTTATTGATCACACACCAGGCTACAATTACCCAGGAGGCCTCTACAGAGAGACCTGGAGAGGTTGGATGGGTGGGCAGAGTCAAATAGGCTGAGATTTAATAAGTCCAAGTGCCATCTCCTGGATTTTGGCCACGATAATCCCGTGCAGCGTTATAGGCTGGGGACAGTGTGGCTGGACAGTGCCCAGGCAGGAAGGGACCTGGGGGCACTGGTTGACAGCCAACTGAACATGAGCCAGCCTTGGGCCCTGGTGGCCAAGAAGGCCAGTGGCATCCTGGCCTGGATCAGGAATGGTGTGGCCAGCAGGACAAGGGCAGTGATTCTTCCCCTATACTCGGCACTGGTGAGGCTGCACCTTGAGTGCTGTGTCAGTTCTGGGCCCCTCAGTTTAGGAAGCATCTTGAGATGCTTGGGTGTGTCCTGAGGAGGGCAACAAGGCTGGTTAGGGGCTTGAAACACAAACCCTGTGAGGAGGGGCTGAGGGAGCTGGGGCTGTTTATCCTGGAGAAAATGAGACTCAGAGTGACCTTATCACTCCCTACAACTCCCTGAAAGGTGGGTGTAGTCAGGTGGGGTTTGGTGTCTTTCACCAAGCAGCACTGATAGAACCAGAGGACACAGTCTCAAGCTGTGCCAAGGGAGATAGAGGTTGGATATGAAGAAGTTTTTCATGGAAATAATAATGGAGTATCAGAATGCTTTGCCTGGGGAGGTAGTGGAGTCACCATCCCTGGATGTATTTAAAAAAAGACTGGAGGTGGCACTTGGTGCTATGGTCTAGTTGAGGTGTTAGGGCATGGGTTGGATTTGATGATCTTGGGGGTCTCTTCCAACCTAGTTATTCTGTGATTCTGTGATAACAGGAATTATGATGACCTCTGGGTCACATTTTCCAAATACAGAGCCAAAGAAAAGTGCAGTTAGACTATTCCTAAGTACTGCTGACCATCACTTTTCCTTGCAGACCTCTTCAGAGCTTCTTATGAGTAAAGGACAATGACATTACAGCAGCATAATAGACACGATAGTGGGTGATCCATACTAACAAAACTATGTGTTTGATTTAGCATGACTAAGGGCAGCTAGGGACAAGATTGCTGCTGAAGTGAAATTACCCTTAAAACATTATCCCTGGTGAATGCTGTGCAGAACAGGGCTGCACAGGGAGTTTGTGCACACCAGGGTGCCTACACAATCCACGTGACAACAGAAGAGCTCGAGAGCTGCCCTGCTGCATGGGAGCTGCAGTGATGGGACAGTATGGACCCAAATTGATCAGAGCAGGGTCCATTAGCAAATCTTCACCACATGCTGCAGCTCATTTTAAACTCTTGGGATTTTGCAAACATGCAGGAAGTTTCACTCCTCTAGAAAATAGAAAGCATGTGCAATCTCTTCAGTAAGGGTTACTGGATAGCAAGTGATCATCACACTCTCTCGTTCTTTACTTTAACCTTCTTAATTTGTAATCTTAATTTACTTTAGTGCATTTTTGTAGTATAATATCTCACTAGGATGATACAAGATATGAAACCATATGTGTATATAAATTGTATGGGTTATTGCCAATGACATTATAAAGGGTACATGGAGCATTTAATGGAATACTCTAATTTACATTGTAATGGCTCTGTTGCAAACAGTGCTATTGAAGGGACATAGGGTGCCGTGACTGACAATGTCAGTCACTCGACTGCTTCAGTGGCATTAAATCATCTCCACAACTCTCCCTTCACCTGTCCTGCAGTTAGTGCTGCTCAGCACAATCATATTAATGCCTCCTTTACTACTTGCCTGCAGTAGCCAAGTCCAATAAAGGTAAATTACACAAGTTGTTTTGCAAAATGCCAGGAATTTATATTTGTCTTCTTCTTTTGTAAATCCTTGAAACCAAACTGTCTTGTTTGTCTTCTATGCAATTATTTACAAAGGAAAAAATTTCAGCCTGAACAAAATAAATGAATGCAATATCTGGGTGTTACTTTTTGAACTCATAGCAGTATACTCATAAAGGACTCAAATGAGTTGGGTTTCTTTTTAATTACATGAAATAGTAAATTAAATAGAACAAGAAGATTGAAAAAATGTTGAGACGACTCTGATAATAATGATCATTAAGTAATTTATGAGAAAAACTGAGATGCTCCTCCTCTTCCCTACCACAAAACATACATAAGTTAATACTGTTATATAATACTTGAGAATAAACCTCATCCCTTTGAAGTTAGAATTTCACCTTTCAATGGAGTACTATGTCCCTACTGTAACAGAGATTAGTACATAGATGATATGGAATGGTGCACATATTGTCAGTCACAAACTGGCAGTCAATGTAAGTATAAAAGAGTTTTATGTAATATTTAACAAATTAATTTTTTAAAAAATTAATTGAAACAGAAATTTAAAAATTAAAAAATAACTCCTGTTTACTGTAGATAAACTCACTTCATTCTAATTTTCAATTTATTTTCACTTCATATAATAGGCCTATTTTGTTTGCCAGACAAATTCTTTGTCACTTTTCCTTTGATTTTGATTGACGCATGCATAATTAGAGTTACAGACATGTTAATTAATTTAGCAATTGAACACTATGACTGAACAGTGTTCATTAAATGGAAGAACAAAATTCAATCACATCTAAATGTGTTTAAACAAGTCAACTTTGTTTCAAGAGCACGGACTTATTCTAATAAATTGATTTGGATGTATAACTACTGTTATTCAAATAGTTTTAAAAGTAAAAGGAAAAGCTCAAAGGAAAATGCAATTTTCTCCATCAACAGAGCATGTAATAGTTTGTCATTACGAGCAAAGTTTAACTTGCCAGAAGTTGACTCTATTTCCTTGCAAGCTTTGTTTTAGAAGGAATGGGTCATACTTCAGCATTATGCAGCGTATTGACATGTTGACTGCTTGTTGTGACCCATTTCTGGCCTTTATTTTAGAGGCATAAAAATCATATTTTCTTTCCATGGTACGTTCCTTGCTTTTAATGGCTTGAACTGACTGTAAATACTGAATTGCATTCATCTGCCCACTTAAAACATCCACTCAAGAAGTCTAAAATGCTGAAAAACAGTTCACAACACATATCTACATCAAATCTCTCTATAGAATTGTTTTGGTTTGAAAGACAGGTGTCCGCTAGGGAAGGCAGGAGCCTCCCTTGAAGTGGAAAATGTAAACCCCCTCACTCTGAGTTATTGTACTTTTGAAATTAAGGAGCTCTCAGGCAAAGACATGAGGGTAGGAATAACAGTTCTTTACTAGTACATACAACAAAGCAAACAAACAACAACTATGGAATTAATAATGAACAGAACCAGGATCCTGTGACAGCCTTCTCGGCTGAGATGGGAAAGGATGGAGGAAAGGCTTTTCTTCACAAAACCCTTGGGCAGTCAATCCCAGAGCCCCTGCAGAACTCTGGGGAGCACTAAGCTGGAATGGCAGTAATGAGCAAAAGTTCCCAGGAAGGAGGGGAAGGAGGGGAAGGAAAGAAACCTAACCCCCAACAAGAATTCACTTACCTTTTAGGAGTTCCAGTACAATTTCATTTCACTATTAGAGGAGGGGGAAATGCTTTGACTCTTGAGTTATTTTACATCCCTGACACAGTAGATGTCCTGTACTATTTAGATGACTATTGCTGATTAAAGGCATATTTGAAGTGAACTCTATATAGATACTCAGGTGCCACTGCCCCATCAATAAATGCTTGTGTCAGTCAAAATACTTGGGAAGACCTCCCTGGAAGCTGAGTGCACGCACACCTCCTCATATAAACATAGAAAAGTGTCCCTCCTTCAACGAGCAGTTAGAACCTTTAAAGAACAATTGCACTTCAGATTAATATTTAAAGGAACCTTCTTTTCTAACAGCAATACACCATGTCCCCTTTTTGATCAGAACACTGCTTTGAAATATATCCTTTGCAGTTCATTCTATCTCTGAAAATGCTGGAAACAGAATACAATACAGAGCATGGTATGTAGCACTTTCAACATTAACTTGAATAATTAAATTATTTATAAGTAATTTAATAATTAAATAATTATTTAATAAGTATTATTAAATATAGGAATTAAATAATATCATCTGAAGTTCATTTCTGTAAACCCTTATATTTGGATATACAGCTTCGGAGTTATTTTAAAATTTAACCAGTAACAGCTCCTATTAAAAAATCATTTTAACTTCTTTCCTTACATCATCATTTGAGAGCTGCTTTTTTCTTCTGTGCTCACATAGAAATTGTGGACATCCTATAAAGCCTTGATCTTCCGAGAGGCTCCATCACCCATTTGGGTTCCTTCAGGTGAATAAGCAGGAAGAGGTGCTCCAGAAGAGCAGTATTGTTTACAACTGACATTTTAACACCATTTTGACACAAGCAATACCTGTCCCTACGAATGGGTATCTGACTTTAGGTGTCTAAAAGCTAATATCTGTCAAAAAAAGGACTGCAATATGATACTGGCTTTCGCATTTATATATTAGTTTCTTCATTGATAATAAGTATTTAGATATAGTATCATGTATACCTTTATTTAGCTGTTTGTTAGTATAACCTAATATACCAGTTTAAGTATGTACTGCGTAGCTTATAGAAATAGTAGTGTGATGAATATATGATATTATAGGCCTTAACTAAACACTGGGTGTTAAAATACCTCAATGTAACCAAAACAAATGGTGTAAAGGCAATCATGTTACCTTCCCCTTCTCCACTGACTGAATTCTCCAAGTGATAACCACGACACAAACCAGAGTACTGGAGGACAATTAGAAAATACCATGTTAAATTTAAAGAGGACATGCAAATCCTTAGTATGTCAGCACATCCTCTGATGTGTTGGAGACACAAGGAGGAATAAAATAAATTAACTTGATACACAGGATGTCATGCAGATAAGCCAACGTATGAAAAAACCAAGCAGAAGAATTCCCGTAACATCAAACAGTTCACAAGAATGTTTGAATAAAGTATGAACTGTATGAATATGCATGTACCTCAATAATGTAACAGTATAAAGACAACACTGTGGGGGACTATTGACATGTTCTTTGGCTGTTTGTCAGGAGCACCCCAGTGCTGGACTTTTGTCTCATTTTATACCCTACTAAACTTTTTTTAAAAATTCTGTAGCGTTATTCCATTTCTTACATATCTAATTAGAGATCTTCATCTTGGCTACCTCTGCATTCAGTGGGTATTCACTTCTGGAGGCTGACAAATCTATAAGATATGTAACTTAAGATGTTGCTNAATTCACTTACCTTTTAGGAGTTCCAGTACAATTTCATTTCACTATTAGAGGAGGGGGAAATGCTTTGACTCTTGAGTTATTTTACATCCCTGACACAGTAGATGTCCTGTACTATTTAGATGACTATTGCTGATTAAAGGCATATTTGAAGTGAACTCTATATAGATACTCAGGTGCCACTGCCCCATCAATAAATGCTTGTGTCAGTCAAAATACTTGGGAAGACCTCCCTGGAAGCTGAGTGCACGCACACCTCCTCATATAAACATAGAAAAGTGTCCCTCCTTCAACGAGCAGTTAGAACCTTTAAAGAACAATTGCACTTCAGATTAATATTTAAAGGAACCTTCTTTTCTAACAGCAATACACCATGTCCCCTTTTTGATCAGAACACTGCTTTGAAATATATCCTTTGCAGTTCATTCTATCTCTGAAAATGCTGGAAACAGAATACAATACAGAGCATGGTATGTAGCACTTTCAACATTAACTTGAATAATTAAATTATTTATAAGTAATTTAATAATTAAATAATTATTTAATAAGTATTATTAAATATAGGAATTAAATAATATCATCTGAAGTTCATTTCTGTAAACCCTTATATTTGGATATACAGCTTCGGAGTTATTTTAAAATTTAACCAGTAACAGCTCCTATTAAAAAATCATTTTAACTTCTTTCCTTACATCATCATTTGAGAGCTGCTTTTTTCTTCTGTGCTCACATAGAAATTGTGGACATCCTATAAAGCCTTGATCTTCCGAGAGGCTCCATCACCCATTTGGGTTCCTTCAGGTGAATAAGCAGGAAGAGGTGCTCCAGAAGAGCAGTATTGTTTACAACTGACATTTTAACACCATTTTGACACAAGCAATACCTGTCCCTACGAATGGGTATCTGACTTTAGGTGTCTAAAAGCTAATATCTGTCAAAAAAAGGACTGCAATATGATACTGGCTTTCGCATTTATATATTAGTTTCTTCATTGATAATAAGTATTTAGATATAGTATCATGTATACCTTTATTTAGCTGTTTGTTAGTATAACCTAATATACCAGTTTAAGTATGTACTGCGTAGCTTATAGAAATAGTAGTGTGATGAATATATGATATTATAGGCCTTAACTAAACACTGGGTGTTAAAATACCTCAATGTAACCAAAACAAATGGTGTAAAGGCAATCATGTTACCTTCCCCTTCTCCACTGACTGAATTCTCCAAGTGATAACCACGACACAAACCAGAGTACTGGAGGACAATTAGAAAATACCATGTTAAATTTAAAGAGGACATGCAAATCCTTAGTATGTCAGCACATCCTCTGATGTGTTGGAGACACAAGGAGGAATAAAATAAATTAACTTGATACACAGGATGTCATGCAGATAAGCCAACGTATGAAAAAACCAAGCAGAAGAATTCCCGTAACATCAAACAGTTCACAAGAATGTTTGAATAAAGTATGAACTGTATGAATATGCATGTACCTCAATAATGTAACAGTATAAAGACAACACTGTGGGGGACTATTGACATGTTCTTTGGCTGTTTGTCAGGAGCACCCCAGTGCTGGACTTTTGTCTCATTTTATACCCTACTAAACTTTTTTTAAAAATTCTGTAGCGTTATTCCATTTCTTACATATCTAATTAGAGATCTTCATCTTGGCTACCTCTGCATTCAGTGGGTATTCACTTCTGGAGGCTGACAAATCTATAAGATATGTAACTTAAGATGTTGCTATAACTCAAGCATCTCTCATCAAATGCAGAAAATTATTTTAATTATAAAAGAATTAGGATTATAATCTAAACCAGGTGAAGCAAGTCTCATTGCTAACAGCAGCTGGAAAATACGTCTTTTATAATCACTTGCAATACAGCTTGATTTCTGCATGTAATTGTCAAATAAAATGCATTCGATTTAAGTCTTTGTGAAATTTGCACAGGATTAAAGTAAAGCTCGTTAAAACTCCTTAAACTTGTGTGCACGGTTTCATAATTAGCATGGGCTCCAAGTACAGCCTTAGTTGCCCAGCTCAGGGAGTGCAGCAGGATTTCGAACAACAGAAACTGCATCCCCCCAGCAACTGCAGCCACACCTCAGGCTGCACATCGGGAGCGGGGCAGAACTTAGGTGCCTTCTGCAAACTAATGGTGAAAGGCTCTTGATGTCCTGGCTGCTGAGACATTTTGGGTCTCAACCCTGTCTCTAAACGTTTGTCTTTCTTATTAGTAGTGTGCCATGTTTCTATGGCCTTGGCCAATGTTTCTCATGCCCTTATGGCTGTTACACTTCCAGAGCTGCTTTTGCGACTGGTCCCTAGGGAGCTGAGCATATGCCCTGCGTTTGTGACTCGGGAAGCTGCTGCCAGAGCCCCAGGCACTGAAAGCACCGAGTATTTTAAGAAAAAAAATCTGTGAGCTGGGAGGGGCTGATAAAGCACTTTTTAGTGGAAAGAATCACAGTTTCAACAATTAAAGAAACAAGAGTAAAATACAGCATGATGGTGCTAATAAGACACTGCAAACAATAAATCTTATCAAAAAAAAGGAGACATAGCCTTAATAAAGATATAAAGCAGAATCAGTAACAGAAGGTTCTGGAAAAGAAGTTAAAAGAGGACATTACCCGTTCAGGTACCTTGCTTTTATTTCTCACATTTTTCCTACTAATGGAGTGAGAAACTACTGTTACTTCTCACATATTAAGGCAACAGTGAAACCTGACAATGAACACAAACACTGCAACCAATTGATGGATATCTGTGCAGTTACTATTGCTACCTTACTGCACAGGAAACAACTATCTTCCTTTCTCAGTTATTCCTTGGTCACGAAAACTCCTATCAGCTTTCTTGCACTCATTAAGGTCACCGTATTTCTGAAGAAACACATGTTCTAAACCCTTTAAATCTAACCAAAGCACCTACATCACAATATTCTCCAGAGCAATCTTGTTATACTTTGTAGAATGATGACCTTCCCGTGAGTGTGGAGCTCCTGCTCCCCTCACCCAGTTCCAGGTGCATCCCATTACTTGATTACTTGATCCCATTACTTCAACTGCCTCAGTTGAACAGGCTTTTCTCAGGCAGCTCAGCTCAAGCACAACAAGGAAATTCTGCAGCACTCTCACAGCAATTTGAAGCTAAATGTTTGGACAGTTAAACAATATACTTTGTTTCACTTCTCTCAAGAAAACCCGAAAAAACATCCAGTCTAAAAGGAATTGAGAAAATGACAAAGTTAGGCAGCCATAAAAGTTTATAGCACTGTTGGAACTGATATGGGACTTTTTTGCACCTAAAGATAATTGAAATCTGCAAAACAAAGATGATGAATATTCAGTCAGAGTTTGCAGTAAAGCCCTACATTTTTGCTAACCAAGGGAGAAAAAAAAGACAAAATTGAAGTACTTCACCTATCCTGCTTCTGGCTTCTGAAGAAGACAGCTAAAGGCTAAGGCTGCTAATTAACATAAATTTATAAGGAAAAACATCAGGATACATCATAGTACTTGCTGAAGGCAGGAGTGTGGCTTTAATTGCTGAAGGCTGAGCATCAGTAATTGTGTTTTGTGCTCATGCCAGATCCTGAAGCTGAAGTTCGTGCCATGCTATTTTGGAGGGACACAATGCATCAGTCTTACTGCAAACGCTTTCCAATGCAAACAAGCCCAGATGCACTAAAGCTGATAGGGCTCGGCAAAACTGCCACAAGCAGAGAATCCTTTTTGCTACAGTTGTTTGTTTGTTTGCTGTTTGTTTTTCTTAATAGGTAGATTCTGCAAACTACCGCGATTCAAAGGTGCACAATACATGCTCAAATGCAAATAATTATTTAACTATTGGGATATGGTTCTTCACTTTTCCTTTTGTTATCATCATAGCTAATTTCTTTCTGTTTTTTCCCTCCAGGAAGCAAACCTGATTAGAAACTGGGCTTTTAAGTCTTTCCCAGTAATTCTATCTTTTCATTGTCCTGATTCTTTTCACCCCTGGTTTTATTGCAATGGGTTTCTGACCATATCAAGCAGACAAAAGAATGCCTCAAGTTATTTGAGTTTTATACTGGTATTGTCAAACACATAAAGGCACGCTGGGAAATGTTCCTGAAGCCTCTCTTTTTAAAGGTCTAAACCTTTTGTCATCTTGAAGAATTCATTAGCTGCGCAGAAATATATAAACCAATTATCTGCAGGGCTAGACATTGTGATCCAAATAGGATCTGTGTCAAGAACAAAGGGAAGCAGGTCAGCAATGTGAAGGTTGCCTGGTTGCACTCAAATTAAAAAAGAGAGAGACAGACATTTATATGCTTAAGCACCTTTCCCAAAGGTACTTGACTTCTATGTACATATTAGCAAAGTCTTCAAAGGCATTTAAATATTCATTAGAAAAACTACAGAAGTCATGCTTAGTTGAAAGAAGAAAGGCTGAAATAAGGAATAAAAAGTTGATCTGGAAGGGTTTTAATATGCAGAATCTTCTTTTGAATATGGACTTTAGAAGATAACATATGATTTTAGATTCTGGTGTGGATCATATGTGTGACCCAAGCAGTAGTCTCTGGTTATGGACAAGGGGAGTATGGACTTTGGAAAAAACTCTTACGTAATTGTCATATCAGATCCTTGTTAGACACAAAACATCTGACCCATGAAAACAAAGGCAATGGGAAAATGAAGGGTCATGACTCAGTTGCTCAGAATTGTGTCTGTCTGGGATCTTCCATGTGCTGTTAGTTGCTAAGTATTAGTCAAGATGCTAAATTTCAGCAAGTTCAGAAAGTTTTTCCTAGCCAACTACAAGACAAGAGAGGTGCTTGAGGTAGATCAGTCCTCAGCTAGACTGCTCTGACTTTGTAAGAACAAGAATGACAAACCTGAGCTAGGAAACAGAGACATGGGAAATGTAAGGACAGGGAAGACTATCATACTGGAAGTTTGAGAACTAAATGCTAGCTCGGGTAAAAATGAAACCCTATGTTCTGGACTGAACTTCAACATTCACATTTATCTCAGGGATACAAAATGGTGTTACAGAACTTACTATTAACATCAATTTATTTCCAAAGAATCATAAGGCATCTAAAATTGTGTAATTCAATGCAAGGAGGAAGAGGGCATTTAATTGCTTTAACATCTTCTGAAAAATCTCATCTACACAGTGACAGTGCAGCCTGCAGATTGGGAATTGTGCCAGGGCTGAGCAACACAGACGAGTTCAGGAAGGACCACCAATCTTTTTCTAAAGGCTGGGGGCTGCTGTCGATCAAAACAAGAGACACTGGTTCTCCTGTTTATTTCAAAGAGTGCATGACTCAAAAGTAATCTAAAAGTAGTTAGTGATTCATTATTTCTAAGGGAGAATAAGCAGTCATAAGCAACAGATTACTTTTTCAAATTGACTTTAACGATGTTTTTCTCTACCCAAGAAGAATCTAGGTTTTAAAAAGCAACCTTAAAGAAAAGTTATCCCTAACATGAGTATTGCAGTCTTAAAGCTTCACAAATTTTGCTTTACAAGTATTATGGCTGGGTAAGCAGCCAGCACCCCATCCTCACTAGTCAGGGTATAACTGAAGGAGGAAAGCTGAGGAATAATTTTCTTAGTTATTTTGTACAGCTCATTTATAGACCTCTTTTTCATAAGTGTCCTCACAACAAGTGATTATTATTTGGAGCAGTTGAGTAGTGAGGTATTGTAAGTGGTTGTATGAAAACCATCCATTTATTTAATAACTGGAAAAAGCAGAAAGATTGATACAAAAGAAATTGAAACAACCAAAATGGAAATGGATTGATTATCTGTCCTTTGGGTAACTGAACTCTAAAATTAGAGATTTTTTAATTTGGAAGAATCACCCAAAAGAGCATACATTAAATTTGATTCTTTATCAACAATCCACTTTTAGCATAACATCTGTGCAGTTCTAGAATCCTCTTGTCACTGACCACTTGTAAATGTGTCCAGCAATGTGAAGGCCTTGAATGAATAAATGATTTTATTTTCAGTTGTGTTGCACAATATACAATGAAAGGAAACAAATCTTTCTAAACTATATGACAATCTGAAAAATATTATCTCTAGTTATCAAAATCAACTGAAATATATCCATGATAAGCAAATGTAGGTCAGATATCCAATCTAAGCATCCACCAATATATAATTGAATCCATTCAGAGAATCTAAACATGTAGCCATTTTGCAGCAAGAAATTGAAGCACATGGATATTTCCTAATGACTTGAAGGAAAATGGAACTCAGGAGAATTCCCATGCTTAAATACTGTTAATTACCTCAAGGAAATAAGTGGAAAAGTCTGTGGACACCTTTGGAAATCAGTCTATTCCTATTGCTGTCTGAGGATATACATAAAACTTTGACAACAGGCTTTCACACTGAGAAACATTGGTTCAATAATCATGGTACTGCACAAAGAATTCTATTTTAGTAACTCCTTCAGAGTATGTCAACTGCATGTCAATCATTACAATTTTGACTGCAATCTAACACTTCCCCGGGTTTCTGATACCACTGATCACAAACAGTTCTGAAAACTCATCATTGACTGGCATAGAATAAAGTAACTCTATTCCAGTAGAAATAAGAGATTTGTTACCTTGCCTCCATCTAAACGAAAATAAAATAAACCTCTCATCATCATCTTTTGCTACATCAGTCACTAAGAATTCCACTCTCATTTATTAATAGTTTCTTATCAAATTGAAAACAGTGTCTTCGATCATTCAGGGAGAAAATTCACAGAGAAATTTCCAGACATGCAGGACTCCTACATGTAATGCAGCAGTGAAATTCTGCTACAGTAGTGAGAGAAAAATATTACACTATATTGACTGTAATAATATCTGGTTTGGCTAGAAGAAAAAATTATGTAGATGGCTATTTGTGTAGCTTGAAGAAAAAACAAAAGAAAATTATGAATCCAGACCAAAAATAAAAGGCTATATAAGCCTACAAGATGTTCTGGCACAAATAAACATAAAATCTGGATTCTTTCAGAACCAATTTTTGAGTGACTTGAAACAAACATTTTTTTAATTATTCAGTTTCCCTGTTGCAAAAATCCAAACAGGTACAAATGAGGGACACAGAAAATGATGATTCATAAATGATGAGGTCTGCCATGCTGACGACAAACATTTAAAAACTACTTAGTGCAGCAATGAAGAATGGTGAAGATGCTGCAGGACCCATTGAGAAAAGGCTACAGAACTCATCCAGTTTCAGTAAGGGTTTGATTACTTCTTATGTGTTTGGACATCCTTGTTGATATGAGTTTAATAACACATGATAGTATCAATAAAGTCCTATATGAAAACACTGTCATTAGTTAACACTTGTAAATGTGTCCCCCAAGCCTCCAGAAGGCTTTATGTTTCAGAGACAGAAAACTTCAAGCATTAATTTTATTAAATATTTTCCTACCTGGAAAATCAGTCTGCACTTAGAAATGTCAAACTGCAGACAGGTTTGGGGTATATTCTGCAGCTCAACACTTTTTTTGGAGTAAGATGTTTGATTGTGCAGTGGAATGAAAATTGTGTTGCAGAAGAAGCAGAGAAGCAGTAGAGAAGTTGTAAAGAAGTTGTTAAGTCAGTGCATTTAAAGACTAGAATTATATAGGCAATTATATATTATTTTGCTCACTGTGTCATTTCACTTTAAAACAAAACCAAACCAAACTAACAAAAAAAAAAAAACCCAAACAGACCAACAAACCAACAACAAAAAAAAAAAAAAAAAAAGAAAAACACCAAACCAAAAAAGAACCAAAACCCTCTCCAGCCAAGTTCAGACAACAGTTTTAAGATGGCTATGATTTATTAATTGCAAATTCTTTCAAATTCTGGGATTAGCAATAGCATAAACTAAAAGCCATCAAAATGGGCAGCCACTAGCAAATCCATTTTCTATTGAATCAGTGCAATCTGAGAAATATTAAATACTTGTGGTGCTAATTTATTTTCTTAAACATAGAGTAGCCAGAGATTTAACTGATCTCTCTTACAGAAATGTATCTCTTACTCAGGAAAGGCAGACTGATTTTTTTCTTGGTACAGTATATAGAGGCTGATTTCTGTAGCATTAGAACTTAAGGATATAGTCTCATTTTATGCTCTACTTCACAAGGGTGTAGGAGCTACGAATCTATGTCTTTGATAAAGTCTAACATTTGTCATTCAACTATCTGATAAAGAAGAAAAAAATGAAATTGGGGGCAAGGTCACCTACTACTCGCAAAGAAAGGAGTTAGACCTACTACTTGCAGAAGAGGAGTTAGGACTTTGAAAAGCTAATATTTTATTAATTGAACAAGAATCTTTTTCCTGGCTCTCTAAAAATTGAGTTGCCCTTAAGATCTTGGTATAGCAGCATTTAAAATAAGCTTCTGACATCCTCAAGTTGTGGTTATTTTTTCATTTGATCTCTTTTCAAACTTGCTTAATAACAAAGCAAAATCAGTTCTTAGGGCCTGACATATCTTTATGGAAAATCAGGTTATGGAATAAAAGAAAATCCATTAATTTATATTGAACTGTAATCTCTTTATTAATACAGATCTTCAGTCTTAATATGGGTTTAGTATTTTACTTTTTATGCATTTTTGGAAATAGATTTCAACACATTCTGTTCATTAAAATAATTTTGTCACTAGAATACAAGATCACATGGCAGAGAGAACTGAAGGTGAATCAAAACATATGGTTTCCCTTTTCTTTAACATGAGAATCCTGGTGTGCATAAAAGCTCTATGCCAGAAAGGTCAGTGAATTGTGATTTGATGAAAGCAGATCTGTTTGCCAGGAGCTAATTCGGGCAAAAAACTTCTCATGAAGCTGCTACGATTTAGACCTCTACTTAGAATAAAAATATGATCTTTATAGTTCTTTGTGTCTCAGATTCTTGCCAGGAATATTTGCTTTAGTAATTGACAATGTTGATGAGACAGTAAATCTGTTTGCTCTGAAAGTAAACAAAGGAACTGAGCTTGTCTTGGGAGTGGTTTGATTGTTTAGAAATTGTTTTTATCCCTGTAATTATTTCATCTTGAGACTGGGATAGCAGTGTTTTTTCCTTCTTGGTACATTGCTGACAAAACTGTTTCCACATGGATAAAGAAACTTAAGCAAATGGCATTTTTCCCACTATGCTCAATGTGTTTTATCAGTATTCTAATCTTTCATTATTATAGTAGAGATTAATATGTAAATGTTGGATTGTGGGCCAGTCCTGTCAGCATCTACAGCCAGAATGTGAGTGCAGGATATCTGATTTAGCAAATAATTTTAACCATTTTATCAGGTCTCCCCTGTCTTTTCCATAGTGGACTGTTTAGCAGACAAGCTTATTAGAAGATTGAAGGATATTCCTATGGACATGTTTAAAATCTGACATGATTTCCCATCCCATAAAGAAGTATCAGTTTGTCTGAATTCTCAGCTTTCACATACAGTGTCCTTTCACCTACATGTTTTCTCATTTCATAATTTTATAACAATGAATCATTACATTTTGTTAATGAGTTGTACATCCCTCCTACTTTCTCAGCTGCTGTCTGCAGATTGATTTCCCTCTGAACCCCTCCTTTTTTTGCAGTATTTCCATTAATGCATTATTACAAAATCTGATATTACTTAATTCCAAGTAAGAGCAAAGAGATGACTTTTCCTCTGAAGACACCAAGTGCTGCCTGTGTCAGACAGCTGAGCTCTCAGTCCCCTTCTGCAACAGGATGTGTCCTCTGAGACAGTGCAAGCAACTGTGAAGCATAAAACAATTTGTTTTGCTAAGTAGTTGATATGAGTAAATGTACTACAAGGGAGTCTGGGGAGTCCAGGATCAGATGAGGACATTGCATGAACTCAGAGCTAATTCTTCACTGATGGTAAGAGAATTTGGCTTAAAAATGAACTAAAAAAACCAAAATTCTGAAGATCTGGCAAATAGAATGGGTGGTAGTGGACTTCAGCACATGTCATCTGTCAGGTGCCATGTTTTGTGTTTGTTCTTGGCAAACCACTGCAACCCCTTTCATTCATAAATTATGCTGAATTTCTGAAATTTGGGAATACAGCACGTGATTGATAAGTACCTGCTGGTGTAAAACCAAAAATAACTGTCCCCAAATGTCCATACACTTTTAACATTACAATGCAAGAAAATTAGATTAGAAGGAAAGTCTACTTTGTATTTTGGCTGAAACTTATTTTTCTCAATTTTTCTTAGGAACATGCGAAGAAAATTACTGTGAAGGCTTTTCATGCCAAGAAGCAAATTTTACATAAATCTAAGCTGGACCATTTTGCTAGTTTTTCTGCTAAGGGGAAGATAGTAATTTTTTCAAAGAACTTATAGTGTGTGACTGAAAAAACACTGTAGGTGGTAGGCAGATGCAATGGACCTCGGAGAAAGCTATTTCGGTGATTAATCAACTTCATATTTCTGACACCTCTGATTCCTTGGCTCCTAAATATGATAGAAAGGGCTGTGTGAACTGCAGTTCATAATGGTTTATAAAATGTAAGCACAGCCCCTGGTTCCATGATGCCTAAAGTGGATTCTTAATCTTCACTGCATTTAGGCAGTCATTGGACAGTATGTTATCTGAAACCCATCGTAGAAACTTTAGGGAAAAAGTGAGGCCCTAATACCTGGGAATACCATTGCCAATATGTGTCAGAAAAAGAATGGCTTCTTATGTAAAGATAAACACCAAATCTTGGAGTAATTACTAATTTCAGAATATTAACTTTCGTTGAATATTGGGTGTAGCTGTATTTGTCTAGTTAAATGTGGGGAACTGTACACTAGAATGCAGGTCTTGGTTGGTGGGGAAAAGAGGGATTGTTGTTTGTGTGATGAAGTGTCTGTGCTGCTGTACTATCCAAAGTCTGACTTGTAATCTCTTGTAAAGAAACAACTACATGAGTAAAGTTTTTACATTCAGGTTTCATATCTGCAGAGTAACTGCAGTCTCTGTGCCACGAACAGGGATTTAACTGCACTGCTGACTGTGACACTGTCAGGTCTGCCTGGGGCCGCAGTGTTAGCTGTAGCAAAAGGTTTCCTTGGAAAGCTCCTCCCTTATGAACATGCTTTCTCCTCATTAACCCTTGTTTCGGGTGTGTGTTTCTTGTACCTTTATTCTTATTGTTGGGGGTTGAATTTTTCCCTTTTCTTTCTGTGGAATTTTTCCCATTGTTATGCTAAGTATTTGGGGCTACACCCAGAAACTCAGATAGCTAAGTTAAGTTTCTCTCGCAGGGGGGAGGAGAGGGGGAACACCAGCAAAGAAAAGATGGGGTAGGGGCTCAGGCTCTCTCACTCGTCTGGCTCGGGTAGGACGGTCGCTAGAAACTCCGCTCTGCCATCCCTACGGGGGAGCTGCCTTCCTTGGCTGTGGGATCCCGCAACCTCCCTGCTCAGACGCTCTCTCTCCTGCATCTCCTACTGACTCCAGCACATCCTTTTGGAGCATCAGGACTGACATGCCCTGGAACCTGTGAGCAGCGTCTCCCCTCCGCTTTTTCCCATCTGGGATACAGATGCCATTCACCTCAGTGCCCTTCCTGCCACATGGTATCACCACATCTCCTCACTGCTCAGCAGGGGCTGGCTGGCAGCACCAGAACGGGAACTGCACTGCAGAGGAAAGGTGTCCACAACCAGGAGAACTGTTTACAGGGTTTTCTGCTCTGTTGCTGTTGATCTTGCAGTTACTGTTTTTGTGTTTTGTTTCCCTTGTTAAGTATATATANCATCAGGACTGACCCTGCCCTGGAACCTGTGAGCAGCGTCTCCCCTCCGCTTTTTCCCATCTGGGATACAGATGCCATTCACCTCAGTGCCCTTCCTGCCACATGGTATCACCACATCTCCTCACTGCTCAGCAGGGGCTGGCTGGCAGCACCAGAACGGGAACTGCACTGCAGAGGAAAGGTGTCCACAACCAGGAGAACTGTTTACAGGGTTTTCTGCTCTGTTGCTGTTGATCTTGCAGTTACTGTTTTTGTGTTTTGTTTCCCTTGTTAAGTATATATATATATATATATCAGTAAAGAACTGTTATTCCTACCCCCATATCTTTGCCTGAGAGCCTTTAATTTCAAAGTCATAGTAAAGTGAAGGGAGGGGGGGTTATACTCTCCTTTTCAAAAAAAGAGGCCCCTGTCTCTTTTAGCAAATACCTGTCTTTCAAACCAAGACACTTATGAACATCCATAACCACACACAGAACAGCTCATCTCATCCCCTCCAGGCTGGAACAGCTGCTGCCCAGCCAGCAGAGAGGAGAGCTGTGTTCTGCTGACCCAGGACATGGATCCGCACCTTTCTCACTCCTCCCTTCAAGGTCAAACCACTTTTAGCACTGACCAGTGAGTCTGGGAAAGATCATCTTGCTGGTAAACCAACATGACATTGTTCAGTAAAGTAAATGAGGAATCTTTATTCCTGTTGGTAGGCATAATTCTGAAATATCAATATTTACACCTCTATTGTTCTGACTGCAAACCCAATAATTTCCAGGTTTATCCTTTTGTTACCCTGAATATCTGACTGAAATATCATACTGTGTTTTTTAGGGAACACACAATCCATATACCCACAATGAATGCTTAGCCATCAAACTAGAGCAAAATCAGTACAATTCTGTTCAGAAATAAGGACCTGCCAATGAAATATCTCAAAGGACTGGAAGGAAGAAACCATACCTTGATCTCTTGCTCTCTCATTCAGATGACCAAAGAGACATCTGGAAGGCTTGTAGTAAGCTACAGCCAAAGGAAAAGAAATAAAATATGTTTCTTTTCACTGCAACTATTAAGATAGCAAGTGTTGTAGCTGCTGACACAGCCACAGCAGAGAGGGAGAGAGACACCACTCACACAGGTTGCATGAGCAGGAAAAGACCTTTATTGTTTACATCACAGAGTATTTATAGAATTCCATTTGTGATCCAGGATTGGACCATTGAAGGTCAGCCTTTCACCATGACTGGCTGACCACACTGTCCTTCATACCTCCTTCCACAGAGAAGAATGCTAAACAAGTCTCTGTTTACAGAAGAAGGTATGGGACATGCACAAACACCAGAACTCCAGAAGGCAAGGAAACTGAATGGCAACAAGCAAGCTTGTAAATTTATCTTTTAAAGAAAACAAAGCAGTGAAACTGTTTATAGCCTTGACATTATTTGTGTATGTATGCACACATATACCAACAAGCATGCATATATGTTTAATGGAAATGCATTTTTGAAAGTCTAATTATTTCAAATAAAAAGTTACATCACTGGGTGGGACAGAAGAAAAAGAAGACATGATAGAAGGTTCTAGTCTTCAGAGTTGTTAGTGTAACAAACTTAATAAACACCATGTGTCTTAGAAATACATAACAAAACTTTTAAAGCATTTATGGAATTTAGGGATTGTGAAAATTGCAACTGCTGATATTGGGAATAGTAGGAGAATTGTACTTTTTTCTGAAAATTACATCTTTATTGCCTTTGCTGTCTATAACCATTGTTTTGTACACAAAAGAAAGAAGCATGTCTGTAAGAAAAGTATGAGGATTGAAAAAGTGCCTTATATGGAGATGATATGAAACATTATATTTTTTCTTAAATACTCTACATGTCAGTAAATTATGAAATACGGGTTATTTATAATTTTACTAATTTTAAACCCAAAGTGGGAAATGTTCATATAATCTGTGACATATGTCTGGAATCATTAGAACTCATAATATGGAGTTAAGCAGGCTGTAAACATTTCTTTCTCTGGTTTTTTGCTCATTTCTGTGACACCAAAGTTAGTGCAACATACAGTGAAGCATAGTGCATGAAAAAACTGTCACTGTGTGACTTAGAGAGGTTGGAGCTTAACATTAAATTGAAAAACTCCCTGTATTTTTTTGTTTAACAAAACCAACAGATTTTCTGTGAATCTTATCTCACCCATGTAAAAATGGTTTCAGAAGGTGGAGTCAAGATCCAACTATCAGATCCCTTTCCCTCCCTCATGCCATGCTGACTATGTACAGTTTTTCAGGCTGATGCTGCTGAATGTTGGACATGTAAAACACCAAACCTGAAGAATATATTTTGTTTTGAGTAAGATAATGCAGAACTAAGCATAAAGGGCTGAGTTTCTCAGCAAAGTGCCTTACCCTCATAGCTAAATAACCGTCCTGCCCGTTGGGAGTATGGATAAATAATAGAAAAATGTGGAAAAGGAGTGGTTTTGCTAATGTACAAGAGAGCAAAATTAAAAATACAGTAAAGACATTGCTGATTCAATTTCAATATCCATAATAGACCCTTGAATCTTTTCTAATACATTCTCTCTTTTCATTCGCTTCTTACCTTATCCCATCTCGTGCCTTTGTAAGGTTTCCAGCCTTGTCATTAATTCTGGTTTTGCACAATGCCTGGTACCATAAATCCCTCACCCTGGCTGAGATCACAGTGTACCACTCAGTTTTGTTTTGGCACAGGGTAAATACTGCTCTTATGCTGAACAATGACCATGTTTGCCAAACAAGTAGGAATAAAGGGTAGGGAATACATGCCCCATTAAAATCAATAGCCTTGCCAAGTGCTCTTTCTCAGGCTTAACAGGAACACTCAAGTTCTCTTCTCTCCTTAAAAACACTACCAGAGATCCTCAAGGTTTCTGCTGAATGCAGAAATAAATAACCTGAAGATAGTAAAGGCAAACAGATCATCTCTGAGTAAGGTGTGACAAATGGTCTGAGATAATACTTGAACCTTTTATTTTTATATGATGAGTAGCAAGAACGAGATTAAAAAAAGGAAATACTGACTTCTCTGAACATGGACTATGCAGGCTATGGCTTCCCACAAGGCAGTCTGCCTAGCCCATAGCTTTCTTCTCTCAGAAGCAATTTCCCCACTACATTTGTATAGCACAGCAATGAGAAGGGGTTAGGTTTGGGTATTTTTTTCCCTCATCTTATAATTAATAAATTGTAACCAAAAATTTTAACCTCAAAAGGGATGAAAACTGTTGTATACATCTTTCAACCCTCTGTACTCTGTATCTAGCTGTAAACTGGGTTGTCTGCTTCCTAACTCACATTTTGTCTCAGCTGGTTTAGAAAATATTTCTGCTGTTTTGAGTTGGTTTTGGTAGGTAATTTTCAGTGGGAGCCCTGCAGACAGAAGGAAGCATTACATCAACCTAACTGGGTCATATTCACCATGAAAAGGAAGCATAGGGGTCAGCTTGTCGTGGCAGTAGGAAGGACAGATAGATCACACAGAGATGCTTTTTTTATTCTCCAAGAAAATTGTGTCCTTTTATTTATTGCCATATATTTCTAACACTTCTGCTGTCTTTTGCTGCCTTGTGCCCCTGCTTATTTCCTGCAGTGTCAGCACAACAATAAGGATTTTATTTATTAACAGTAATGTAGATCTGTGGAGTTTTGTGAACTGGGGGGCACTCTACATCTGCTAATCTGTTTTCTTTCCTTGCAAGGCGAAGGGCTGCAAGATTGAAACAGACCTTTTGCAGAAGAAATGCAAAATGGCAGTGACATAAAACATCAGGGACTAACAACCAGATGCACTAGAACAGCAAATGCAAAATGTTTGGAATTCTGCACTGACATCACAGTATTCTCCATGTAGGGCTCCATGTAGGGCTCTACTTTCTTTGCATATAGAGCAAAATGCAAAGAGAGAAATCAAAATTATTTCTAACATGCTCTTTGATGACTGGTTTGAACTAAGATGCACAAACATGCATCTCAGAAGTACTTCTTAAAAAAATCAATCATGTCAATTGATAAATTCTCCAAGACATTCACTATAATTTGTTTTGTGACAGTGTAGCATAACTTGAATTCTTGCATGTGTAAAAAAGATCAATGTAAAGTCGCTATTACAAAGACTTATTCATGGGTACATAATAGTTTCTGTCTGCCTAATTAAATCTATGGTGTCCAAACCAGTTCAATTGGGTCAAAGTTTGTGCACAGAGTAGCTGGCAAGTGCTGCATCTGCAGTGCCATTTAGTTATGGCAATTTGTTAGTGTCAGTCTTAAATGAGATGCTACAAACACAGACATTCCTTAACATTGACAATGTCATTTCAGGAATTCTTAATGACATTATAATTTTTATTGTTGTTGTTTGCTCTTTCATTCCTTCCTAGAAATGCCTCTGAGGCTTTTCAAAGTAACACAAAAATTCAGAAAGTAAAAGTCACTCATAATTCTTTGCCTGCTTCCTCACAGCTTTGTTGTCTGTAGAAAACTTTGGCAAAGTAGAGTTTGCCTAAAGAAAATTAAAAGGTATATGAAGCTGCTTATCTCAAGTCCTACTTTAATGAAACAAATCCATTTCAAGGACATCTATTCAGTTTTTGAAGATTATTACTGTGATTACATGGGTGTGTCTACATAATGAGTAATTTTCTGGGTAAGAGGAAAGATAGGTGAGAAAGAGTAGGTATCATAGCTCACTAGAGAAAAAAACAGAATGTAAAATGTGTAAATCTTTTATTCTCTCTGTATTCCTATGGTATCTGTGTTCATCTGCATTAAAGATCTTTACAGCTTTCTGTCCAGTTCCACCATTTTCTTGAAGGGAAGGAAATGTAGCTTTCAGGTTTACAAGAAGGGTGTTTGTCAAGTGGTTTTCTAGCACTAAGATACCACAGATGGGGTATTTCTTTCACACCTCCCGTGTTGCATTTGAAAGAGAACAGCTCACAGGCACTTGAGTTGAGAGGGACGTTGAGACCCTATAGTTAAGATATCAGCTAGGGCTGATAGTTTGCTTCTTGAATCCAAGGGAATACATCAGGAGGCAGATAAATTGGATAGGGCTCATCATGAGGTTGGGTGGGAGGTATGTTTTTCCTAAAAAGTAAAAAAAACATTTTTTTAAAGGATATTAAAAGTTAGTGTATTTGCCGGAATGTAACCACATCTTAGGAAGGTTTTCTCTCCTCCTTCCAGTGGTGTCTTCTTTATGAAGCAACTGTTACTTGCTTTTCATCCCCTTCTGCTGGAGCTGGATTTCTGCAGATGAAAGGTTTTACCTACTTTTGGGGGATCCAACATGGCCCTGAGGGGGTGGATATGCACGCGTAGCCACGCTTTCAGGTAACGAGTTCTTAAGGACTGTTGTTCTCCCAAGTTTCTGGGTCCTTAATTAGGACTAGTGGATGCTGGGATAACTTAAACTGATCACTGCTGTTAAAGTGACGTAGCACTGGAGGACTCATATTTTCAAATGAACAATTAAGAAAATTAATGGTAAACATGGCTTTGCAGAGCTTTTGTTGTGGCAACATCCACACTGTTGACCCGCTCTGTCTAGCCAGGACTTGCTTGAGTGTCTGGTGGGCATGCTCAATCACACCTTGGCCTGTGGGGGAGTGGGGGATGCCGGTTTTATGTTCCACTCCCCACTGTTGGACAAACTCTGTGAACCCCTTGGATGTATACACTGGGCTGTTGTCAGTCTTAATTTCCCTAGGGATCCCCAGCACTGAAAAGGCTTGCACTAGGTGTTGTTTGGCAGGCACAGCCCTTTCTCCTGCATGGGCAGAGGCATAGACCGCACCTGAGTATGTGTCAATGCTTACGTGTACAAACGTAAGGCGACCATAACTGGAAATGTGTGTCATGTCTGTCTGCCGCACTTTGCAGCTCCGAAGGCCTCGGAGGTTAACCCCAATACCCAGCGATAGCATGGCCTGGAGCTGGCAATTGGGACAGGTGGCCACAATGGCCCGAGCCTGACTCCGTGTTATCTGGAACTGACGGATCAGACCTGGCACATTCTGATGGTATTGCTGGTGGCTCAGCTTTGCCTGTTGGAAGATGTCTGGGAGGTGTGCCTTTTCGGCTGGGGCAGCAAAGGAGTCCGCTTTATGATTATCTTCTGCGATTTTGCCTGGCAAATCAGTATGTGACCTCTCATGCATCACATAGAACAGATGCTCTCGATGTCAAACTAAGTAAATTAGTTTTGAGAGCAACCTGAAGAAATGCTCATTCTCAATGTCTTTGAGAACTGCCTGCTCCGCCCTGGACACTACCCCTGCCATGTCGGCTGAGTCTGTTACCAAATTAATTGGCTCCGAGAACTTCTCAAAGGCTCTCATGACTTTGGGCAATTCGGCGACCTGGGAGGACCCCTCCACAAACTCAACATCAGCTTCCCAATGCTGAATCTGGGGATTTCACTAAGTCATCATTAACTTGTGGGATGCCCTAGATGTGTCAGTGAGCATTGTGAGAGCTTTGAGTGGCCTACGGGTCCTTTTCTCACAAGGAATGAGGTGGAATTCCTCATTAAACAGCTTGTGTGACAGGGCATGGACTGATATTTGTCCACCGCAGCTGTCCAGAGATAACTAGAGGTTGGCATTGCTCTGGAGCAGGTGCTCAAACATCTCTTTGGTCAACTTCTCGGGAGAGTTCTTTCCCTCCTCAGAAAGTTTGACCGGGAGGCTTAATACACACAAAGTCACAACCAGCCAACTCATGCAGTCTTACCCAGGCTTTCCTGATCAGCTGAGCCATCAGCTCTTGTGGCTTGGTGATGGTCTTGGATCATTGATGGGAGAAGAAAACCCACTCTATGATTAAGACTAGATCTTTCTGCCCTTCGATCCAT
>VXBI01012736.1:0-42550 GCA_013397375.1 Toxostoma redivivum
TGTGGTTGCCCTTCCAGCTGGCCTTCATGCTCCTCCTCTTTGCCACACAGGTCTTCACCAGCATCTTCTTGGTCGGTGTTTACATCCTGAAGTTTCTCTTGCGCATTGCATTTGCCATTGTCATTTGCAGTGTCATTTACTACAGTTGGGAGGTGCTGAAGAGACGCGTGCTGGGCTCCTTCCCCCGCCGGCAGTGGGATGTGAGGCGGCTCTACCAGGGGGCCGTGCTGACCCTGCACAGGGCTGGGAACTCCCGATCCTGGCACAGCCTGGTGGACTGGGTGCTGCGGGTGACCAACTGGAGCCGGGGAGGCAGGATGGTGAACCAGGGAAGGGACCAGCTGGATGCAGGGCAGTTGCCACAGCCACCTGCTGGGGCAGGGCAGCATCCCCAGACAGCCAGGGAGGAACCAGGCACGTCCAGGTGGAAAGCCCCAAGGAAGCAGCAGCTGAATGCCAGAGCCAGGAACGCCAAGACAACCCCCGACAACAATCTCTTGGCGCTGCTGAAAGAACAAGAGGAGCGTAAGAAATGTGTCATCTGCCAGGACCAGACCAAGACAGTCCTGCTGCTGCCCTGCAGGCACCTGTGCCTGTGCCAGGAGTGCACAGAGGTGCTCCTGCAGAAGGACCAGCCCAACTGCCCCCTGTGCCGCCAGGAGATCCAACAGACCCTCAACATCTACCTGTGAGCCCACGAGGGGCTGGGACTGTTTTCCCAGGAGGTCAAAGGCACCCCTGTCTGCACTTCCCAGAGCTGCCAGGAGCAGCTTCCAAAGACCTGTGGATGGTGCTGGAAGGGCAGAATGCTGTGGGGTGTCTGCTGGTCACATTTGCTGCCTAACTAGGTTGTAGCTCTTGCTAGCAAGCACAATACTGATCTCTTTGCAGCAGGATGGAAGAGTTACCTGGTTTGTTTTTTGACATCACCTGATGTTCCAAGGCCTGTTGGTTGTCTTGAGCCTGCAGCAGCCCAAGATGCACAACGGGGCACAAAAGGAGGTCTGGTCCCTCCTAGCCACCTTATCCAGCTGAGAGGCACTGCGTGGGCACAGGGGGACAGAGAGCTCTGTGGTCTCCCAGGATTTATAGATGAGCTGATAGAGCGGCTTGGGGAAGCCAGGAGCTATTTATAAACCATCCTTTTCCTTGGGAGCACTTCCGAGTCCATCTCCCCCAGCGCCGGCCGGAAAAAGGCCCCATTGTGCTGGCGCCGGCTGGGACAGGCTGGGCACTCACCCACACCAAGGGGCACTCGATGGCTGCAGCTCTGGGGTCCGGCCTGGGCTGCCCAGGGGACAGCGAGGGCTCCTGGCCACGCTCAGCCAGCACTTGCCAATGCCACAGCTGAGGAGGAGCGGGCAGGAGGAACGGCCCTGCCCTGTGCTCCTGTCACCCGGCTTTTCCGGCTCCCTGTGGCCAAGGAAGGGAGGAGAGGCTGGCATGGGGACACAGCATCACTCCCTGGGCTTGCCTGCAGGGATCTCTTCCTCCTGCCTTTGTCTGCAGGGCTCCCCCAGGACGGCTCATTAGGATCATCTGTGACAAAGACTAATGAAAGATCAGCCCCGGGCAGGCCCAGTTTTGGGGATCCTCTCTTGCAGGGGATCCCTTTGGAGGTCCTTGGGGAAGGTTCCCTGTGGAGAGGGGTGGGAGCAGCCAAGGACTGACTGGGATAAGGCAGCAAGCAGGGCACAGTCCCACAGCACTGGGGACACAATGGAGCACCAGGGCCCAGAGGAACAGTGGGGCTGGGCTGGCCAAAGAGGAATTTCTTCTAGCAAGACTTTCCCATGGAAGAGCGCTTGCCTTTCCCAGGGCTGTCTGGCCATGCTCCAGGAGGAGACAGATATCCCAGCTCCCATCGTGGGGAGACACAGAGCCCTCCAGAAACACAGTGAGCAGCCCTCGTGCTCCTGCTCTTGCACAGGGCTGCAGGGGGAGCAAAGGCAGGGAAGGCTGTGGCTGCTGGGGACACCGGGCTGGGCTCCCTGCAGCTGCACATCCTTCCTGAGGGCTCTCCCCAGCAGTCTGGGGCTGTCCCCTTCCCGTGGGGTCTGTGCTGTAGGGATCCCATCACCTGCCCCTCGTAGGGCAGAAGAAGAGCGAGCCACAGCGTCCTGGAGCGGAGCCCGAGTGGGGCCGGGGGATTTTCCGGAGCGGATGCAGGGAAATGAGCCATTGTTCCACTGTGGGCTGCGAGCACGGGGCTGCAGGAGCAGCCCGGGGCTGCCCCGAGCTGGGCAGGGCTGTCCTCAGGGGACCCGAGGTAAGGCTGCTGGCAGTGCCCAGCAGGGGTGAGCTGCCGGCCTTGGCCTGGCTCTCGGGGCTGCCACACGCCCTGGATGAGCAGGGCAGGGCACCCTGGGGATGGTGCCCACTGCTCAGGCAGCTGGGAGCAAACTGGGAGCACTGGAGTGATGCCAGCAGCACTCACGTTCCAGAAGTTCCCTCAGGATATGACCAAGGAACAGGGGAGGAAAGGCAAGATGCTGGGGCTGGGGTATTCCTTCAGGTATGCTGGGCTCCAGAGAGCCCCTCCAGCAGTGGGACACCCAGCCCTGGCGTTGTCCCTTGTCTCCCTGTGCTTCCAGATCAATCCAGAAGGACTCAGCCCTGGAGCTGGCATCCTTTGGCTGCTGTTTTTCTGGAATGCTGGGTGAGCTCAGCAGTGAGAAGGCAGCTCAGATCCGTGATGCAGCAGCCCCGAGGCCGGGCTCGGTGCCAGTACAATCGGTGCTGCCCAGCCCCGGTTTCCAGGCAGGGTGAGGCTGCCGGAGTCACACACGTGCTGGGTTCTGCCCTCTCAAAGTCGGCTCTGGTGGTCCCAGATAGCAGAGCTCTGCCTGCCCTGTGCCAAGTGAGGCTGATGAGGGGAGGGGGCTCACAAGCAGGGCACACCCTGTCCTGCTGCTGCCATGGGCACAGCTGGGATTGCAGTGGCACCATCCCAGACCTCCAGCAAGTGCATGAACAGCTGGGGGGATTCTCCTTGTGAGTAGGGGTCCCACCCACAGCATGGCTGCCAGGCACCTTGGTGGGAAGCTCTGTGTCCCCGCATAGCCCTGGGAAAGGTTTCCATCCCAAGCCCCACTCTACTCCAGCCACATCACTGTCCCAACCTGAACAGCTGCCAGGTGTTCCCAGGCCCCTGCACCCCTCCTCATCCCTCTGCCTCTCTCCAGGTCTGGACACCCTGGAGCTGGACATCCTATTGGAATGAGAGCGGGCAGAGCTCCCCTCCCTCCCACAGAGTACGGAGAAGCCCTGCTATGGAGCCACGACCTGTGAATGCTGCAGCCAGTGTCCCCCTGGCCTGGCAGTGGGGAGCCCACCAGGGTGCCCTGGGCATGGCAGGGCATGGGCAGGCACCAGGAGCAGACAGGGTGAGGCAGGTGCACACTGGAGGCAGGGAATGAGTGGAGCACACCCAGTCCTTGGCTTGGCTCTCCTTCCCCTTCTCCTGTTTGGGAAAGCAACGAGAAATCCAAACATTACCATAAATGCTGAAAGCATCCTGACTCCGTCACTGGCGTGAGCTCCCTGGGGATCCAGGCGCTCGCTGCAGCCACAGGAACAGCCTGGCGGGAGCCAGACAGCAGGACAGAGCCCAGGCAGGGACAGACAGACACAGATGTGCCACCCCAGCTGCTGCAGGAATATGACCCCAGCTCCCTTTGGGGTTAGTGCCTTGCTGCCCAGGGTGTGGTGCTAGGCCCCACACTGGCCAGGGCCTCCTGGGCTGCACATGGCTTTCCTCTGGGTCATCATCCACTGCACTCACACTCTCCTTCCTTAAAAAGCCTTGGGCCTCAGGGCTGCATTTTCCTGGATTTGTCATCACCTTGAGGGCAGCAGGGCTGGACCATCCCCTGGGGCACTGTAAAGCCAAGGCTTTGACAGCTCCATGCCCTGGCTGGGATCCAGCAGGGAGGGCAGGGCCTGCTCCAGGGCTGTAACCTTGATCTGGGCCACAGCCATGGCTTTATGTTCAAACCTCCTGCAGGAAACTGCTTGGACGAGTGACCCTGGGCTGATTCTGTCCCAAACAGGCCCAGGGGATCCTGCTGGCAAGTGCACACCTTCCCTGTGCCAGGGCTGAGGCACAAACTCATCTCATGCATGGACACTGCAGTCCATGGGTGCCCCCTGTGCTCTTTGGAACCAGGGTCGGGGGCTGACATCAAGCCCTGTCCATCCCTGCACGGTGCCTGCTCTGTCCTGCCTCCTGAACCCCATCCCATCCCTCCATCCCTTGTCCCAAATTCCTCTCCAACTCTCCTGGAGCCCCTTTAGGCACTGGAAGGGGCTCCAAGGTCTTCCCCCAGCTCTCCCAGCCTGGCTCCAGAGCAGAGCTGCTGCATCCCCTGAGCATGCCTGTGCCCTCCTCTGGGACTGAGGGCAGCATTAAATGGGATAACAGGAAGAAATTGCTCCCTGTGAAGGTGGTGAGGCCCTGTCACTGGGTGCCCAGAGAAGCTGTGGCTGCCCCTGCATCCCTGGAAGTGTCCAGGGCCAGGGTGGATGGGGCGTGCATCAATCGGAGATATTGGAAGGTGTCCCTCCACCATGAGCTTTTCCTCTTACCGTAGTGGTCAGGCAGATCCAGTTCCACAAAGAGATCGGGAATTACCTCGAAAATCTTCATTCCGCAGTTTAAAAACTGCAAAAACCGACGTCGCGCGTGGTGAAGCGAACTGTGAGGACTAACGGGATCTACTGGCCCTTTAAACCAACGGCAGTGGGCGTGCCCAAGCTCGTGCCCGTGCTGGAAGCCGCGCCCCCACCGCGCCCCCGCCGCATCCTGCGAACCGACCAATGGGAGGCGAGCCCAGGCGGAGCCCCCGCCGCTGATTGGGCGCGCGCCGCACGGTGGCGGGTGCCAAGATGGCTGCGCCCATGGCGGAGGGGCCCCGCGGCTGAGCTGCCGTACGGGCCCCGCGGCGAGCATGGACGTGCTGTTCGCGCTGCTTCGCGGGCTGCGCCTGCTGCTCGACCTGCTGCTGCTGGTGCTCGACCTCAACTTCTTCGTGGTGTCCTCGCTGGTGTCCGCGCTGCTGTGGCTGCTGGCCGCGGCCTCCAGCCTGCCCGCGGCCGCGGCCGGCGCGGTGGTGGCGTGCTGGGATGCGCTGGTGCTGGTGCGGGGGTGCTGCGGGGCCATGGAGGCCATGCGGGCGGCCGGGCACCTGGTGTCGCACCTGGCGCTGCGGGGCCGGGAGCTGGCGCAGCGCGGGCTGGGCGCCGTGCTGGGCTGCGGGCAGGCGCTGGGCCGGCAGCTGTGCGAGGCGGTGGCCATCGGCACCAGCCTGCTGATGTACCTGGTTAACAGCCTGGTCAACGTGTGTCTCATCGGCACGCAGAACCTCTTCACGCTGCTCGCCGCCCTCTGGGACTCGCTGGTCGGGCCGGTGGTTAGAGTCACCGACCTGCTGGCCGCGTTCCTGGCACATGTGTCCAGCGGTGCCATCGCCGTGTCCATCCTGCTGTGGTCGCCCTGCCAGATGGCCTTCGAGCTGCTCTGCTCGGCCACCGACCTCTTCATCAGCGTCTTCTTCGTCAATGTTTATGGCTTGGGCTTGCTCCTGCTCATCGTGGTGGTCAGCGCCTTCGTGTTCAACCCCGGGCTGCTGTGGACACTGACGGGATACCTGCTGGGCTACTTCCACACGCTGCCCTCCTTCCACCGCCTGCAGCGGGACGTGTGGCGGCTCTACCAGGTGGCCGTGCTGACCCTGGGCGTGGCCATGACCTCGCAGCCCTGGCGCAGGCTGGTGGACTGGATCCTGCAGGTGACCGACTGGAGCCTGCAGGTGACCAACTGGAGCCGGGGAGGCAGGATGGTGAACCAGGGCAGTGAGCAGCAACGGGCACCAGCTGCCCCCAGAGCCCCGGGCACCGGCAGGGTGATCCTGGGCCAGGTGCTGGCCGAGCAGGAGGAGCAGCCAGGTGCAGAGCAGGGGCCACAGCCCCGTCCTGCTCTGAGCCGTGCTGGGGCAGGGCAGCATCCCCAGACAGCCAGGGAGGAACCAGGCACATCCAGGTGGAAAGCCCCAAGGAAGCAGCAGCTGAATGCCACAGTCGGGAACGCCAAGGGAACCCCCGACAACGATCCCTGGGTGCTGCTGAAAGAACAAGAGGAGCGTAAGAAATGTGTCATCTGCCAGGACCAGACCAAGACAGTCCTGCTGCTGCCCTGCAGGCACCTGTGCCTGTGCCAGGAGTGCACAGAGGTGCTCCTGCAGAAGGACATCTACCAGCGCAACTGCCCCCTGTGCCGCCAGATGATCCTGCAGACCCTCAACGTCTACCTGTGAGCCCACGAGGGGCTGGGACTGTTTTCCCAGGAGGTCAAAGGCACCCCTGTCTGCACTTCCCAGAGCTGCCAGGAGCAGCTTCCAAAGACCTGTGGATGGTGCTGGAAGGGCAGATTGCTGTGGGGTGTCTGCTGGTCACATTTGCTGCCTAACTAGGTTTGTAGCTCTTGCTAGCAAGCACAATACTGATCTCTGCAGCAGGATGGAAGAGTTAACTGGTTTGTTTTTGGTGACAACTTTTGCTGTTTCAGGGCCTGTTGCCTTGAGCCTGAGATCCAAAGCAGAGCTCAGAAAAATGCTCTGGTCCCTCCTAGCCAAAGCTGATTGAAAGTTTAAAGGCTGTGCCCTCCTGGCGGTCACAGGGGTGGTGCAAGGCAAGGGAGGGTTTTTCCCAAGGTCTCACTAGAAAATTTCCTGGCAGGCTGCATCCAGGCCTGTTTCCTCCTCACACTGTCAAAGTGGAGGAGCTCTGTGGGAAAAGGGAAGACTGCCCTGTTTGCAAGGCCCAGAGAGAGCAAGGAGCACACTCGAGTTTTTTTAGTGTTTGCTGAACCTGGCTCTCAGCTGGAGAACAGGGTTTCTGGGGTACTTCATCACCTCAGTGGCTTTGCTTTTTAAGGGATCTCTCTTGCCAGGACAGCATGGAGCTGTGATGAACTCAGGCTCCCTGCAGAGCTCAGCATTGCTGCTGCTTCCACGCGTCACCTATGCAAGACTAGCAAGCACATGTCAGGTTACCTGCATGGGGAGGCTGGAGGGAGTCACTCCTCCTGCAGGGCTGCTGGTGCTGCTTGGGGAACCTGAGGAGTGGCCCTCCAGCCAGTGCTCCTAGCCTTGGCAGCAGCAGCAGCAACCCAGATTTGAGCCAAGGCTGGGGAATCCTCTCCAAAAACCACACATTTGCAGGCTAAGAGTGCCATGGAACATGGAGGGTCACTCCAGAGCTTGCTAGCTCCTTTCCAGGCTGGGCTGGCTAGAGGGAGGAAAGGGAGCACCCCAAAGCTCCTGGGAGCTCACAGACATTCCGGCTCCAGGTGCAGTTTCTGCACATCCATGCTGTGGATCTGCAGTTGTGTGCATGGGGCAGTCCTAGGACCATGGATATATTGGATTAGGGCAGGGCTGTACTGTTCTTTTGTCTTGTTTTCTGTCACCAGTGTAGCTACTTTCATTCAGAAGTGTCCCCTGAAGTCCAAGTGCATCCCATCCCGGCTGAGGGAGGCCTGATGATGGCTCATCCCAGCTTGGGCAAACCAGCACCATTCCAAGAAACTGCTGGGCTGCAAGAGGCCCTTGCACTAAAAAGCTTTTCCTTTCCCAGCTGCTTGCCTGAGGTCAGCCACACGCCACAGCCAATTTTGGCTGGAACCAGACCGGGGAGCGTCTTGACTCTGGACTGCAAGCCAAGAGCCTGAGGGCAGCTGGCATGGTTTTCCTTCTATTTTCCTTCTTGATTAGCAATTTAAGCCAAAACAGAAGGAGCAGAGAGGCCAGACTGTGCTGGGAGATGCCTCTGAGCTGTAAAGCTGAGCCCTAGCAAGGAACTATCTTCTTGTTGAGTGGCTTTGCTCGGAAAGGCTCAGCCAGGGCTGGTTGCTCCCACATTTCCTGGGAGCTGGAAGGATTCCCTGGGCCAAGCCAGGCTCCTGAGCACTAATGGGTGTTAGAAGGGCTCTCAGCTGCTTCCACTTCACCTCAAACAGATGCAAAGCTCCCCATTGCTCAACCTCTTGTCCCTGTGCCTCCCCACACACCTCCCTTGGTCATGTTGGCTCTCTCCAGCCACCAACACTTGGGAGCAGCCAAACCCTCACCAGGGAAGTGTGAGCCCAGGCTCTGGCTTGTCCCAGGCACTTGCAGAAGAGTCAGTGAGCTGCATCTGGAATCATTCAGGAGTGGAATTGTGGCCCTGCTTCTGGCCACAGGCAGCAGCATTCCCTTGGGACCAGCTCATGGATCAGGGGGTACAACGTTCCCTACATGAGTTACAGGCCTGGGGAGGAGAGGACACCTCCCCAAAAATGCAGTTTGTTCCCTTAACCCCGTTTTTTTTTTTTTTAATATATATTATTATAGCAGTCACGCTTGTTTGTTTAGGGCCTGTTTGCTGTTTATAAGAGAAGGCTTTGCCTTAAGTAACTCTTTGCACTATGTACTAGATACTGAGCAGATTAAAATCTCCTTTACCAAAAGCTGCCTGCAGCCTCATGCTTGGGAAGGTTTTTTGGGGGGGAATGTTTATGTTTCCTTTACCCACCCCTGGACTCCAAGGAAAGCCCATCACTCCCCACAAAGGGTCAACATCACCTGCAGGCTCAGGGGTGTTTGTCCCCAGAAAAGCATTGCTGTGGGATACCCCAGAGCCAGGCTGCTGCACAGGGAAAATACAGCACCCAGGAGATGAATTTACACCCAACCCACTCTGGGTGGGCTTGGCAGAGCTGGCAGCCCACAATGAGAGGAGATGGTTGTGGAGATACCACACCAGGGGACAGGGAGAAGGGGCTGGGGTTTCCCAGCATGTTCCAGGCTGGCAGGAACATGCTGGGACATGTTTATTCCTCTTCCTGCACGAATCTGATCCCTCAACATCCTGTACCAGACTGTTCCGGGGATGGAGGCAGCACAGAGCTGGGTCCTGCCTTGCAGGAAGGCTGTGGCAGGCTCAGGGTTACCATGAGCAGATGCATCTGCTGCACAAGGAGCTGCTCCCTGGCTCGGATCTGGGCTCCTGGCAGGTTGCTTTGTGCTTTTAAGCACTCTCTGCTTCCCCAGCATCCTCATAAATTGTTTGGAAAAATGGCTCAGGACCCTGATGGGCAGAGACTCCAGGAGTCCTGGCTTGCCCTGCCCTGGCAGGACCATGCCAGCAAAGTGGCTCATTTTAATCAGGATGGAAAGCAAGAGAGGGGAGATGGGAGCTGCTGGGAGGCCAGAAAGAGGCAGATAATCTGCTCTGGCACAGGGAGGAGGGCAGTGCTGGCAGATGGGTGATAACTGGGTGAACTGAGGCACTTCTCTTGCTCCCAGGATGTGACCCGAGGCTGAGTGGGATCAGCAGGGGGGTGTCTGCCATACCCTGCACAGGCAGGATGCTCCCAGCCCAGCACCCCCAGCAGGGGATGGAAAGGGTGTTGGGCCACCTCAGGCCACTGTGGCCGAGCTTTCCCGGAGAGGACAGGATGTGCAGGACACAGCCCTCCCCCGGGAGCCATGCTGCACACACTTGGCTCCATCTCTGCTCAAGCAGCCAGCAATGGCAGGAGGAAAATGCAACCACCTCCCTGCTAATGGACAAGGTCTGTGAACCCTGCCTGCCCTGCCACTTTGGTTTTTGGAGCAGGGCTGCACGGCCTGGCAGCAGAAACACCCACAGACCACTCCAGGGCAGATTTGGAGTCCTCGGGGTATTCCCTGCTCCAGAACATGCTTGGGAGGCTCCCACATGGCTGCTGTCAGCTCATCAAAGTTCCAAGAGCCTTCCCTAAGGAGGGAGGAGCGTGATGCTGCCGGGTGACCCCAGTTTAGGAGCGCTGGGGTGGGCGGCTCTGGCAGCCCGCTGAAAGCCGGAGCCCCCAGGCGCTGGGAAAAATCCCATTGTCAGCCCAGCTGCAACTCCCCCGCCCTAACGAGCGGCTTGTCACAGCCTGGGGACAAGAGGCACGCTCTGCCTGCCAGCAGGGAGCGGGGGGACAGCCGGGAGCGCAAATGTGGCACAGCAGGAGCGGGGAATGATACCCGGCCGGGAGGGAGGGAGCAGGTGAGGATCGGCAGCACAACCACGGGGGGCCTTTGGGCTGCTGCCGGCACCAGCCTGGTCCCTCATTAGTGACCCAGCACAGGAAGCCTCAGCAGCTCCCCGGACACAGCAGCGATCCTCAGGGACACGGAGGGGCTGAGGCTGGCGGGGACATCGAGGCGTCCCAGCCTAGAGCGGCTTGCACGGTGCTGGGGACAGCGGGGTTCCCAAAATCTCAGCGTGGGGAGACTCCAGTGCCCCTCTGAGCAGCCGTGCCAGGGTTTGATCCGCACAGAGATGCTGCCACCTCATCCCTGCTCGTTGGGATGGACCTGAGTTTGGAGGAGCTGATCCTTCATCCTCTTGGACACCTCTCCAGGATGTGGGATTCTCCCAAGGACGTCCCTGAAGGAGCCAGTGTCTGCTCTCCTAAAATCCAGGCTTGTGGTCCTTTTCTTGACCACCCCACCCCCAAGTGAGCAAGGACTGTCCCCTCCCCTGCCATTCCCAGGTTAAAGGTCTCCTTACCAGGTCAGCAGTCCTGAAGATGTCTGGGAGTGTTCCCTGCACCTCGTCAGCGATGAGATCTCTGAACCTGGGCTGTAACCAAACTTTTGGCTGGAGCAGGAGCCCTCCTGCTGCTGCCAGGAGTCACCAGGCCACCCTTCACCGCTGGGAGCATTTCCACGCTCTGACACCGTGCAGCTGTAGGGTCTCAGACATGATCCAGTTGATCTCTTTAATCTCTCGTGCCTGCTGACCTCTTCAGGTGACCTTGGAGTGCCAAGGACACGAGTGCTGCTCTGAAAAGAGGTGCTGGCATTTATTTTTGTTTCTAAAATCCCACAACACAACCACAAAAACCTCAAAAGAAACAACAAAACAACCCAACTGCTGCCTGTGTCAGCTGTACTGCAGCACCTGTGGGCTCAGCCTGGCTCTTATATAGGTTTCTCTCTTGCCCTGGCTGAGGGATGCTGGCCCCTCCCTAACCTGGGCGCAGCTGGAACAGGGTCTCCAAGCTCTCCTAACTCAGGGGGAAGCTGACAGAGCTCATCAAAAGCGGGAACTTGTCAAAGTCTCATGTGACTCTCCTCTTCTCCTTTTCCTTTCCTTGCCCTCTTCCTCATCCTCCCTAGACAGCAGCAGACATTCTCACATTGTCACAGCGGGTCCCCCTGATCCCAGACAGCGTCCACACAACCAAGAGCATCCCAAAGGAAGCAGAGCCCAGGAACTGCTGTGCCAAAGCACTGTGGCTGCCTGTGCTGACCGTGCTCCCCCACATCGTGACAGGGACCAGGGAATGCTCCCAGCCCCCACACACCTCGTCCAGAAAATTCCCTTTCTTCCTCCCAGAATAGCCATCGATCTGCTCTGCGGTGTTGTTTGCCCCCTGAGCAGCTCTGCTTACAGAAAAAGCCATTTCCAACCCAAACAGAGGCTTCTGCTGCAACCCGACCCCGGCGCTGGCTGTGGAGCCTTCGGGGTGGCTCCAGCAGAGCCCCTCTGCCCCCTAAAGGTGTCACCCCTGCTCCCAGCACCTCCACAGGTCCCCACGGATCAGGAGTGACCCAGGCAGGTTGCAGTGATGTGCCCGTGGTCCTCAGTCCCATAGCGGGGGTTCCCTTTGGGGGTGGCACTGTCACACGGGTGTCCCCACGGCTGCTGCCAGCCTGCTTCAGCTCCCGGGTGAGCTGGGACACGGCTCTGCCCCTCCCGGTGGGCACAGCTGTGGTCCTGGGGGTCCATCCGGCACGGATGGGGGGATCCGGGGCAGGGGAGCGGTGCCTGTCCGGCTCTGTGCGGGGTTCCTGTGCTGGGGAGCGCCGCCAGGTCCCGCTGTCGCGGCCGGGAGAAGAGCCGGTCCCAGCTGGCACCCTGCAGCCGGGCAGGGCAGCGTCCCAAGCCCATTAAGGGGTTCGGCCTCTGGCCAAGAGCCCCCTTCCCGGCTGGTCCCCTCAGGGACCTATTTTGGGCAAGGAATGAGGAAGCTCTTCATTCCCCTGCTAAAAATAGCGACCTTTCCCAGCGGCGGGTCAGCGCTTTCACACTGGGGCGGGGGGCGGGCACGGGGGGCTCCACAAGCCACGTTCGGCCACTGACGGGCCACCCCCCGGACCCCTGGCTCTGCTCGCCCCGGGCAGTCCGCTCCCCCGGGGTGGCCCTGACAGCATCGGGACCCTCCCATCCCCGACACTCGGTGCTCGGGGGAACCGCGGGGACGCTCCCGCCCCGCTCCCGAGCCTTGGGGAGGTGCCGGGGGCTGTCACAGAGCTGCGCTCGTGGCTCAAGGATGCCGATGCCACCATCTAGTGGCTCTCGCTGGCCCTGCGGGGACATCCCGACATCGCAGGCAGGGCTGCGCAGCCCCCTCCGCCCTCGAGGGTCCCACAGGCAGGAGGCACAAGCGTAGCTGAGCAGCCTTTTATTGAGGGGAGGGATGGGACAGGACCCTCGGGACGGGCTCCTGGCCCCTCAGCCCGGCTTGCCCTGCCCTGGGACCGCGCACCGCGGTGGGTGCCCGAAATGACAGCGAGTTTATTTCTTATAACACAGCGCTGCTTCGGGGGTGCTCCCCGACATCCCCCGATGGCAGAGGGATGGTGTCTGTGCCCCGAGCAGCGCAGGGGTCCCGCTGGCCCCGCTCCCACCCCGCCCGTGGCTGGGAAGGGGCACCCGCCCGGCCCCACCCGCAGCCCAGGGCGGGCTCAGGCGAACACGGCCGAGTTTTGCCAGTAGGAGTAGACGAGGAAGCCGGTGAAGGTGCTGTCCGTCTTGACGCTGGCGTAGAAGCCGATGTAGTCCCCCACGCCCACCTGCACCCACACCTCGTCCTCGGGCTCCAGGCGGACCAGGGTGCCCCCCGAGAGCGAGGTGGGCTTGGGCCAGTTGCCGTAGTACTGGAAGAAGGAGGCGATGGAGTGGCCGTTCTTCATGATGTCGAACTGCAGGCTGGTGCGGTACACGGTGGCGTGCACGGCGAAGTAATACAGGCCGGGCACCTCGCAGGTGAACTTGCCCGTGGCAGGGTCGTAGTGGCCCTGCTCGTTGATGAGCACCACGTCGAAGAGGATGGGCTGGTCAGCCAGGGGAGGGCTGCGGGACTCGGAGCGCTTGGCACTGAAGGCGGAGCGAGGAGCCACGGCGCACTCGCCCTGAGCCCCCTTCTCACCGTGCAGCCCGTCCACGCCGGGGCTGCCCACCTCCCCGCGGGGACCGGGCACTCCTGGGCAGGCAGGAGGGGACAGGGTCACCTCTAGGTCACCGACATAGCTCCTCCACCCCTCCTGCCCAGTCCCAATTCCAGCAGGGATTCCCTGCACTGCGTGGGGAAACCGCACAAGTGGGTGTGTAATTTAGCACAGCATCAACAAATCGTTGGAGAAACCCTCAGAGGCTGAGAAACAGCCCAGCCCAGGAGCCAGGGCAGGGATGATGCAATTCCTGGTGGTCCCTCCTAAAGCAGGGCTGGAAGAGAGGGGGATGGCACCGGGAATGGGAACAAACGCAGCTTTACCAGTGACAGGGAGCTGCTGCCTTTTACAGGAACACAGGGCCAAAGGGGTGATGGAGGCGTGGCAGGGGCGCTTCTGCAGCCTTCATTCAGTTTGGCAATTTGTGCCACCGTGCAGGACTCACCCCCTGGCATGGGGGTGTTCCCCATGGGCAGGGAGTGGCAAATCCCCCTCCCCAGCCGGGATCTCTCCTTTCTTACCAGGAGGGCCCATCTCGCCCTTCTCCCCTGGCATCCCCGTGGCTCCATCCCGGCCATCTCGTCCGTCTCTGCCTGGCAAACCCTGGCCCCCGTGCAGCCCCGGGGTCCCCGGGATGCCCGGCTGCCCTGAGCACAGCCCAGGGATCTTGTTGTCTTCGATCTGCAAGGACCTGGTGATGAGTCCGAGGAAGAAGAGCAGGAAGAACTGCTTCATCTTGTCCTGGAGGGGCTAGAAGGGGGCAGAGAAGGATCACAGCTCCGGGGAGCACAGTGAAGAGGGTTGGGAGTGCTTGGCAGGGAGTGCAGGGGGTCAGCAGGGGACATTCCCCCCTTTCTTTTCCCTTTACCTTTTGGGCTGCTCCCCTCAGCGAGGCCCCGGTGCTGCCTGCACCTGCCACAGCATCCCCATGGCCCGTGTGCCAACACACCATCCTGCAGCCCCGGCACAGCTCAGGATGTGTGTGGGGGGTGGATACAGGACCAGGGGCTGTGGCAGTGGCTCTGTGTGTGTGGCTGGGGGCTCTCTGGGGTGGGCACTGCCCCATCACGCCCAGCTATGGGGGAACGGGCAGGGGGATTTAGGGCTGCCAGCTGGTGAGCGTGCCTGGGGTGGGGTTGTTGCCTCTGGGGGGGGCAGCACGCAGGACGCGGGGCTGTGTCGTGGCCCTGCCCTTGGCAGCATCCCCGGCTGCCGGCGGCTCCGCTCCACCCCCGGCCGGCTCCCCGGGGCACGGCTGGCAGCGGCTGCAGCATCCCCAGCCGTGCTGGACCACCCTGCTGCCGGGACCACCCCCCTGCCCGGGCTGCCCCAGCCCTTCCCACAGCAGCCCACAGCTGGCTGAGCCCCAGGGCTAGCCCTGGCCCCCTCCCCGTGGCCTTGACCCAGAAAAGCTGCTCTCTTCCCCCTCCACGACGACAACAAAGAGGAAAAGGAGGAGAAAAAGTGTCTCTCCTCCGCCCAGGCGCCGGAGGCAGGAAGCCAGGGAGTCGCAGCTCCCCCCGGCTGGGTGTCCCCACTCACTGCGATCCCGCGGCTCCTGTCCCGGGACCTCGCTGCTCGCCGCTGTGGAAGGGCTGAGGCTCTTCCTGGCCACTTGGCTCTGACGAAGGCCCTAAGAGAGGCAGCCTCTCCACCCCCCCTCCTCCCCACGTCTCTCCTCCCAAACTCCAAAGGAAATCAAGGGCCTTGGGAGCCAAAAGCTACAAGACAAGGGGAAAAAGAAAAATAATCCCATGATGTCGGAAGTGCTGTAAGCAGGGGGAAGGGAGAGAGCTGCAAAGAGCCCGGCCGAGGGAGAGGAGGGTGAACCACCTCAGCTGGACATGGCTGGGCACCCGGAGAGCAGGATGGAGGGGAGGAAAACAGGGAAAACGGGCAGCAGAGGGAAAGGAAACAAGTTAAAGGCTGAGGGAGTGAAATCCAGCAAGGCAGAGAGAGATGGAGCATCAGAAAGAAGAGGGAGCTCTCAGGGTGGCAGCAGAGCTGAGGCAAAGGGGATGGCAGAACACACACTGCCGGGCAGTGCCAGCGCTGGGAGCATCCAGGGGAAGCCGCAGGATCCATCTGGGAGGTCCCAGCACGTTGGGCTGAGCGTGCAGGGCAGGTGGGAGGGCAGGCAGAGCAGGGCTGGCCCTGGGCACCGGGAGCACGCAGCAGAGCTTTCGAGGCACTCCCAGCTTGGCTTTAACTCGTTCCAGCACCGAGTGCGTCCAAGGGACACGGTCACACGCTGGCCAGCGGGGCAGGCCTGTGTCTGGGGGTGTCCCTGTGCCTGGCAGCAGCTGGGACATGCAGGGAGTGAAGGAGCTTGGGGGGGCTCAAAGCCCCTGGGCTGGGTGAGAGCAGCAGTGCCGTGCTGAGTACAGGGGCAGAGTGGTGCTGGCACAAATGACCCCAGTGACCCCAGCCAGGCTGGGGATTTCCCTACATGCTTGGGGAAGTGGGAAACACAGTGGCACTGCTGGCTCAGAGCCTGCAGTGGGGCCAGTGACATTGCCAAATGTTCCTTCCAGACCTGGATACCCACAGCCAGGCTGGGTGGTGGCAGGGAGCCGCCTGTCTCCTCTCTCCCAAGGTGTGAAGGCACTGTTGTTTTTGGCCAGCTGGTCACTGGTTTGTGGCCATGGGTGTTGCCAGGCCTGTGGCTACCAGGATGGCCTTCAGCCAGCACAGCCAGCTCAGCCAGCTCGGCCAGCGGGGCCACTGCTCTTGGTGGGGCAGGATCCCTTCCCTGCACCATGGGGCCACCAACTGTGCCCCCTCTGAGACTCATCCATCTCCCTGGGACCCTGCAAGCCCCCAGCCCAATGAGGGCACAGCCAGCTGCCTGCTCTCCCCTGCAGTCTCCCCTGTGCCCCTCCATCCCTGCTCAGATCCCCCCTCCATCCCTGCCTTCCCTCCCTCCACCCATTCCTCTGTCCCCTAGGATCTGGCAGCACACACACACAGACTCCAAACGAGTCACCTGCTCCATTGGATTTGTCAGCTGCTCTTGCTGTTTATTCTGCTGCCTTTGGGGCTATGGGACACGGGCAGCCCTGGGCTCTTGTGCCTGCAGCCTGGCTCACCTCTGCCCAGCTTTACTCCGTTTGGGAAGCATCACCCTTTCCCTCATGCCCCAGCACAGCCTCCCCAGCACAGCCTTTCCCTGGGGGGTATGTCACCTGCTCTCTAGGGAAATGGAGCTGTGGGCAGGCCCGTGGCATCCAGGCACCAAGCCAAGCACTGGGCAGAGGGGCTGACCCCAGGGCAGGTGAGGGGCCACCCCAACAGCTGGGTATTTACAACAGCAAGAGCACGGGAGGGACATGTGGGGTGGGGAGGGTGGCTCCAACCCCTGCTGCTCTCCTCTTGCCGGCTCAGGGCTGGAAGCACTCTACGGGGTCGTTGGAGTCGGGCAGGATGTTGCAGTTGATGGGCCAGAGGATGCCGAGGAGGCCGAGGGACTGCTGGCAGCGCAGCTCCGCCGCCAGGCACACGGCCCGGCAGGGCTGCAGCACCCCCCCGTCCGGGGTGCACTTGGGCACGAAGAGGCTGCAGATGAGCAGGCGGAGGTGCTGGTAACACGCCAGCTCCATCAGCGTCTGCGGGACAGCGGGGACAGCGGGGACAGCGGCGTGAGCCCGGCAGTGGGCTGAGGGCAGCCCCGCGGGCAGCCCCCGGCCAGCTCACCTGGTAGTCCTGCAGCACCTCGGCGGCTCCCTCCTGGTCCGGGATGGCCAGCCAGATGTTGGGGAAGGAGGTGGCGTTGTAGCCCAGCCCCAGGCACATCTCCACTTCCACGGGCTCGCAGACAGACCCTGCCACAGGGAGAGGGGATTCATTGTGCCAGCGGCAGTGCTGCCCACCGGCTGTGCCAGCCCCGGGGCCAGCTGGGCTCAGGAGGGGCACGCCGGGGTGGCACTCACCGAAGGCCGGGTAGGACACCCCCGTGCAGTTCAGCTCGTCAGTGCCGTCGGGGCAGTCGTGCCAGCCGTCACACACAGACTCCAGCGCCCGGCACTCGCCGTTGCCACAGGAAAACTCCGCGGGGCTGCAGGTCTCTGCAGGGGAGAGGGCAGGGCACGTTCCCATGCTGACCACCCCTGGCCGCTCTCCTTGGTCACTGGCCAGGGGACTTGGCAGATCCAGCTTAGGGAGTTCCCAAATCCCCTGGGTTATCTGGGGGCAGCCCTCAGGTCATGGATCATGCCTCTGTGCAGGTGAGCCCTTCCAGGTCACACCCCCATGGCTATAAGATAAATCAGGTGAGAAGGGGCCCCGGGGACCTCTTGCTCGAAGAAAGGTCAGCTGTGGAACAAGAGCTGTTTTTCCCGGGTTTTTATCCTGGGATGGAGGTGGCACAACCCACCCTGGGCAGTCTGTGCCCCCTCTTGGCTACCTACTCTCTGTGGCATTGCGGGCTTGGTAGGTGGCAAAGAACCCGTCATCTGCAACGCCCTCATCCGCCACGAAGAGGACGGTCATGACATGCCGTGAGGAGGTCAGGGTGGGTGGCAGCTGGTGGCCACAGAACCTGCCAGATCATGGGACGAGGGATGGGGTCAGGGGGTGACCAGCACCTCCCCAAACCCTGCCTTCTGGTGGCTTCTCCCCACCAGCCAGCCCCGTGCCTCAGTTTCCCCATGTGAGCCATGGCCAGTGTGTCGCCAGGGTGGCACAGCCGGCCTGGGGGTGCTACCTGCCCATGAGGCTGGCGGTCCCCGTGCCCGCGCTGTCGTGCACCTCCACGAAGTCGAAGCTGCAGTCGTCGTGCGACTCCAGGCTGAAGTTGTGGAAGTGCAGGTCGATGACGTGGCCCAGGGGCACCGAGATCTGCCAGAGGCACAGCTGGGGCGGGGGGGCAGCCGGCGACGCCCGTGAAGCTGGGCAGGGGCACCCCCAGCTCTCCCCGGGGCGGGGGCTGCCTTCCTCCCTGCTCCTCCCCCCCCCCCAGGACCCCTTCTCTCACCTGCTGGTGCGGGTATGGCTGGGGGTGGTTCGGGGTGGACAAGTGCCCCTCCAAGGCGGTCAGCGGCCCCCCACACTCTGCAGGGACACAAACACCGGCGGATTTACCCCGCCCTTCTCCCTTCCCTCCATCTCCCCGCTCCCCGCCCATCCCCGGGTTCCGGGGGCCTGGGGGCTGCGGGTGGGGGTCTGTCCCGCCCACCTTTGTGTTTCAGGCTGCAGTTGGCCTCGTCGCTCCTGTCCGTGCAGTCGTGGAAGCCGTCGCACACGAAGCCCGGCTGGAGGCAGAGCCCCTGGTCACAAAAGTGCTCGTCCCAGGCGCAGCTCTCTGCACGCAGCCACAGACACCCAGGCTGGCGGGGGGGTTCCAGCGGGCACCTTGCCCTCCCCGCTGGCTGTCCCCAGCCCTGAGGGACTCTGGCAGTGCCCTGGCCCGGGACACTCACTCTCGGCGGGGCTCACGGCGCGGTAGCGGGCCATGAAACCCTGGGCACCCACGCTGCTGTCGGACACGAAGGTGACCCGCAGGCGATTGGAGTCGGTGTTGAAGGTCGGGGGGGGCACGTTGCCACAAAACCTGCGGGCACAGCAAGGGCTGGCACGGCTCTCTGCCCCTCGCCCCGCTGCACGGCCACGCTGCCCAGGTGTGAGGAGCCCTACCTGGTCGGGCTCCCCCGAGCTGGGGCTGTGCCAGCGGTGCCCTGCTCTTCGTAGAGCTCCAGGCGGTCGAAGAGGCAGGAGGCCGTGCCCTCCACGCTGAACGTCTCCATCCTCAGCTGGATGGCGAGCCCGGCGCCCACCTCGATGCGCCAGATGCAGAGGGCATTGGGGGGATAGGGGCCGGGGTAGTTGGGGGAGCTGAAGGAGCCCTCGGGGCCCCGCAGGGTCCCTCCGCAGGCTGAACGAGGCAACAGCGTGGGCATGAGCCGGAGCAGGGCACCCGCATCCCAAAACACCGCCCCACTCGGGACTTACCCGGTGCTGCTGTGCGGGCCGTGGGCAGCCAGCTCTCGGTTGGGGTGGCGGCTGTTTTGGGGGCCGGGCGCTCCCTTCGGATGGGTGCGGTGGTGGTGGTGGCAGTGCCACGGGCGGGCAGGGCCGTGGCCGGGGCGCCGGGTGGATTTGGGGACGTCAGCTCTGTGCCCAGGGAAGAGCAGGGACTGCTCAGCCCCAGCGGGGCAGGGAAGGGGCTCAGGAAGCCCCCCCAGCCCTGTGCCCCCACCTTACCCACAGGCGTGCAGCTCCCAGGGGATCCCCAGCTCTCCCAGGGACAGTGACACCGCCCCATCCCACGGACATGGAACTCCCCTTTGCTCCTGTGCATGGGGTCACCCTGTCCCCACAGCGGGCAGAGCCCAGGATACCCTCTGGGTGCCTCTGTCCCACTCTGAGCCCGTTCTGTGCCCCCCACCCCAGTCACAGCCACCCCCCAGCTCGGCACTCACGGTGGATGACGATGCCGAGCAGGAGGGCGATGAGGAAGAGCAGGACGATGCTCATCAGAGCCACGCAGAGCCAGGTGAACTTGCAGTCGGCGCGGAACCTCCAGCCCACCTGTCCCCAGAGCTGCGGGCCTGGGGGCGAGGACAGCGGGCAGAGCCGGGGTGCTGCTGAGCCGAACCCGCACCTCTCCGCACGGCTGGCTCGGCCCTCCCTGGGCACGTCCCCAGCGCGGTGCTAATGTGTCCCCAAGGTGTCCCAGAGCCCACCACCCCCCTCCTGCAGCCCCACGGACAGCGGGGTGTGTACAAACCCCCAGGCTGGTACCGAAGCCGTCCCGGCGCGGTGCGGGGCCGGTCCCATCCTTGTCTGGTTCCGCGTTAGGTGCCGCCCGGGGCTCCTCGCCCTCAAAAACGGGGTTGCAGAACTCGGTCTGTAGGACAGTGAGCGCGGGTGGCACCCTGGGGACCCTTGGGGACCACCAGCAGCACCCACACCCCCAGCCCTACCTTGCTGCCGTCCAGAGCCGCGGGGCAAAGCGTGATTTCGGTGAAATCTTTCATGGCAGCAGGCGGATCCTGGCGCAGCCTGGCTAAAATCCTGCCCAGGGCCCTGTGCCCCCCAGCCCCACCGCCCGCTCCTCCCCAGCTGTCCCCATGGGCTCCGCGGCGGGGTGGTGGCAGTGCCAGCTCTACGGGTGGCAGCCCGGCACCGGAGCCCACCCGAGGGCCATGCCCGCCGTGCCGGGAGTGCGGGGAGCCCCGGGAGCAGCAGCCCCAGCCCCCTGTGCAGGCCCCTTCCCCCTCGCCCCGTTAATCCAGCTCAGCTGAGGATGCCGAGGTCAGGCTCTGGCACGGAGAACCAGCGTCTTAAAGGGGAATGAGTGCTCGTGTCCATCCCGCTGGGACTCTGCTGCTGGGTTCCCACACGGGATTTGGTTCTCCAGGCTCCTCAGTGCTCAGGGCAGCACTGGAGGGGCTCTTTTGGGGACCCTGGGCTGAGCGTGTCCCTCCTGCCCTAGCTGGGTGCCCGGGCTCTGCCACCTGCATTCCCGCTGCCCCTTAGTGCCCGTCTCCGTCCCTAAGCAGGGGAGAAAGGGACCATTGTTCAGGGGTTTTGTGGAAGACTGCGGGAGCTCCGTGGGGCTGGAAGGGCTCCTGCTGCCACCAAGCACTGCCACCTGCGCCCACATCCCCCTCGCTCCAGGCGAGCCCCCATGCTCCTGGTCCATCTCCCCACCCGGAGACAAACCACACGCACCCAGCGCCCTGTTCAAGCTCAAATTTATTCCTGCACGAGTCTCCCTTGTATGAGACACTTCCCACCCGTCTTGCTTACACAGTAAACAAGCCACCTGCCAAGCAGCATCGCTGCCCCAGCCCAGCTCCCGCCGCGGGCAGCCCCCCTTTCCCACCCTGTCCCCCCTGAGCCCCGCTGGGATGCCCCAGGCTGGGCAGGATGCTGGTGCCAGCGCTCAGCCCGTGCCTGCAGGGCAGCGAGGGCGATACCGGCCGGGTGTGGGTTGGATGGAGCTGCCTCGAGGGCTGGGATGGTGCCCGTGTCTCCTCCCGATGCACCTCAGGCAAGGCAGGACGGGGAGGAGAATAAATTAAAGGCTAAAAAGGCCACTGGCATTTGCTAGCTGGAGGACAGAGCAGCAAGGCGGGTCCCCGGGCACCCAGGGGGGCTCCTGATCACAGGGAGAAAAAAAAGCCCCGATTGCAGATGGTCCCGGAAAGCCACTGTCCTCCCCTCCCTCTCCCGCACAGGCTCCTGTGCGACCCCCACGGCCCCCCCGCTCCCCTGAATGGTTTAAGGCACCGTCGTTTGAGGAGGCAGGTAAAAACCTACCCGGAGCAGCCCCGGCACAAGTCCCTGGAGAGGCAGGAGGCGGCGGGGGGGCTCCAGGTTGAAGCCAAGTCCACTATAAATACATATAAATTCCACAAAATGTTTTCCTCCCTCCTGTCCGTGGGTCTGGGCCTGGGCTCAGGCTGCTTTGAGGAGTGTGTGTGGGGCAGCTGCAGGGGATGTGCTGCCTGAGATGGGGACGGAGGCCACCAGAGGGCTGGAGTCCTTTGCCGGGAGGATTGGAAGTGCCGGGAGGAGGTCGGGAGCAGTTCACGAATCCTCTGGGACCGCCAAGCAGATACAGGAGTGGCAAGAGGCCAGGAGGGACGTGTGAGGCTCTCCTGGGTGCTGTCCCAGGGGAGCAGAAGTCCTGGGTGAGTCAATGGGACGGGTGGCCCCATTCCTGTAGAGTCCCTTGCTCAGGATTTTTATTACACACACAAAAAAAAAATTTAAAAAAAAAGTAAAAAAAAATTAAGAAAAAAAAGAAGAAGAAAAAGAAGAAAAAAAAGAAGAAAAAAAGAAGAAGAAAAAATGAAAAATAAAGAAGAAAAAAAAAAGAAGAAAAAAAAAGAAAAAAGGAAAAAAAAAAGGAAAAAAAAGAAACCAAAACCCCGAGGTAAAAACCAAATGCCAGCAATCAGAAGGCGCCTGAGCCGCCTGAGCCCTGTTCTGTCACGAGTCCCTCCTCAGTTCGGAGCTGGGCTGTCCTTGCCCGGGCTCTGCTCCCGGCTGTCCCCAGCCTCCCTCTGCAGCCACCTCGGGGGCGTCTCCTCTTCGCCTCCCTCTTGCTCTGGGGGGGCCGAATGCCCGAGCCCCAGCGGAGCCGGCTCTGAGGGGTGGCACAGGGGGTCCCCAGGGAGGCAGGGCTGGCTACATGCGGGAGGACGGGCTGGCCAGCTCGTAGAAGAGCAGGTAGGCATCGCTGCTGCGCACGTGGCTCGAGGACATCGGCGTGACACTGCGGAGAGGGGAAGAGCAGAGCTGTGAGCAGCGGGGAAGGGATGCCCTGAGCAGGGGGGCCCTGCTCGCTGCTCCCACCCCAGGCTCACCGGGAGTCATTGAAGCTGTGCCACTCGCTGGACACAGGGCTCTTGCAGTAGGCTGTGTAGTGTCCCCCCATGGTGGTGCCCGAGTGGTTGGAGACGGCGTAGAGGTTGTAAACGGCGTGGTCTGTGGGGAGCAGGGGTGCTGCTCAGCCCTGCTGCCCCACGAAGTGCCAGCACACAGCCCCCCACCCTGCCAGCAGCTCCAGCAGCCTGGATTCCCTGCCTCCCACCCCTCACATCTCTGTCCCCCACCAGCTGGGGGCACCAGGAACTCAGGGCTGGAATTAGAGGCATGCAGGGGCTGGGACTCACTGCAGCTCTGTGAGGCCAATTCCCGCAGGTCCAGGTCCTTCAGTGGGAAGTTGACAAAAGTGGTGAGTTTGCTGCTTCGTATCCTGGCCTCGGAGAAGCGCTTCAGGTCTGGAGGGTCACGTCAAGGACCCAAAGGGACAAAGGGGAGCCTGCAATAACCCATCTCTGCCCCCAGGAGCCTGCAATAACCCATCTCTGCCCCCCACAGCAGCCCCCGTCCCCATCCCTCTGCCCAAAGGATACGAAGCACCAGGATCTTGGGGAACTTCTGGATGCTGAATTTTTTTGTGCACCTCGTCCTGGCTTTGCAGCGACAACACGTCTGTGGGAGCACAAGCAGGAGGGTGAGGGCACTGCCCACAGTCCTGGCAACACAAGCACAGAGGGGAAGGGGCCCAGCCTGGCCCAGGGAGCTCCCCTCACCCTTACCGGTTTCTCATCCCCATCCAGCACATCCTCTTTGGTGAAGAGCCGGAGGCAATCCATGAGCGTCACCTCCCCGTAGCCTTTCTGTGGGAGTAGAGAGATGGTTAGGGACAGGGGCTTTGGGACAGGGAGTGTGGGACAGGGATCCTTGGGACTTCCTCACCTTGGGGATGGGCAGGGACAGGTCCCAGAAGGGGTCGAAGGCTGTGGAGCAGTAGCCACACTCGCTGCAGGTCAGAGAACTCTTCAGCTGCCCAACAAAGAGGTCTGGTGGGGTGGGACAGGGCAGAGTGAGACCTCTGGTTCCCCACCCCTCTCCCAGCCCAGTCCTGTCCTCCCTTGCCCCAGCCCTGCTCACCGCTGATGCGGCTGTCCTCCCTCTCCTGGTACCTCCTCCACATCTGCCGGCTCTTCTCGTCGTCACTGCAAGGATAGGGACACAGCAGGGCACTGAGCGTGGCCTGGAGGACACCAACCCCACCACCCAGCCCAGAGGGACCCGTGTGGTCACTGTCCCTGGGCTGGCCTTGTGGGCAGTGAACTCTCCTGGGGCTTGTGCAGTGCCAGCACTTACGGGAGGTGATCCAGGGTGTCGGTGCTGGCGCGGGGCCGCACCAGCACACGGTTCACCTCGCTGTGCAGCCCGTCCAGCAGGAACCGCAGGAATTCCTGAGCATCCTGCTGGCTGCAAGACACGGGGCATGGCCAGTGAGAGGCTGCAGGGGGCTCAGCACCCCACACCCCCTGCACACACCCCCCTTACTTGTAGCCGACGAAGCGTGGGGCGTATCTCTGGATCTGTGTCTTGAACTCGGAGGGGCTCACGCTCTCGTTGGGGGATGAGGTCCAGAGCAGCTGGATCAGCTTTGCAAACTCTGCAGGTACAGAGGCAGGTCAGCAGCAGAGGGGGCACAGCCGTGCCCCCAAAGGGACAGCTCAGAGCCATGCTCTGGGCTCTCTGCCCTGATCCTCCACTGGCTGGGCAGCCCAAGGAGCAGCATCGAGCTCTGGGTGGGGGTCCTGCAGGATGTGGGATGTGCTGCAGGGATGTGCTGCAGGAATTGCTGCAGGGAAGCCCCCGCAGCCGCCAGGGGCCGGGGATGGGCAGGTACCTGACATGAGCGCCGTGCGCATGCGGCTGTTGTTGTTGAGGTCCCGCAGGTACTGGTTCTGCAGGCAGTAATCCCGCAGCTCCTTGGTGTTGCTCAGGCACTGCAGGATGGAGTTCATGAAGCACTGGGGGAGGCAGAAGAGAAAACCATGGCAACGGGAAGCAGAGGGAAGCAGGCCATGGCAGGGGGACACCTGTGCCGGGCAGGTACAGGATGGAGATGAAGCCCTGAGGAGCAGAGGATGCTCTTCCTCAGGCAGCACCATGGGGAGAAGGGTGCAGGGAGCTGCCAGGGTGAGGGTGTGGGTGCTGGGGGCGAGGTGAAGGGACAGGGCTCCCCCTGCCCTGCAGATGTGCCCGGTGTGAACCAGAGGCCTGGGGACACACTCACCGTGTTGCCGAGGTTCCGCAGGCCAGTCAGCCCCTGCACGGCCTTGGAGCTCTGCAGAGAGAGAGAACGGGGCTTGAAGGGTGGTGAGCTGGCCATGCCTGTGGGCAGCCCAGCGAGGCCATGGTGCCACAGGCCTGCTGTGGAGCAGACCCTCAGGTGCAAGCTGAGACCCCATCCTGCTGTGACATCATGGGCACAGCCAGCCCCCAGCAGCTGTTTGGTGACAAACCATGGCTGGCCTGCCCCGTTCTGCTTGCCCAAGACAATGCACAGAGCTCAAAGTTCTCCCTGCCTGGAAACACTTCTGCCCCATGCCCTGGATTGCTGGTCAGGCCAGCAGCCCAGGCTGCCTCCCCTGGGGACACTGTGGCATGGCAGTGCCGTGTGCCTGCCCCACGCTGCAGGGGGAGCACAGTCCCCTGTCACTGCCTGGCTGGCTCGCTCCCGGTGTCCATCCCCTCCAGGACACCCTGCACAAGCGCAGCCCAGACTTTGGCACAGCTGTTTTGCAGGATAAAGTCCACCTGGGAAAGTGCAAGCCCAGCCCTGTGACAGCCAGCCTGGGGAACAGGGCTGTGTGCCCAGTGGTCCTTCCCTGCCACTCGCTGCCCTGGCTGTGCTGCACCTGTGCCATGGGGTGGCAATTCCAGGTGCTCCAGGTGCTCCCAGAGCTGGGAAAAGCAAAGATGGGCATGGGCAGCTGGACGCTGGGCCTGGGAAGCATCATCACTCTTTGCTCTTTGAGAGCACAGAGGGGTTTAGGGGTGCCACCACCCCTCTGCCAGCACGCAGACAGGATGCTGGTGGGGGGCACTGGGGTCCTGCTCCCAGCCCTGCCCAGGGGAGCAGCAGGATGAACCTCTCTGGAGCAGGGTGGGGGTCTGACAGGGCCTTCAGGGTCAGACTGCTGATGGTGCTCCCCCAGATGCCCAGGATTTAAGGATCCTTCGGCAAACACCCCAGCTGCCCACCTCAGGCTTGAGGAGGAGGAGAGGAGGCGAGAGGAGGGGAGGGGGCCCAGCAGCTCCGAAATAGCAGCAGCTGGTGTGTGTGTGGGAGGTGCTGAGCACCCAGCCCTGACAGCAGCCCAAAATAACCCAGATCCAGTTACACGTGCTCCTTAGCGACGGCGCAGGCATCACCCACCGCGGCAGGGACCGGCACCAGCGGGGACCCGGGCACCCCGTGTGGGCACACATGGCTCTGCCAGACTGACCAGCTGCCCTCCGTGCCACTGGGTGTCCCCGCAGTGCCCAGAGGTGTCCCCAGATGTGGCTGCCCATGGCCATCAGTGCCAGAGGGTTGCTGTCCTAAAGTGCCAGGCAACTCCCCCGTGCCTCCTTGTGCTGGGGGCAGGCTCAGCTGGGCACAGGGTGCCAGCAGGATGTGACAGGTCAGTGTCACGCCATGGCTGGAGGACCTGGCCTGGCTCTGGTCCCTGAGCAGATGGCGGCAGGAGAGGTGGGCCTGTGTCCCAACAACCTACATCCATACCTTGAAGGATCTGAGCCCCAAGGCCCTGCTCGTGTCCCCACCACTACCCCAGGGAAGGTCACGGTGCCAGGAGTGAGCAGCAATCCCCGGGAGCTGCCCCAGCCATCCCCACCAGGACGTGCTTGTCCAGTTGTCCTGGTTGGGCAGCTCCTGCCGTGTGCCAGGAGGGACCGGCCAGTCCTGCCCGTGTGGGGCAAAGCTCCCCATAGACCTTGCATTCCCCCACAGCCAGGTCCCAAGCTGTCCTCCCCGAGCCTGGAACAACCCCAGGGGAGGGCTGGAGCTGAGGAGGGGGTGTCAGGTGCTCTCCTAGTGTGGCACAAGCCCTGTGTGCACCGAGGTGTTATCTCCCCCTCTGGATTTCCCTCCCCTGGGTGACTCAACTCCAGCTAATCCCCCTCTCCCGTACAGGGCTTTATCTAGGACACGACATGCTCAGAGGCGGTGAAGGAGAGCTGGCTCACGCGGCGCGGCTGGGGACTCCCCGAGGCTGCACCGCAGGACGGGGACAAGGGACAGGCGATGGGGACAAGGGACAAGATCCTGACCGTCCTGCCCCGTCCAGGTCCGCATGCCAGGAGCCTGCTGGGGCAGCAGGAGAACCCGAGCAGCCAGACTTACATAAGTGCTCAGACCCTGCCCTCCTTGCCCCTTGCTCTGCCATCCCTGCAGGAGAGATCTGTCCCGGCACTGTGGCTCTGGGGACAGCCAAGTTCACTCCGGTGACACTGCCAAAGGGCTCGGTGTGGCCAGCAGACCCTTCCTTGTGGTGGGACACGGCGACCTGGCCAAGGTCACCGCAAGGGCAGGGCTGGGAGAGGAACCCAGGTGTCCTGACACGTGCGGTTCACCTGCTCCCTGCCATCCTGTGGGACACCGGGACACGCAGTCCCCAGGGGCAGCGGGAGGGCACCCACCCTAGGCACCGATCCTCGGGCACGGGGGGTGGCACAGGGCACTGCACGCTCCCCAGGGGGGGCAGGGGGTGCCCCCTTCTCTGCCCCCAAGCCGGGGGATGGGAGCTGCGGGCATCTCCTACCTTGGTCTTGTTGAGGACGAGCCCGACGAAGGTGGAGACCAGCAGGGACCCTGGCATGGAGGTGCGGGGCCGCAGGTCCTTGTGAAGGTCGGGGAGCGCGGGGGGCTCCTCGGGCAGCGTCACCGTGTAGGAATCCCTCATGGTGGCCCCGGCGGGCACCGCAGGACGGCGGCGAGCAGCCGCGGGCAGCGGGGTGCCGGGGGACACCGGGCGGGCTGCCCTCGCCCAGGGCTGGCTACAGCGGGGGGCGCGGGGTCAGCAGCGGAGCCCCCCGAGCCGGGCGAGCGGGGCCGGAGCCGGTGCCGGCTGCGGGGCTGACGGCACCTGAGCGGCTCTGACATCAAATGGGTGGAGAGGCGGCACCGGTCGGGCTCGGTGACGGCTCGGTGACGGCTCGGTGACGGCCAGCCCCCGCGCACCGCGTGGTACAGCGCGCCGGGAGCCAGGGGGGCCCGCGAGGGGCGGCTCTGCCCCGGGGACACGCTCCGGATCTCCGGGGGGCTGCGGAGAGGCCCCCTCGGCATCTCTGTCAGCGGGACTCCCCGCGCTCCCGGACCCCGACACCGGCAGAACCGGGGAGGAGCTGCCCTCCCAGTGCTCCCCCAGTGCCCTCCCAGTGCTCCCCCAGTGCTCCCCCCGTGCTCCCAGCTCGGCGTGCCCAGCGCTGGTGGCACCGGCTCGGCTGTGCGGCCCCGAGCACGCTGTGCTCCGGGCAGGCACTGCGCAGGGAGCGGGGCTCCCCAGCTGGGGGTTACTCGCCAAAATTGCCTTGGTAAAAGTGGGACAGACCCACAGCGTGTGGGTGTACCCAGAGAGGGGCTGCGGGCTGCCAGACAGGGTTGTGGGGCTTCTGGGCATGTGCCTTTCCTGAACTGCCAGGTCCCCAAGCAGTGACATTTTGGGGGAACCTCCCTCTTTGGGGGTCGCATTACCGCTGAGCTCAGAGGATATTTCAGTGCCTTGCGCTGGGGAAAAACTCCCCGCAATTCCTACGTGGAGCAAAGACCCCACCTGGTGTCTCCCCTCGGTAAACTGAGGCACGGCACGGGCTGGGCTCCAGCTCTTCTCCTGCAGCAAGGGCAGATGCGGAGACTGGCAGGGAGCCCAGCCCGGCTGTCCTGCGTCCTAGTCCTGCGTCTCCTGCTGCTTCACCCCTCTGACCGCGGCAGGACGAACCAGAGCCCTGCGCCTGCTGTGCGTGCCCAGGTGTTCCTCTGCCTGCTCAGGGAAATTTCCATGGGCAGCCAGGGCGGGGAGAGCAGTTGGGCTGCTCTGACAGAGTCACAGCCTCCAACCTCACTTAGAGGGCTCTAAGCAGAGCCTCCTTTCCTCCTCTGGAGCCCCCAAAACACTCCCATCCAGAGGCAGGGGCTACTGAATCCTGATGGCTGCAGATGCAGCTTCCCTGTGGAGCAGAGCTCGGCACAGCCAGTGGAGGGGCTGGCTGGGGATGGGAGGGAGGGAGGGAGGGAGGAAGGGAGGAAGGGAGAGAGACTATTTTTGGCACCAGCAAAAATATCTGAGGAGGCATCTTGCAGCGTTATTCATCTGCAGGGCCAGGTTTCTTTTGCATCACAACAGGAGGGCTGTCGTAATCGGGGCCTGCGCGTGCTCACATGTGTGTACATGTACACACCCCGCGCTGTGTACGCCGTACACACACGGGGACACGCTGGGGAACACGCCCCACTGCCCTCCTGCAGCCTGCCTGGGTGCCCGGCCGTGCCCAGGGGCACAGCCTGTGGCACAGCTCCCCAAAATCTGGGGCGGCTGCCACCCTGCGTGGCAGCGCAGGTGGGTGCTGTGGGGGCAGGAGGGGCATTGCTGCACAGCCAGCCCCGAGCGCTGTGCAGGGAGCTGGGGCAGCTCTCCCCGTGGGGATGCACCGTGCTGGCCCAGCCGGTTCCATGGCGAGAGGGCGGTTCAGCCACATCCCGTGTTGAACCTTGTGCCCTGGTGACATCGAGCACCCCGGGCCAAGGACTGAATTCTCCTCCAGCCAGAGAATGGCACGCAGGCTCTGAGGGCGAGGCTGGAGCAGGAGAGAGAAGGGGACATCCCAGCGGGGGGGAGGATGGCATCACCGAGAGCCAGGGGCCTGCCCTCAGCTGGCCCCTCTGCAGCGGTGACCTTCTGCCTTGGGCAGAGGTTGCCACCAGCACGGTTGGCACCGTGGCAGCAGGCAGGGCCAGCCAGCTCTGGCTGCGGGCCAAGGGCGTCAGCTGCTCAGGATGGGACTGCGGAGAGCTGCCGGCAGTTTTGTGGGTGGCCCTGGCCTTGTGACCCTATGTACACCCAGAGTGGTTAATGGGCCGGCACAGCTCCAGTCCTGCCCCCCCCAAACTGCCCTTCCCAGGAGCCAGCATGGCCCTGCAGCTCCACAGGCTGAAACCACACCTTCACACACCTCCCTCTGCCCACACGGTGGTAAACTGAGGCACGAAGTGATGGTGAGGGTAGGGGCACACGGAGACACCCTCACTCCTGGCTGCAAACCCCTCTGGATGGTTTCTGTGGTGCAGAGGCAGGAGGTGGCAGTGGAAAAAGGGAAGGGAGGAGGCATGGGGCCAGCCCTGCTGTCGCCTGGCTGCGTCAGGAGCGGGTGCTGCTGACACTGCCCTCGGGGCTGGGCAATGGGGCAGAACCGATGGCAGCTCCGGGGCTGCAGCCTGCGCTTGTTTCCGGCATTTGGCATGGCCACAGGCACCCAAGTCTGGTTTACAATCGGGACATTTGCTTCCCAGCTTGGGAAAGGCAGGGAATAAACCACAGCAGTGGAAAATAGCAGCTGTACCCATCAAAGCACCAAGGAAACCTAAGCCAGTGTCACTGACCCTGCCTGCCCTGCCATGGGTGTCTGTCCCAGCGCCCTGTGCCACCTTTGCCACCCATCAGGCCAGGCTGTGTTCACGTGGACACCACAGGGCTGTGCTTTGGGACTTGCACAGCTCCTGCTGCCCTGCAGGCATCCCAAGGGAGCAGGCTGGCACCCCAGTACAGCAGTGTGTTGGCACATGGGGTGGGGACCCTGCAGTGGCAGCGTGGGCTTTTGTGAGAGCCAGTGGCTGCAGCAGCTGCTGGATCCCCCCCTTGGTCCCCCCCACCAGGGCCTGGTGTGGGAGGGGGAGGCAGGAATTCCCTTCCACAGCACTGATCCTCCACTCCCCTGACTCCCCAGCCTGCTCCCTCACCCCTGGACTGGGGGCCAGGCACGAGGCAGGTGGGCACAGGGGGTCCCACACTGCAGCAGGGCACTGCTGAAGGTGGTTCTGTAGGGAAGGCACTGGGGAAGGGGCACAGGGAGGGGCATGAGGGCACTGACTTAAAAGCAAAATATTGCTGGGGGATTCTTTTCTGCTTCCCTGCAAGCAGGAGTGGACTTCTCCTCGGGGTTTGGGGATGACAGTGGGACAGAGACGCAGGGAAGCAAAGGGCAGGTCAGACCTCGGGTGAATGGAGGGTGACTGGAAAGACAGCGGGAGACAATGCAGGCAGAGCCTGGCCAGATCTTGGAAGGAAACCTGAGTGGAAAATTACCAGGCTGCTCCCCTGCACGGGCTGCGTGTGCGGTGCCTGCTCCCGGCCCGGGCTGGGGCTCTGGGGACACTGCAGCATTGATGGGGACTCGGGGCACTGAGTACCTGCCAACACATGTGATGCTGCCCAGAGCAGCTCTGCCATGGGGAACCCCCTGCTGCCACACACGCTGGGGCACAGGGCCCCAAACTGGCAGCAGTGCATGGTGCCAGGGAACTGGCATCACTGGGCACAGAAAACTGACAGGCAGCTGGGCACCGAGTCACTGTGGCAGAGCCAGCACCAGACGAACCAGCTGTCCCAGCAGGATGAGTGCCCAGCCTGCTCATGTCACCTTCCCTATCTGGGATGAGGCAGCAGGAAATCCTCGTCAGCCCCACACGGGGCCGGTGCCATCACCTGCTGTCACATGCATGCAGAAAGCGCAGCGGGCACAATGCTGGGCACAGGCTGATCCTGCCTCCTCGGGGAGCATCCCCTGTGAGCACAGCCCCTCAGAGGACACCCTCTAAGGACACCCCACGGCTGCCTCAGCAGCTCCAGCCAGGACTGCTGCGCCAGCAAGGGCATCTCGGAGGGTACACACAGAAACGGAGGCGTGGAGCAGCACACTCAGGTTCCCAGGCACCGCCCAGGTGCCTCGGGCTCAGCTCACCACAAGCACAGCCCAAATCCCCCCCAGCAGAGCTCTGTCCCCCACCCCAGACAGCCCCACGTACCGTGGTGTCCTGGGTGGACGCGTCGCAGTGGTCATCGCTCCTCTCACAGGGCTGGCTGGCACAGCGGGTACCTGAGGGTGGCAGGGTGGCCTGAGAGGGGCTGAGGTGGCCGGTGGAGAGGCTGCTGTGGTGGCTTTTCCTCCCGTAGCTCTCCAGGTAGCCACGGACATACTCGGAGTGAGTGGCAGCCTGGTACAGACCCTGCAGGTTGCCGCGGGCGCTGAGCGCGCCGGCCGCGGGCAGGTAAGCGCTGTCTGAGGTGTGCAGCCCCGAGAACTCCCGCGCCAGGTCCGAGTGGCTGATGGATTTGTGGCGGCTCAGGGGCGCTGCGGAGGGCAGGTAGCCCGTGGGGCTGCCGGGGGTGCCGCTGAAGGCGTAGCAGCCACCCCCGCTGAGCCCGGCGCCGGGCGGCCGCGGCTGAGTGCGGATGTACGAGGGGCTCAGGCGGATGCTGGGGTCGGGGTACAGCCGGCTGCTGTCATAGCCGCTGGTGGGGGACAGCCCCCCGGCGTGGTGGTAGCGGGGGGAGGGCAGGTAGCTGGCTTTGAAGCCGATTTTGTCGCTGTCTGCGTAGGCGGTGGACAGGGTGGACCCGTAGGAGCTGTAGGAGCTGTAGCCGCTGGGCACTTTGCTGTAGGTGGTCTCGGCGTAGCGGGAGGAGTCCACGTATCGCTTCAGGGTGGAGGAGAGCTGGGACATGCTGGAGGATAGGGCTCAGCACGTTGTCCCGGAGGGATCAGCTGCACGGGAAGAGCACAGGGATCAGCTTCCACAGGCCCTGGTCAGCACAAGAAGACACCCAGCAGCTCCCACCCAGCAGCTCCTGACTCCCCTGGAGATCCTGGGACACAGAGGGAATCCATGCTCACAGTGTGGCCATGGCTCCTGCCACCTGCCAGCCTTCCTGGAGAGCCTGGGACAGCAGGACCTGGCTGGCACTGCCATCCCCGTGCCTCCAGGCACAGCCAGACGCATCCAACATTCCCACAGACACCAAGAAACTGCAGCAGTCACCTCTGCCCCAGCCCTGGCATCCCTGCCACACCATCCCATGGCTGTCCCACTCTTGGGGATGGAGAGATGTCCCCAGTGCCTGCTCCAGGTGGGAGGCAGTGGCCTGGTCACAGGATGATGCTCAGCCCTGCTCCAGAGACAGGCAGGTGGGATGGACTGATCCAGCCAGCCCAGCACCTTCCCCTGGTTACTCACATGGAGCGCTGGGGCTGGGCAAGGGGTTGGCATTTCAATGAGAGGGAAACTGAGGCAAGGTCAACATCTGAGCAACTTTCCTGTCTCCCTGCCATGGCTGTGCCCCGTGAGCCCCCATCGGTAATTCCAGCCGAGAATTGGCTCGAATGGTTCTCCTGGTGAGGTGGCAGCCGTGCCCCTGCCAGCCAGGCAGAGCCAGCACTCGGGCCCCACAGAGAGCTGGTGGCTGCCTCACAGGGCAGGAGAGGAGCACACAGAGACAGGCACAGAGATTCCCAGAGCACACACAGAGCCAGCCCGGAGCAGGGACAGGGCAGTGTGGCAGCCAGCGGTCCCCAAACACGGGCTGGCAGGAGCTGGAGGAGAGTTTGCCCTCAGCACCCACGCTGGCAGGCTGACGGCTGGATCCCTACCTGTCCTGGGGCTGTGGGTGGCACTGGGGCATGCAGGACCCCAGCCGAGCCGCTCTGCTCCTCTGCCCGGGGTGACTGGTGTCGCTTCCCTGGCAGGACAGTGGCTCATGTGGCTCCCAGAGTCTCCAGTCACCCGGGAGATGACCCTGATTCAAAGGCTTTTCCCAGCCCAGCCGGGGCGGGCTCTGGCCCGGCTCCAAGCCAGGAGGTGCCGGAGCCTGTGCCTGGCCCGTCCCTTGCATGGCCCCGGCAGCACCGCGGGCGCACCCGGGCTTGGGGACAGGCGCTGGATCCCGGCCACCACTATCACAGCCTGCCTGGCCCTGGGGGACACAGCCTCCTGCTCAGAGCCCCGCAGGCTCAGTGTGGAAACGCCCCGGGAATGCTTTTAGGAGAGGCAGGTGAGACACAGCAGCCAGCCCCCGTGGGCTCCTGGCTGGCAGCCTGGCTTTGCCGCTGTTGTTGCTGCCCAGGGAGCAGCATCCCACAGTGGAGAGGGAAATATTTACAAGCAGCAGCGAGGTGGAGCGCACAGACCTGTTTTGGGACGGAGGCTGAAGGGTGAATAATCTGCTCCCAAATTAAACAGCCGGTTCTTCCCAGCCTGGCTGCGGCCGCCCTCACCAGGAGCGTGGCTCTGCCAGTCGGGATTGGACATGGACAGCAGGGAATTTTGCTCAAAGGGAGTGGGACCCCAGCCAAAGGACTGGCACTCGAGTGCCAGGATGGGAATGACGGAGCCCCTGGGCTCCCAGGGAGCACATGTCTGGCTGCCTGCCCTGCTGGGGCAGCCTGGCACAGGGATGCCCCTGCTCCCCACCTCCTGGCCAGCAGAAATGATCTTGGCTTGGGACAGTGCCAGGGCAGCCCCACGCCATCGTCCCCTGCCAGGTGCCCACACTCTCTCCTGGCACCAGCAGCACCAGGAGAGCACCAGTTTGGGAGCAGGAGGGCAGCAGGTGCTCCTGGCAGCTGGACAGCAGCACCTGCCCTGGGGATGCAGAGGAGCCGATGGAGGGATGCAGGGTCAGGAGCAGACACGGGAGCTACCCCATTCCTTGGGAAGAGAGGCCTTACCATAGAGGAATGTCACATCTGCCAGGCTTGCCTGTGATTCCAAGTCCCCATGTCACATCCGAGCGGACCCCAGGGCGGCGGGAGAGCGCAGCGTGCCAGGAGCCAGAGGAGCTGAGGGGGTGTGAGAAAACCCCGGTTCCTCCCAGCGCTTCCTGGGCTGCCTGGCCCCTCCCTAGCCGTGATTGTGCTGAGCTTTCCTGCTGCCTGGCAAAGCCCTGGGGCCGGCACGGCTGAGTCAGGCCTCCTCCTGCACCCTCATCATCCTCCCGGGGTGTCAGGGGAAGCTGAGGCACAGGAATGTCCGGTCTGCGCTCACGAGGCCAGGCAGGAGCAGTGCCACGACATGGCACTGGGACACCATGGGGCTGCTCGGGGTGCTGGGGAGTCCTGCCCTGGCCTCCAGCCCCAGCAGCCTTCCCAGTGGGAAGCTCAGCTCAAAGTGAGGAGGCAAAACCTTCACTCTGGAGGCAGAGAAGCAGAGCCCCTGCTCTGGGCCCAGCTGCTGCTCTGCCCGTGCCCAGTGGCAGCTGTCCCCTCTGTCCTGCCCGTGCCCGGTGTCAGCTGTCCCCCTCGGTGGCCACGGAGCCCCAGAGCAGGCTCAGCTCAGCTTACACAGCGCTGGCTCCATCCAAGGTGTCACAGCACAGCTGCTTCTCGCTTACGCAGGCTGGGAGCTGTGTCCCCTGTCCCCTGAGACACAATGTCCCAGCCTGGAGCTTATGTGGGAGCTCCCAGGACTCTGCAGTGGTGGAGGCAGAGAGGGGACCCTGTGTGAGGCACTTTGCATGTTCCAGAGTACAAATGGTTTGGGGTTGAGGGGCTCTGTGTCCAGCTGAGCGTGCCAGCGGGCTGGCACAGCCTGCTGCCCATTCCCCGAGGGAAACGAGGCACAGAATCCCTCCAGGTATCCATTTCCCTCTAAGGAATGGTGACCCCGAGCAGGCCTGGGAGGAATGTGCCACAAGATGTTTGCTCCTTGGAAGGGGCTGGAGTCACCCTTGTTGACACATGGGGACTGCAGTGCCTCTGTCACTGCGTTGCCCCCCACCACTCCCACCCCACAAAGTGGCCAGCCCTGCCCAAGGTGACTCACCCAGCCGGGATCAGCCTGGCCAGGGCCCTTCCCCTGCCAGTCCTGGGCTGAGAACCCTCCAAGCTCACAGCACATGGCAGGGAGTCATCGCCCCAGCCTCGCTCGGTGCTGCTGACACATCCCCACCCTGCTGCAGAACCTGCTGCTCACTGCTCCCCCCAGGCAGCAAAACCCCAAACCCACGGGGGACCCTGACGTAAGAGCCAGGGCATGAGTTACGGCTCTGAGGTCTGTGGGTGGCAAAAAAAATAAAGGGACCCTCGGGCAGGCAGCTCTGCCCACGCCGGGGGATGAGGAGGGTGCTCAAAGACAGGATTTTGTGTGAACTCGGAACCTTCTCCCTCTCCCCGTGGTTTTATCCAGCTGAAGGAAGAGCAGGACAGTTTTGTTTGTCTCCGTGTCCCCCTCCCCGGGGCGGTGTCCCCACCGCACCCCCTGCACTCACCTGCATGTGGCGCGGGTGGCTGCTCAGGTCACGGCGAGGGGCTACCAGCCTGGCATTTGGCGATGCCCTCGGGGCTGATCCTGCCTCCTTGGGAAGCTTCCCCTGGCCCCGGAGATGGGCGATGTGAGGATGGGCAGCAGCCGAGCCCTTCGCAGGGGACAGGACACCCCCGGCTCAGCCCCTCCACCCCGGGAGGGAGCGCAGTGGCCGGAGGGGGCCGAGCCTGAGGGCTGTGGGACCACGTAAAAACACCACCGCAGAAATTCAGGGCTCAGGTTACCAGGCAGATAAATATAGTGTCTTTATCTGACCTCACAGGGCGCTGAAATGCTCCTCTCGCATTCCAGCCTGGGGAGGCTTAAAGGGGACGTGAACCCACGGGGGGACTGGTGGCCCACGGCAAGGGGGGGCCGGGAGGGGAGGCTGCGGGGGCAGCAGGGGCTGCGGGAATGGAGATGGAGGATTGAAGGTAAGGTGCGGAATTGAGAGATTTGGGGAGGGAAGTCGAGGTTCAGGAGGGAAAGGATATAGGGAGAGTTAAGGGAATAGTACACAATTTGGGGGGGGCTGGCAGGAGGCACAAAAAAGGGGTCCCAGCAAGGTTTGGAGTAGAGCATCAGGATGAGGGGAGGAGTTGAACCGGTTTTGCCCGCCTTGGCGTGAGCTGCAGGGAGAAGAGCCCCTAAACCTTCAGCAAAGGTGGGCATGGGGCTGACGTGGCGTGGCCACCCCTCGTGGATCCGTGGGGACACCGCTCCGGGACGCCTGGCCCGCCCAGTGTACGGCACCTGCGCGGCCGTGACTCAGCGAGCACCTGCCGAGGATAACCGGAGGGATGTAATTAGGGTGGCATCTCGCTCCCTCCCTCCCGCCTGGCTCCAGCCCTTAAACAGGGAGGGACGCGTCGGGGCGTCACTCAGGGAGGTGGCGCAGGGTCACCAATGGCGTTAGGGGGTGGCGGCAGGGTTCTGCTGCTGGCTCCTGGTGCCAGGGTGGCATCTTGAGCCTGGGCAGGGCGGTGTATGGCTGCTCCAGAGGACACGGGAGCCCTTGGCAGCCCTCTGGGGAGTGTGTGGGCACAGGGGCGCCAGCAGGACCCTGGGGTGACAGGCACAGGAGCTTTGGGACACCCAGCCCCGCTCCCATCCCTGGCAGTTCCCTCCCCAGAGGATGGAAGGGACCCCTGCTTTGCCTCACTGCCACCATCGCGGGCAGTAGGTGGCCTCTGCGATGGAGCCGGGGGTTTAGGGACAGGGATGGGGACAAAAGGTCTGGGTGCAGGGGTGGACAGGAGGATGTTGCCATGCCCAGGAAAGTCGAGTCTTGCCCCTCTGCCTGCTTCTCTCCCACAGGCAGTGTGGTCCTGGAGGCACCTCGGGGGCTGCACCCCTCAGCAGGGTCCTGGAACCCAGCCCCACACAAACCCCTGTCCCCACCGCTGCACACACGGGCGCCCGTGGCTCCAACACACAATCTAGGTAGGGTTTTATTGTGCAGACAAAGGAACACTCCTGGATGATAAGGTTGTGGTTTTTTTGTTGTTGTTGTTGCTTTTCATAGGGTTATTTTTTTCTGTATTTTTTTCCTTTTCCCTTAACAGAATTTCTTTGACGACAAGCTGTGGAAACAACTACAAATGTTCACAAAAAAATGAGACTCGAGCCGTGTCTGCGCTCTGCTGCTGGGCTCTGCGCCTGCCCCGGCGCTCACCAGCACGCCCAGGGAGCTGGGCACAGCCAGGCCTCAGCTGGGCACAGCCTCAGCAGCACTAGACAGCAAGCAAGCAGGCAGGGATGGGCAGGGGACGGGCACGGGGGTAGGAAGCAGCTCTGGAGAAGAGCAAGGAGTGGGGAGCAGCTGCTGTGTATTGCTCTCAGCCGTGGTGGCACAGCCCAGGCTGCACGGGTAGCACAGCTAGGGTTCACTCCATGCACCTGGATGCTCCTGCCTGCCTCTTCCTTTCCCTGTGCCCTCCCCTGGGTGAGGCTCCTCAGGGTCCCGTGGACATCTGGGCAGCCCTGGGCTGGCAGATCTGAGCTGTGCTGGCCATCCCTGTCCCTGCTCTTGCCAACCCCTGGCACCATCCTGGCCTCACTGAGGTTGTGAGCTGCCCTTAGGTCATTTACTGCTCTTAAAGGGAGACAGGGAAATGCTGAAAGGGAAGAGGGAGAAGGGAGGGGGCACATGGGCTCCTCCCAGGAGCACGGTGGGTTTTGAGGAAGACTGCTCTGCCTCTCCATGAGGAAGGACTGGGGTCCCCAGATGTTCCCTTAGGGATGACAAGGTGCAGAGGAGTCCCTGCAGGTCTCACTCCCAGAGGGGAGCCCCCTCCCCACCAGCCAGCCTGGGTGCAGCTCTGAGTGCCCTGGGGAGGGCAGTGGGGCTGTGGCTAGCTCAGAGAGGCTCTGCTTGCCTCCACTGGTGCTGGCAGCAATTCTCTCGTCACAGCTAAGGGCTGGTCCCCGGGGAGAGCAGGTGGTGTCTCTGGCTCGAGCAGCCCAAAGGTACCAGATGGTGGCTGGAGGAGGCCTCACTTCCAGCTCAGCTGTAAGAAACAGATTAGGAAAAACTTGTTGCCGAAGCACATTTGCACTGAGCCCATTCCCAGGGCCCCAGAGGAGCCCTAAGGAGGCATGGGGGGTTCATGGTGTCTCCTAGACCTGCTCTCCTCTCTCCTCCCAGCTGCCCGGCCCAGCAGCATGCTGTTCACTGAGACAGGAGTCATTTTATGCCCTCTCCCAGCCATGGCAGCTCAGGGTGAGAGGAGCAGGGTGAGGAATCGGTCACTTGGGTGGCAGGCAGGACAGGTGGGGACACCAAGAGCCCTGTCGCCTCCATGGGCATGGGCACAGCACCCACCACGGGCATCCTCCACACACTCTCGCATCACCCCTCTCTCTTACCTGCCGATCCAGCTGTCTTTCCCCAGTTGAGGACAGGCAAACCCCAAAGGTTAAAGGGACGGGAAAAGCGAGGCTGAGGCCTCCAGTGCTCCCAGCACAAGCAAACCAGCCAGCCTACGGAGCGGGGAGGCACCATGGGAGAAGCAACGCTGCCTAGCAGAGCCACCATGCTTCGGAGCGGGGCGTGTGTGCGTGGGATGGCGAGCCTCGGCACGGGACGGTGGTTAGCGTTAGATATACGGCTAAATAGAGATAACACAGAGAGGTTTCACAGCTTCCAGACGCTTCAGCTTCTCTTTCCAGGGGCTGCGAGGAAGGCGGGGTGCTGGGGTGCTCGGTGTGTGCGTGCGTGTGCGTGTGTGCGAGCGCTGTGTGTGTGTGTGTGAGGGTTTCGCCTTTCACAGGGACACGAAGTCCACGGCTTGCAGGAGAGGCAGGGAAAGGAGCAGCAGCAGGAGCCACGAGGTGTTCTGGATCAAGAGGCTGAAGCCGGCGCATTTCTCCAGTTTGTCTGTGAGGAGAAGGAATGGGGAGGGAGAGAAGAGAGATAATGAAATCCCTCAGGAACAGGGCTCAGGCTGGGTGTTCTAGTGGCACTGGAACACAGCTTCTGGCCTTTGCTCTGTCACAGAAATGCAGCACGTCCCATCATGGCCTGTTTCCCTCTCAATGTGTAATAGCAAAGATTTTTTGGGACCCTGAGAAGAATAACCCTGCCTGTGCCTTACTGAGGTGACAAATGGATGGGTACCAGGTCTCTGCTTCTGGAAGACTGCTCCTGTGGGATGCAGGTGTGGAGGATCCCCACTGTCCTCTCTATGAGAGGATATCTAGGCAATGTGCCTGACCCAAGAGAGGCAGGAAAAGCAGTGTGAGATGGGGTAGAGTATGGGATGAAGCCCACCTGAAGGGCATGTAAGGGTCAGGACACATTTATGGAGCTCAGGGAGGATCTGGGGACACCACAGGGAGCTGTGGTGTTCTCTGCTGGCCCTGCCAAACCGAGGAGCACGTGGAAAGGCCTGAGGCCAGGTGCCACTGCCTGTCTCACCTTTGATAACAGTGATGTTCTTTATCTGGTTGCCAGTGTAGTCGTTGGTGACCTTCAGCTCGCACGTGTAGATGCCCTCATCGCTGGTGGTGAAGCTCTGCAGGTAGAGGCACACCAGGTTCTTGTGCATGGTGACGTTGGCTCGGCTCCGGTAGATGTTCTCGGAGACGCTCATGGTGCTGTGGATGACGTGCTTCCTGTTGTCCTTGGTGATGCTGAACTCGTAGGTCAGGGGGTTGTCGGTTTTGTTCTCATAGCGACAGTCCACACGCAGGTTCTGGCCCAGCAGGCAGGCACTCAGGTCCTTGACCATCTGGCAGTGGGCAGCCTGGAGGACTGGGAGAGGCAGGAGGGGGTTGGACAGGGAACAGCAAGCTCTGGGGATGCCCATGCAGCCTCCAGCCTGCTCTGGGCCAAGCAGAGAGCAGGGAGGGATGTACCTGTCAGGATGACAGCGATGCCCACCGTGGGATTCATCTTGCTGCCGAGGTGCCCGGTGGGGGCTGTCTCTGAGAGGGGAACCTGGGCAGGGGGAGAGAGAAGCAGTTAGCCAGGCCACGGCCCCATGGATGTGGGCACTCGGTGGTGCAGGCAGCCCTTCTTGCAGGAAAGATGCTCTGGAGTCTGCTCCTCCTCACCAGTGTCTGATTCACTGCACCCAGCTGGGGAATCAGGCACTGTATGTCTGCCCAGCATCCCCTTTGCACATCCCCAGGCAATTGCCCATCCCCACTTGTTTTCCCTGTCCAGATGCCCCCAGCAGACCTTTAACGAGCATGGCCAGACCCACAGCAAGGCCTGCATCTCCTGCCTCCTCCCCCTTTTGCCCCATGGCCAGCCAAGGTTCAGACAGGTGAAACCAGGCTGCACCCCAGTGCCTGCACACCTTGACCAGAGGTCTGTGGCTCATGGCGAGGGGGCTGCCAGGTGAGGGACCCTCTTTTGGGGCTGGTGGGCGCCCGCCCTGCCAGTCCTGCCACAGCTCTAGCGGGTGAGCTCAGCAAGGATGAGTCATTGCGATGCAGTGAGGGAAAGGGGCCAAGGGCAGTGAGGAAGAGGGACACAGCAGCTGGACAGGGAGCCAAGACTGCCGAAGGATGGCAGAAAGCCTCCAGGAGCTGAGCTCAGCCTGCCTGGCCACAGGGTGGAAGGGGTTTGGGTGGCAGCATGCAAACCTTCTGGGTCCCTGCCCGGTGCCTGAATCTCTCCAGGCTGTGTGTGTGGGTAAGGAGCCCGTGATGTGCCATCCAAACACCAGGGCTGCTGATTCCAGCCGGCCCAATGCGGCCACAAGGAATCAATTAAGGGTTTGCAGCCTGGCCAAGCAGCCGCGTGGGGAATCCAGCCGCAGACATGCGGAATGGAGGGACAGGGTGGGGGAGCAGCAGGCAGCCAGGCTGAAGGACACACCAAGCACCCTGCAGTCAGCCCTCCAGGCTGGCCATGGGGGACCAGGTCCAAGAGAGGGAGCTGATAAACCAGCCCTTCATGACTCCAGGCTGGCAGAGGGGACAACAGACCCTCAGTTTGCACTCTCTGAGCCTGGCAAAGCATACAGGGAAGAGCTAGGAATTGCCTGTACCACAGCCAGCTGCATTTTTCTATTTAGCAATTTTTGGTTTTTCATATAACATTCTAAGAGGAAATACCAAACCCATTTGCTCACCCTGAAGCTCTGAAAAATCTCTTTATCCAGAACCCTGAATGATGGCCAGGAAGAAAAATTCCCGTTTGATCTTGACAAGCAAGAGGTTGCCGATGGGCCAAATGCTTGAACCTCTGGAAACTGTTCCCCCGTCCGTTGCTTTGTCATTTCCCAGCACCAGCCTGCTCCTTTTTGAATGTCCTGGGACACTATCTAGGTCATAGCCTAGCTTTCCTCCAGAAAATCAGTGCAAAGAAGCCCCCAGAGAGGGGGTCTTCCTCCCATCTATGTGCCCAACACTCAGATTTTCTAGGCTCTGGGTTGACAGCCCTTGGACCCCTCTTCTCCTAACAGCGGTACTGGGAGCAGAATAAGCAATGTACCTCACTCCTGCATGACCCCAGGGGTTTGGCGTAGAGACAGGGCTCAGAGGGACAGTGGCATTCGAGGGGCTCCAGCTCTTACAGGGCAGAGTTCCCGGCGCGGTGCTAGCTGCTCGGAGTCGCACCACGGCGGTACCCACCCCCTGTGCCCACCAGCGTGACAAACGAGCCGCGGAGATGGGGACGGGGATGGGGGCGCGCAGAGCCAGCCTGGTGGGCTGGATGGAACGCAGAGCCGCAGGAGCCTGGCTGTGCCGGGGGGTGTCTGCCAGCAAAAGGGGGTGCACGGGGACGCGGTGCGCAGGGAAGAGTGACCAGGCGACCCTCGAGAGGGGCAGGAGGACTCGCGGTGGGCGAGCTCCCCCCCTGCAGCAGCGCGGAGCGGGAGCGCGGCTGCGGCGCGGGCGTGCGCGCGAGCGCGCCCACCGGGAATGCCGCAGTCCCGAGCCCAGGGTGGGAGGCAGCAGCACCGGGGCGAGAAGCTGAGCCCGTCCCCTCCTCCTCGTGCTCCGGCCGAGCATCCCCGAGCGAGGGGCGAGTTGTTCCCGGTGCCACCGCCGCGCCCGGCGGCTGCGGACCCTCCCCGCTCCCGCAGCCCCGCGTTGTGCCCCGAGCGCGGCTGCTGCTCCGGACCCGGCGGCGTGCGGGGCGCTGCGGGGCGGTCGGTGCCTACCTGCGGGCGCTGTCCGGTGCTGCCCGCTGCCTGCGGGGCTGCCGGCGCCGTCCGGGGCTGCCCGGCGG
>VXBI01012736.1:42564-86996 GCA_013397375.1 Toxostoma redivivum
TGAGGCTCGGCCCCCGGCCCTGCGGCGGGGGGTGGTGCGGGGGGGCCCTGCCTCTGCGGGACTCGGACGCCCCCGCCCCGGACAAGGGGCGCGCAGTGATGCGGAAGTTGCCGTTCGCCCCCCTTATGTTTCCCAGGAAGGGCGACACATCCCCATTGCCATGGGAACATCATTTTGCGGAAGAACTGCCAACCCTCATCCTTCCCGGCAGCGTGGGAGGTGTTTTGCTGGGAAAGGAGGATGGTTGGGAAAGGGAAAAGGAGCCTGGCGTGGGCTTTGCTGAGGAGGGGGCACGTATGATCCTCTGCCACCAAGTGAGTTCAGCTCAGGTGCTCAGAGAAGCCACTGTGCACCAAGTCACCAAAGGCCTGTGTGACACAGGTCTCCTCCATGTGGGAAATGATTGTGGGAATGGCAGGACACTCAGTTGAATCAAAGAATCACACAAGCATTTAAATTAAAAAAGACCCTTAAGACCATGGAGTCCAACTGCTAACCCAGCACTGCCCAAAAACCGCTACACCACGGCCCCAGGTGTCACATCTATAGGCTCTGTCTGTGATGCCACAGGACACAGACCTGCAGTTTTAGGCCCAGGTCTGGTAACAATGAGGACACACCGAGGTTCTGCTCCTCACAGGCTCCCTTCAGCATGTTTGGGAAGGGGAGAAGCAGAGCTGCTTCTGCACAAGCAATAATGTGTTTGGGTCCAGAAAGCAGCCTGGGACAAGACCTTTTCCTTGATCTTTGGCAAGGTCATGAGAGCAGGGGAGGATAGCAAGAGGGAGCTTTGTCCTTTGGGAATTTGGGTCCAGAGGTACCCCAGGCAGGCACAGAGACTCACACAACAACCTGCCCTGGCTGGGCTCTGCTAAAAGGGCTGACACTGGGAAAGGTGATATGTCATGTTCTTCTCCAGCAGAACTCGATCCCAGGTGACACTAGAGTGCTGAGGTTTTGCTAATTCTACAGAAGCTTGACTCTGGCTGCTTGCACACTGCATGGGCTGCAGGTGTGCTGGCCCAAATGGGGACAGGCCCCCAAGCTGGCCAGGGGGACTGTGGTGCCCTGCGAGTGTTCAGCAGGGTCCCAGTGTGCTGCCATGAGAAGGGCAAAGGCCTGACCCTTGTGGCAGCACAATCACACACCACACTGCTGGCTCAGGCTGCAGGAGTGGTAGGGCAAAATACTAGAAAAGAGAGATATAGAGACTGGGAGCAGATGGATGCAAGGCAGAGACATACATGAGGCATGCTGCAATGTTGTCAGGGGGGAAAAATTGCAAGCACAACGTCTGTGTCCAAACACAGCTGTGACGTGGGGCAGCACCTGCAACCACACACACAGGTCCTTCTCACATTTAGCCTCACCCCTCCACAAGCTGTGTCTCCTCCCCATCCTCACCCTCAAGCCCAGCTACTTCACAGCGAATCAAGGAATTCAAGCTCCAAGGACTGGGTTTTAGGGGCATGCAGTGACCCAAGTCCCACTGTGGCAGATTCGGGCTTCCTCTTTCAGTCTCTGGGTGGGGTGCTGAGGAAGCAGGCATGAGTGTGCAGTTTCTGGGCAGTGCTGGAAGCCAGTGTCCTGCCTAGGTATTTGCAGGAGGGTCTTTGCAGAGGCTTTCCCTCTGGGTAGTCCTTTTGCTGCAGATTGCAGCCTGGCTGCTATTCATAAACCAGAGAAACGCACCCAAGTCACACCTAATGCAGAGGCCTCTGGATAGCAGCCAGAGGAAAGGGGTGGGGAGGAGAAAACCTCATAGTGACAGACCTAGGGAGAGGGGGCAGGCAATGTTTGCAGTGGCAGGTGTCAGTCAGGGAGAAAGACAGCAAGAGGGACAAGGAGGCAGCCAAACAGTCACAGTGCAGCACAGCAGTGCAGACACCAGCAGGAGCAAGTGGATGCAGCAGGACAGACAGACCAGCCGGCAGAGGCATGGCACGCACAGCTCCCCTGGGAGCCCAGAGCAGCCAAACTGCCCCAGCTCCTCTCTGGAGAGAAAGCCAGGGTGTGTGGGGGGTCTCTGGGGGGAAATTCACTGCTCTCACTAGCTCAGTAGCTGCAGGAGGCAGGCTGGGAGGAGAGGCTCTGAGGGGCACCATGACTCGGGTGTCTGATGATGCTGCAGCAATTAAAACCTGGCCTTGCCCAAGGACATCCTGCTGCAGGAGACATCCTTCTAGGAGAAAGATGTTCCTTTCCAAGAGGAACATCTCTGCCCTGCCCTCAGCCTATCCCAAACAGGAACTGGAGTCTCTCCCTTTCTCTCCTGCTCATGAATCACAGCACAGCAGCACACCCTGCTCAAAACAATGCCCACACAGCAACCATTCACTCCTACACTGCCAGTTGCTGGGGAGAGGGGATGTAAAGACATGGACAACAGGACCTGGGGCAGCAGTGTTGTGGAGAGACCCCTGACACCCTCTCCAAGACTCTTAGAGCTGGGGAGTTGCAACATGGAGTAAGGGAGAACATCTGGGAATCAGTGATGGAGCTGCAGAGATCACAGCCCAAGGAGTGCCTGATGCTCACCTGCCTCACTGCTCAGCCCCTGCGGCAGAGACAGAAGGGCTGCAAAGAGTTTACTCCTCACTGCACTAAGCCAAACCCAGGCCCTTCCCACCCCATCTTTGAGGGACAAGGAAGGGAGGCTGCAGAAGAGCTGTGCCCTTGATTGGAGGGACAGAATGGCCCTTGGGAGCCCAGCGAGGCCCCACAGTAGCTAAATGTAGTACGGCCCAGATATGAAGCCCCTGGGCTTTGTGGCAGTGCAGCACAGAGCAGGGGTGGAGGAGACTGCTCCCCCTGCTTCCTGCCGGCAGCACGGAGCCAGGGAAAACAGGGACAGGCAGGACTCCTGCTGCAGCACTGGCCTGGGGTCACATCAACCTGGCAAAAGAGATGGCTGGCACAGAGCCCCAGCCGTGGTAGCCTGTACCTGCTTCATGCCTGTGCCCCGCATAAAGAGAAGCCCCAGAGAGTGATCTCTAACAGTGATCAGGGCTAGGAGTGCCCGAGAGCAATCAGCTCCAGCCCCGCACTGACACACTTGCCAGCAGGAACATCCCTCCCTTCCTCCCTGTTTGCTGCACACTGTACCCTAGAGCTGCCTCAGAGCTCCCAGCTCTGTGCTCACAACCAGGAGTGCCCCAAAGTGGGAATGTCATGGAGGGGGCATCTCTGGGAGGCTGCCAGCACTGAGCGTTCACTACAGTGTAGGATCCTCCCCAGTAAATCCCTACTTCACCTGCACTGCCACCTTCCCAGCATCCTGGGATCCATCAGACAAGAGCCCAGCAATGGAGCTGGCCTGCCCAAGGAGAGCACAGCCATTGTCCCTGGAAGCCTGACAACCATCTGGACGAGGGGGTGACTATGTCTGCCTCTAGCCCAAGGCCACTAAAATCTCTTTGCAAGTCTTGGGAATCCTTGCAGGAGCCAGCCAGGACATGAGGAGCCAGCTCAGCCTGGAAGAGTAGGTTGACTGAGGTAGAGCTCTTAGCTTGCTCCATCTGCTCTCCAGACTGAGTGGGAAGGGTGCTTGGCTGCCTGCTCCCGCCTCCTCCTCACTGCCTCCCATCACATCCTGTTAGTTCCTGGCAGGGGCTGGGTTTTTTTGGGAGAGCTGCTTTCTGCACTGTGTCCTGCAAACCCAATCGCTGCTGAGCTGTGAGGGAGATTCATCCCTGGAGGCAGGAGAGGCATCTCTGCCAGCTGAGCCAGGCAGGTTTGGCAGGTAACTCCCAGCAGACCTGTTTCTTACCTGCAGGGTCCGTGGCCACAGGGCCTGTATTCCAAGCTCTTTGGAGGGGACTGAACATGGACAGAGCTGGAATTGGGAAAAGCTGCCACTTCAGATGGTGAAACTCCCCTCTGCCACCCTGACAGCTGTGATACCACCACCCTCACTCCCTTTAAAATGGGGAGTACCTCTGGGGACTGATACAGGATGTGCAGCACTAGAAGTGCAGAAAGGGAACAGATTCCCAGATAAACCTTAAACCCCTTTGTTTTAGGGAAACTTACCCATGTTGGAAACGAGAAGCTGCTGGGGGGCTTCCCAGAAAGTGCTGGACAGAAAAAGAGGTGTAGAGCACAGCACCATTTCTGCTGCCCATCCCCAGCCAAGCTTTCCCCTGTCTCAGGAGAGATGACGAATTCAAGTTACAGTAAGTAGAAATAGAATCCTTAAGTATTCTCTTCCTATCTACTAGGCCTTGAGGAGTAGAAAGTATTTATTAACATTCCTTATTTATGAGAGAACCATTAGGCCAGGGTGGTTAACTCCCACCACACAGATTCCTAAGGATAGCACCAGAGAGAAACCAAAGGATGCAGTTGCCTGCACCATCTCCCCATGCCCTGAGCCAGCTGGGGAGCCCCAAACTCTGGAGAGAGGCAGGTTTTAAATACAGTCTACAACTTCCTCCTGAGGGGCAGCACAGATCTCTGCTCTTTGATGACCAGAGACAGAAGTGAAGGGATGGCTGGAGCTGTGCCAGGGGATTTAGGTTGGATGTTTGGAAAAGAAGGTGCTGGGGAATGATCATGGCCCCAAGGCCGCCAGAGCTCCAGGAGCATTTGGACAACTCTCAAGGATGCACAAGGTGAAATTGTTTGGGCTGTACTGTAGGGACTTAATGACCCCTCCCAACTCAGGATATTCAATTGTTTCATGATAAATACAGTTTCACCCCCTTCCAGCACTGCACAGGGCTCAGTCCAACCCTGAGGCTGTCAGGAGCCCTGGCTGGGACCCGGGCAGTGCTGGCAGGGCAGCAGTTGTGGCTGCACACACAGAGCTTCCCTTGAGCAGCCACCAGCTGCTCCTGCCCTGGGGTTTGTGTCATCAGCTCCAGCGCTCCCTCCTCTCCCCATTGTTAGCAGGGACAATGGCACATGTGCAGGGCTGAGGGAGAAAGGGCTTCCCCTGCTCTGAGGAGCCCTCCTGCCCCAGCCACAGCCCAGTGCCTGGAAGAGGAGGAGCAGCCCTGCCTGCCCACACCCTGGGCTGTGGCTCCTCCAGGCACTCGGCCAGCCCTGTTCCCCTTATCAGCATCACACCCCAAACACCAGCAGCTCTCCAGCCCCATCAACCTCCTCTGCTCTAACAGTCACTCAGGGATTCCTCCCAGTCCATGACAAACTGTTTGGAGCAGAGGGGAATTTTCAGGGGTTTCCTAGGCAGCTCAATCCCCATTTGTTGTCTACTCCTGCTTAGGCTGGAGAAGCCTGGAGAACCCACAAGTGTCTGGGCTCTGACAGCAGAACTGGGAGCTCAAGTCCCCCATCCCTTCTGCTGTCACCTTCAGGGAAAGCAAGCGGGTCACTTGACATCCCTGGGGAGTTTTGCCACAGAAAAACAAACCCTAAAGAAATGCCTTCCTTTTCTTCAGTCCAAGTCAACACTCTGCTTTGAAGTATTAGTGTAGGAGAAATTGTGGATGTAGACAGCACTGTCATAAAGAAGCACTGAGCTTTAGAAAAGAGAATTCCAATGCCAAAATAAAATTAGAAATCAAAGGGGAAAAAATTCAGGATTGTAGCAGTGAGAACTTAACCCAGCCACACAAAGAACCTTACTCCTCTCTGAGCTATTACTTATTATCTGTTATCATTAATTATTATTATCAATTACTTAACTTTTTATTACTTATTATCTACAGTACCTAAAACTAAGGAAGTGGAGGCCCTGCCACTTGGAGAATTCTTTACATATGGCCAAGAAGCCCAACAGACATGAGTAAACCATGCTCTCCTATTCCTGAGGAATTCACAGCTGGGAACACCAGGAATAAACAAGAAAAGGCAACACATGCATAATAAATCTCCCTTAAATGTTGAAGTCCTCAATGCAAAGAGCAAACACCTCCTGACTGTATTTAACTGAAGAAATGTCTCCCTGTGGCACAGGGAACTTGAGCATGCTCCAATGCAGAAGCTACACAGCACCTGGTTTAACATTTAAGCCTAAAGGGTTTGGAATCCTGCCAGTCAGCACATGATTACATCTCAATCTCATACTCTTTTCAGATAATTCACAGACATCTGCCCATAAGGTGTCAGCTGTAGCATGGCAAAGGCACCTACCTGGACAGCAGAAGACAGTAACAAACCTGCATTTAGGAGAAGCAAGGATGAACAAACACCTCGTGACATGATAGGGTACAGCTCCAGGGCAAAACGTTCAAGAAAAAGATGACAAGTTTAAAAGCTTCAGAGAAGAGAAGATGCATGAAAAATTGAAACACAGAGACCGAAAAAGCATTTTATTGATGGAGAAGAAGATAGAGGAAGGGAAGAAATGGATGTCAAGACCGCTGTTCGTGCAGAGAAAAAAAGAGGAATTAAGTTAATGTAGAGATAAACAGGTTTCCTCAGAAAAAATGCTGTAAAGAAGAAAAAACAGATGGAAAGAGAAAATCACCACAACCTTTCAGAACACGGGTGAAAATACTAAAGAAGCAGGGCAAAAAGACAGAAAAAAATGAATCAGCCCCCGAATAACCGTTGGATATTGTAGTGCAAAAAGAACTTACAAGGGAAATTCCACAAAGGAAACTGCACTGACACAACTACCCCCACCACCACCAAGCTCAGGCTATCTCACCTCGGTGTCCAACGCCAAAGGCCCTTCCAGTGGTGGGAGCGAGGCCCTCTGGGCAAATGAAGCTGGGCATGGCAAGCAGTGGCCAAAGAGGCTGCACCCCTGCTTACAGGGGGCTGCAGCTGCTGCCTGCTCTGAGGGCAGGCCAGGCACGCTGGCAGGTGCCAGCAGGACAGGCAGCCCCGCAGCACAGGCACACACCCAGGCCCTGGCTACAGGCGGGACGCTGTGCCCACGCTGCCACGAAGCGGCTTCACTCTGTCCTCAGGAGCAAGGGGCCAGGCCGGGGCCTGTCTCTGCCTGCGCTGTGACAGGGCACCCCTGGCTGAGGCACAGAGCTCCTCATTCCCTCCTGGCAGCTCTATCCTACCCTGCTCTATTTCTAAGGGACACGCACACACTGCCTCACTTACGCGGACATGACAAGGGAACGCACAAGGGCGAGGTGCCAGGAGAGGGAGCAAGTTCTGTGTACACAGCCTGTGGGGGCCCTGCCTCCGCTGAGTAGGAGACAGAGCTTCAGACCTTGCCCGGTGGACTGCAGAGAGGCCATAAAGGCCAAAAAATGCTGAGGGGCTTCAGGGGTGGCCAATGCTCAAAAGGCTGTGACACGCCCTGACTACAGGGGGTCACGCTGGCCAGGGCCATAAAGCCATCGGCCACGGGCAAAAGGCCATGCCCTGCTTACAGGGTGGCCTGGGGGTGCTCCATTTTCCCCCTGGGCTGCACAGATCTGGGCTCTCACCCTCCTTTTACAGGGTGGCCCCGCTCTCCAGCCAGACAAAGCAGCACCAATGGCACAAGGCCAGCCGAAGCAAAGCAAAGACCCAGCCCTGCTTACAGGGAGGTCGCCCAGCACACAAGGACTCAGGGCACCCTGAAGGTGCCCACCAGACTCTTAGGATCAATCTGTGCCCTGGAAAGGCCAGGGATGCCATTTGCCCAGAGGGTCTCACGTGCCACCTCTTGACCTTGAAGCCGCTGCTCCTCTTGCTGTCTCTTGCCTCATCGACCCTCACAATGTCTCTTCCTTCTCCCCTGACAGCTTTTGCCAAGGAAGGAGGACACAGTTACACCTGAGAAGCTCCAGCAACTGAAGGCAAATAGCACCCAAGAGCCCCAGTGGAAAGCACCACTGAACATCCCTGATCTCCCTCCTCCTCCAAATCCTCAATGCTTATCTTGTTCCTTCTCACCAGTGAATACTGCAGGCCCTTGCACTGGCACTCCTGTCCCAATCCTGAAGCATAAAAGGTGTTGGGGATGGGTAAAATGTTCTTTCCAGGTTACAGGTGGGCTGAGAGAGCTCCATTTCTCCCCTTCCTGTTCCAATTCTTGGGTACTCATCCATCTTGTAGGACTGCCCCCCTCTCTAGCCAGCCAAAGTAGCAGAATGGCAAAAGTCTAAGGGCAGGAAAGGAAAAACCCTGCCCTGGTTACAGGGAGGTTGCCCTTTGCAAAGTCAGCTGGGCCACACTCAATTTGCCCACTAGACTCTAAGGAGAAATCTGTGCCCTGGAAATGGCAGGGATGCCGTTTGCCCAGAGGGCCTTTCTTATACCATCCCTTTACATTGAGGCAGCTCCTCTTGTTCTGTCTCTTGCCTCGCCATCCTGCTTGTCGTCTACAGTTCCTTCTACAATGGCTTCTATAAAGGAAGAACGACTCAGGCCTGTGTTCTGTCTCATAAGTATTGCGTGTGAAGTACAACTGAGACTTGGAACGTGACTTTGTTATAATTTTTTTTATTGGTCCCTAACTGATACGAAATCTAGTTTCTGTTTTCTGCATCTTTTTTGCCTTTGCTTATTCTCTTTCCAGCCTATTCATTGCTGGAAAATCATGGCATCTGCCTCTGTCATCTTGTCCCTCCTGGCCCTCAGCATGATTCACAGCACCTGCTTCAACCTCAGTGAAACACAGGATACTTGATACTGAATCTCACAAAAAACTGCAAAGTAACTCACCAGCCCCCATGAGAACTTCATTCTGTCCCCCAGAATTGAACTCAAATTTTGCCTTAAACGTCCCCACGGATCTCCCCTCCAAGTTCCCTCAACTTTCTCCCTCAGAAGCTGTTCTGTCCCGACTGAACTACCTCAGCTTTTCCCTCAGCAACTCATCCTACTGCCTGCTGATGCTGCTGCCCAAAACTGCAACCGTCAGCCAGGAGTTCTTATTTTGCCCCATGACCGCTGCCAACACCTTTTCTCGACCCGCTGGGAGCGCCTCTCGCTGCGCTCCCCTCACGGAGTACGACGCCGCCGGGTCTGAGGGCGCTGAGGGGAGCAGCGGGGGGGCGCCCCCTTGCGGGGCGGGAAAATTCGCGCAGCAGCGGCAAAGCGCCGCCCTGTCTCGTCTCCCTCAGGGCACCGCTATGGTCACCGTGTGCCTCAGGCACCTGCCTCTCCCTCAGCGACACTCGGGACGGCCATTTTGACCCTCTGGGCTCCTCAGGACACCCGAACCACACTCCCGGCACCTGCGTCTCCCTCAGCAAAATTCACAGCACCTGCTTCTCCCTCAGTGACACTCAGGGCACCCATTTTGCCCCTTCGTGTCTCTCATAGCCGTCAGCGAAACTCGGGGCACCTGCCTCTCCCTCAGCGACNATTGAATCCCACAATAATCTGCACAGTAGTTCAACTCTCCTCTGTGACAACTTCATTCTGTCCCTCAGAATTCACCTCAGATTTCGACCGATAACGTCCGTTCTTATCCCTATGGACTATCTGGTTTACACAGAAAAGATCCTCCAAGAAATAATTCAGCTTTCCCCTGCGAGAATTCATTCTATCCCTCAGAATTCACCTCAGATTTCTCCCTAAAACGACCGTTCTGAACTCTATAGACTATCTCTGATTTACCACGAAAATATCCTACACGAAACAATTCAGCTTTTCCCTGCGAGAACTTCAATCTGTCCCTCAGAATTCACCTCAAATTCTACCTTAAACATCCCCTTAGCTTTGACCCTCAGAAGCTGTTCTATCCCGACTGAACTGCTCAGCTTTTCCCTCAGCAACTCATCCTGCTGCCTTCGGATACCGCTGCCCAACACTCCCACTTCGAGATCCCCTAATTTGCCCTTTTCTCGACCCGCTGGGAGCGCCTCTCGCTGCGCTCCCCTCACGGAGTACGACGCCGCCGGGTCTGAGGGCGCTGAGGGGAGCAGCGGGGGGGGGGCGGCCCCCTTGCGGGGCGGGAAAATTNGAGCGGGGGGGGGCGGGACGCCCCCTTGCGGGGCGGGAAAATTCGCGCAGCAGCGGCAAAGCGCCGCCCTGTCTCGTCTCCCTCAGGGCACCGCTATGGTCACCGTGTGCCTCAGGCACCTGCCTCTCCCTCAGCGACACTCGGGACGGCCATTTTGACCCTCTGGGCTCCTCAGAGCCACACACTGCCTCTGCCTTAGTGTCCTTCCCACCCCTCAGCGAAGAAGCTTGCAGCACCTGCTTCTCCCTCAGTGACACTCAGGGCACCCATTTTGCCCCTTCGTGTCTCTCATAGCCGTCAGCGAAACTCGGGGCACCTGCCTCTCCCTCAGCGACACTCGGGGCACCCACTGTTTTTCATGGCCCTCCAGGGGACGCTCAGGATACACGCTTTCCTTCATAGCACCCCAGGGATTCTCGGGGCACCTGCTTCTGCCTCTCTGTCCGTTGTGGCCCCTCAGCCTCACATGGGGCACCCACATTCCCCATCAGTGACCCTTGAATTCTCTCAAGTGACAATCAGGGAACCCTAACCCCCTCTCAGTGACCCCTACAGCTCTCTCATCCATTCTTGGGGCATCTGATTCTCCCTTCAGTAGTAATATTCTCCTGCATTGCTAAAACTGAGGCCTCTCAGATGAAGTCCTGAAACCAGCTTGTAAGACTATAAAGAAAAAGTAAAAACTCCAAAAATTCCTTTTGAAGTTCATATGCTGTTGTAAAACCCTCTGGAACAAGTATGTTTCTCAGCTTTTTGTTGCAAGGACTGACTTATTTACTATGTTTATTTAAGCATGAACATAAACTATATTTATATAGTTCTGTACTGTCAGAAGAGTGGAAGGTGTTTGTGTGAGTCAGTTACAACATGATTTGTCATTTTACTCTTTCCATGGAATAGAATTTTTTATGCCATGGTTTGTTTTTTAATATCGTGAATCTATTTTGAAGATATTCATATTTCAGTTAAAAAATGTTGGGCAAGATACTCCAAAAAGCAACGGTTTCTTAACTTGAAGGACGTACTGATAGTACTTACTTATTTCTGAGGCTACACATTAGTAAATTAAAAAAAAAATCTTTAAAGCAAGTTTTTGTAGCCAAAGGAAAACCAGAAAATTCTGTTTGTGTAAATCAGAGGCAGGGATAAAAGATGGGCAAAATAAGAAAGGTGGGGAATGAATTAGATGAAAACTAGAGGAAAGCATTGCTTTTGTAATCGGGCTACACACACACACTGGGGAGGGTTTTTCTTGCAAACACACACTTAACAAAGTGAGGATTTACTAAGCATCACAAACAACATAACCTGCTGTTTACTACAAGAAGAGTAAACAAACACTACGAACCAACCCCCAGCTTCTTTTCATGCAATTCCTCTCTGTGCTGGCAGGCCAGGGCTGCGTTTCTGAAAATATATTTGAAATAAATCACAGGAAGCTGCATTCAGATGAAGCAAAGTGTTGTAAATATGAATTAATCAAGTGTGAAGGGCCAACAAAGACGACCCATGTGTCCTCCTCACGCAAAGCAATGATTTGATAGAGCCAGCCTCCTCCTCTTAATAATACATGGATTGCTTTTGCTTGGGAGAGACACGAGGGAATCAGAATCCCAGATTGGTTTGAGTTGGAAGGGACATTCCACAATGCTCCAGTGAAGCAGTAAAAGCAGTGATGATGTGAGGAAGCAAAGGCATGGTGTTGGTTCTGCCAGGAACCAGGAGAGAGCAGCATTGCCCTTCTCTGGGCTGGTGCGAAGGTGCAGGGGGCACAGGGTGAACACAAATTCCTTGTAGGTGAACACTGATTACACAATCCACGAGTCCTGTGCTTTCTTGATGGACTACAGGCCGTTGGTAGGGCAGGTTTTGATTTATTTTTTATGTTTTAATGCTTCTTGCTTTGCAGAGCTTAGTCTTGTATTCCTTGCTGGGGTTGGTAGTGAACTTTATGAGCTGCACAGGTCTATTTTGTGTACATAGTCTTAGGCCTGAAGCAGGGCTTTAGAGGAAATTTCAGCGGGGAGGAGCACTCCCACCTGTATGGAAAGTAGAGGGGAATAAAAAAGAGTTAAAATCGGCTGATCTCCCATCAGAGGAGTAGATGAAATGATGAAAATAATGTCTGAATTCTGGCAGTAATGTGCATGGAGTGCGCAGTGGACTGCTCCAAGTTTTATGGTTGCATCAAAGGGATAAGGGAGACTCTAGCTGGCAGGGAAAGAGAGTAGAATCACTGGAAAGCCAGACTGGTAGAGTCATTAAATAACATGTAAGTCTTCCTTCTCTGTCCCAGGCTTTTCAGAACCAGCAATGTTACTGGCACATCTGTGTGAGGTGGTGAAGGAGTGAGCGGCTTAGACCTGGGAGCTCTCCTGGATTGTTTTTCCAGGCCTAATATGTCCATCTTCTTCAGGTGTGGACATCTGACCCCGTCTGGATGGCTGTAGACCTCACTGTTGTGCTTCCTCAGTGCTTCCTGCCTGGCAGCAGCTCAAGCTACCTTGACCTACAAAATAATTTCCAGCCCCTTGCTAAATACAGCAAGGAACTGTCCATTGATCACTTAAATGTTTTCCAGTCCTCCATCTAGCCAGACTGTTTCTTTGGCACCACTTACCACTCAGAAAACCTCAGCCAGCAGAAAAGAAATTGTTTCCCTGTTTACAAAATAAAAAGAAAAGAATGATTCTCTGCTTCAGAGGCCTAGGGACCTTGTTTAACCTCCAGCCTGGAGTGAGTTTTTATGGGTAGCTTTATAAACCCCTGCACAGCCAGCTCTGTAGTGCTGACAGACCTTTCAGTGTAGCTGCTTTAACATGTCTGCTCTGACAGGAGCACCACTGTGGATCTCAGGGATAGCAGCAGAACAGACAGACGTTTTTGGCTATTGGCAGGCTCGTGTGTACTGCAGAAATCTTTGTCTTGTTCAGGGAGTGGAGCTCTTTTAGTGTCTTGATAGGGAGGAGGCAGGAATTCAACAGAAACAAGGCAAACCCATTCCAATCCTGCCAAAGCTGCTGTTTTGCCCTGAGTTTTTGAGCGAGAAACTTGGTACAGCGTGTAAGGGAAAAGTGCTGGGATGAACCTTGTTTTGGAGCTGTGTTCTGTCACCAGCAGAGTCACAGCACTGAGGACCTGCAAACCCCTCCATGTTCCCTGTGCCCCTTCTGGCATGTTTTCTTCTGCAGCCTTTGGTTCTTCCTTACCATAAATCCTGTAGGATTTAACTTCTAGCTACCGATCCTTTTGACAGTAATGGACCATTAACTAACCAGACATAAAATTGAAAGAGTAAATCCCTCTGCCCTGGGGAATTAGAAAGCAGGTTTAGGATGCAGGCCATGAAATGCAGGAGTTCATTGTAATCACAAACGAGGCCTGATTAACTCTACTGCCTGGCACCCTGGTCTGTGCCAGCTGATGAACCCGAGACTGAGAGCTAGGCTGGTGCTACAGGACATGTGCAAGTGCCAGGGGAAAGCCTTTAGTCTTGGTGCTTGAACTTCTTTATCCCATTGCCCCTGTAAGACGGTGAGGGAGTCTGGGCTGCTGAGGAATTACCTCCAGACACTGATGCTGCTCTGGTTTGAAGTTTGGTGTGTTTTCCTTTGTTGGGATAAGGAGAGAAGGGAAGGCGAGAGGTGAAGATGCCTCTGGCCTTGGGGAGCTGCATCAGGAGAAGGATGAGGTGATGGAGCAGCTCTGCAGGTTGGTGTGTACCAAGTCCAGTTCCCAGCCGTTCCTCCAGTGGGCCTCCATTGACGTCACAGGGCTCTGCTCTGAGTCTGTGGGAGTGAGTTCGCTTTTCTCTCTCTTCACTAGACCTTGAGATCAGTGCCCACTGATTAAAAAAGTTAATTACCTTCCTCTTGCAGAAATTACTCTGCTTTCAAGGTCTCCCAGGCCCTTAATTGAGCATCTTTCTTTGACAGAACTTTTGATTGAATTGCAGTGAGTCACCGTTAGAGCCAGGATGGCCAAGTCAAATGGGAATGTCTTCAGGGAGCCAACTGGGCTCTGCATGTGGTGAATGGAGTGGTCCCAAACTCCTCAGGAATAAGTGACTGCATCAGAGAGAAGAGAGGGAATCAGGTATAAAAGCGGGGCTGGCTGGAGTCTACATTTCTGGACCTCCTGGGAAGTGAAGTGCCTGGTGGCCAGTGGTCCCTGCACACCTGAGCCAGCCCCACCACCTATATCTACCTGCGTGTTCTCCAGAATTTCCCTCCTTACCCTGGATCCCATGGCCACACTCCTGAGCTGAGTGCCTGTGGCATTCATCATGCCAGCAGCAAAAGAGCAACTGGAAAAAGTGTCTGGAATTTATCACTGATGGCAGGAGCTTTTGTCTGTAATAAAAAACATTTTCCCCCTCCTCTCTTCTAGTGCCTTTCTCCTTCCCTTCTCTCATTATTATTATTATTAAGAAGCTTAATGCCATATGTCTTGCTGTTTCATAAATAACCCTTGTAATCAAACAGCACTGGGTAAATGGGCAGTCCAGCTTGTGCAATTTGTTTGACAAAATGAATCCAGAAGAATATGAGTCTGTGGAGGAAAGACAAATAGAGCAGCTTGGATGAATGTGTTAACCAAGAGAAAAACGGCTTGGCAGAGCAGCTGATGCTATTTTTATCCATGCAAATGAAGTTTGGGGCTAATTTATTAAAAATACAGTACAAAACTTGCCAGAATGGTCAGTGTCTCCTGGGATGGAGAGCAAGAAAGGTTCTCTGCCTCCTGAGGGCACAGGGGGTGCAGTTAAGGAGGGAGTGAGGTGCAGCCAGCCTGGAGTGTGCTTAAGCTGTCAGGAGGAGGGCTGGACCTGGAGCATCACTCAGGTGGCAGGAAGGGAGGAGAAACTGCCCTGGGCTGGCGATCCTGGCATCCATCCATGCATCCATGCATCCATGCATCCATCCATCCATCCATCCATGCATACATCCTCAGATCACAGGAAGATCCCAGGAGAAGATTCAGATCCAGGAAGATTCAGGAGAGCCAGCTCTGGACTGGTTGTGACTGTGATGAATCCCAGATAGCCAGGGTTAGATCTGTGCCTTCCTGAACAACTGGGCTGCTGCTCCCTGTACCCTGCTCAAGATGTACCTGTGTATCCAAATTAGCTTCCTTGGGCAGGAAAAGCTGAAGGAAGCCTTTATCAGCTCCTGCAAGGCTGTCTCTGGATTTCCATGGGAAATCCATCCCAGAAGACAGTGAGAGCCTGCCTCAGCCTGGGAGGTGCTGCAACCTAGAGGAGAAATCCCTTCATTCTGCAGCAGCGCCCTGCCTCTTCCTCACCATCAGGCGGCAATACAGGCTCTGGTACCTGGCCGGGCTGGGATGTGCAGATGAAGGGGAGCATTTCTCATTGATGAGAAATAGCTCAGCTACTGCTCCCTGCAACTCACCTTTTGTGGATCTGCCCCGTGGCCATGGCAGCTGAAAAGCTGAATTTTTAATCAAAGCAATGAATTTGTTTCTAGGGAAGTGGGGATTGTGTAGAGGGGGATGTTTCCCTGCATCCTTACCTCCTTCCTTCCTTCAGAATACTTGAGATATCTTTGCTCTGACTTTGCAAGCACAACATTGTCCTGTGGGCTCGAAGGGAAGCCTGTGGGGTGATGTGCACACGGGATGCAGGGGGCAAAAGCAGAGGCTGGGCCTGAGCTCTGTGCTGGAGTAGAGGCAGGCAAAGCTGCAGTGCAGGTGATTCATGTGTTGGACTGCACATCCCCAGCCAGGGATGCTGGCTCATTAGTCGAGGAAATACCTCTCCCCTGGCTGCTTCCCTCCCCCTCCTCCAAGTGGGAATGCAGCCCCCATCCTTTTCCCCATTCCTGGTGTGTATGAGTATTCTTTTTTAAGTGGCAAGCTGAATATTTTAAACAAACACTGCTTAAAATCTATAATTTATGGGCAAGGCTTCAGAAGAGGAGATCAGTCATCTCTTGGTGCTGAGGGTGTCTCTCCATCTGCAGCAGCCCCCACTTTTCTGTTCCCAGTATGGTGCAGCATAAGGGATTAGGCTTGGGCATGGCAGCACTGAGCAGCACCCAGAAAATTCCCAGCTCTGAAAGAAGGAAAACCGGACTGTCTTCTCTTACAGGCAGGAACAGCTCCCAGCCCTCCACCAGTGGGAGAGCCCTCCTGCCAGCTCACCTGGAAGCAGCAGGCCCCACATTTGGCCCAGAGCTGGGCTACCTGGCACAGCTCTTGGAATGGGGACTTAGGAACCTACAGCCCCCCTTCAGCTCCCACCTCACCCCTTATTTAAAACCTGAGGGAGCCAGGGCACAGGTGAGCAGTCTGAGCTGGCAGAGGCTGAACTCCCAAAGCTGGCAGGTCAGACGTGATGAGAAGCTGAATCAGGATTTGAACTTGAGCTTACCGGCACTGCTGGGCAGTGGGAGACCCCAGGTCACTGGGAAAAGACCCTGCCTCTGCTGTCCTTCTCCTCTCTGTTCCCCTGCATGTTCCCCAAGCTGAGCTGCATGTGGGAGGATTCCAGCTTGTTCGTTAATGGGAGTGGAGAGACTTTTGCTTCGATTAATTAATTTGCTGCTCTTCCCCATTTTCAGGACCATCTTTTATTCATGGCCAAGTAGCTCAGACACTGCTGCTTGCTGCCTGTTCAGGATGCTGGCATTAATATTTCATCCCAGAGCCTGCTCGTGCTGAACAGAGCTCATGTCCCACGTTCCTGCCTCTTCCCAATGATCTCCTGCCCTGGCCCAGCTCACGTTCCCCCATTCCAGCCCCAGGCTGTGTCTCCCTGTCTCTTCACCAGTTTCATGGCTTCTCCTAGGATCATATTCCCTGGGAATTAAGTGTGGCATACTTGGAGCTGAGGCTTTGAGCTCACTCCTTTTGTCTCCTGTGGCTCTGGGCAATCAGCCCTGCACAGAGGGTGTCATGCTCACTGTGGGAATAATGGGTTCAGGGAGCAACTTGTGATATCAAGCAGCAGGGAGAGGGGAGTGACTTCCATCCTGCTGTCCCCTCCCAGAAAAGCAGGATATATATTTCAGCTGCCAGAGAAGCAGTGTGGTGTTGTGGCTGCAACCTGGGAGAAAAGAAGGCTGCTGAAGGAGAAAACCCTGGCTGTACCTTTCAGGACAGCAGCAGAAATGAGGAAATTACACTCTCCTGCTTCTTCACCTCTCTCCTGGCTCCTGTGCATGCACTCTCCAGCATTCCTTAGTTCTGCAGAGCTCCAAGGCCAGGAGCAGCCTTTGCCTGCAGCTCTGCAGCCCAGCAAGGCACCGTGTGTGAACAAGGGCAGGCCACAGTGCAGCTGTTTGGAGTGGCACTTCATTTACTGAATGGCAGCTCCATAATCCTCTTCAAATAAAAAGACTGTGGAGTCTCTGTTCTGGGAGCTGATGGAAGGCTTTGCTCTCAGACAGGTGACACAAAGGGAGCATCTCCTTGCTGCATGTAGGAGTTCCAAGGTTTTGCTTGGGCTTTGTTATTTGATTATTTGTTCTCTCATTTGTCTCTGGGGCTAGTGGATGTGATTTGTTCTCCCTGATCAAGGCACTTGTTTTGGCAGGGAAATGTTTCCCAGGTCTCATGGGATGGGAGGGGATGGGATGGGATGGGATGGGATGGGATGGGATGGGATGGGATGGGATGGGATGGGAGGCCTTGCAAGGCACTATCTGTGCCCTTCCCTCTTCATCCCTGAGATGCCAGAACCAATTCCTGGTACACCTTCCATCTCTTCAAGAACAAAACAGCACAGCAGCTCATGAAATGTCTGGCCCCAGCCCTCTGGCTCAGAGGCTGCAGAGCCACCAAACCAAACATCACCTTAAAAGAGGTCTCCAGATTGGATTGGGAAAAATGTGGAGTTGGGAGGAAGGGGTGGAATTTTGTTGGAGAACATGTGCACATCCCTGTGCATCCAGACGTGTAGTGGAGACACGTTCAATTAAGGGAATGTGACTGCAGGTTGCAGGATGTGGAGGCTGCAAGTGGCAGAATCTCCACAGCCTCATTAAACTCTCATGTCCAAATTAAATGTCAGATTTGCATATTGGTTCTGTGTTTTCAGGCCTGTTATGCAGCAGCTGGGAGGAAGCTGATCATGGGCGGGTGCTGTGGGTATCCAAATTGCAGCCTCACTCCTGAGAACCCTGCAAAACCAAGCACGTGAAATTTTAGGGGGATCTAGGGATTAAACTTGGTTTTACAAGAGTTGGGGCTCAATTCCTGTAGGCAGAACAGAGGACTGCATGTGGTGGGCAGTGTTGTGTTGTCCAGGCTCCCAAAGCAGCTTCTGTGGGTTTTTCACTACCCCCTTTCTTTCAAGAGACACAGGAAGGGCACAGCACTGCCTGGGCTCTGGTTGTTGTAGAGCTTCTGGGAAGCCCTTTACAATCTTCCCCAGGCTGGATTCCAGTCAGATCATGTTCTAATCCAGGTTTAATTACCTGTGAGGACAGACAAGCCTCTTTCTTGCCTCTTGGGAAGCCCAACCAGCAGGGTAGCATCAAGAATTGGGACAAAGCCAAACTGCAGCCTAGGTTGGTGAGCCCCTGATGTGCACAGGAGTTTCCATTGTGGCTGGAGACAAATAAATGTGTCCAGAGACTGAACTAAGCAGTACTGAGAATCAGTGATCCAGCACCTGAGAGAGGGACATCCCTCCCTATGGGTAGTGGGAGGTTTCCCTAGCTCTGTAGTGGAATGCTGATTATCCATGGAGACTCCTGCCAGTGGTTTGGCTGCAGAGCCATGGGTGGCAGCAGCAGGAAGGTGCTTCCCAACAGCATGCTGGAGGAGCTAAAAGTAGGAAAAGATTCCTGGTCACATGGGTACACTGTTGTGTTCTGCCCCAGTGTCCCTGCTGGGACCTGAAGGAGCCAAATGGCCCATCTGGAAAGAGATGGGAAACAGGAGGGAGAATGAGGTCTCTGTTGCTGTGGGAAGCCTGTGCCTGCTGCCCTGCACAGCTGTGAAGCATGTTACATCCCTGATGGGCCAGATGCTGAAAGATGCTGAACATCCTTAGAAGGTCACAGTCAGAAGGCAGAAAACTCTCCTGGCTAATTCTGAGACACAGCAGTGACAGGGCCTGCACGACAGGAGACACCCGGGAGGCAGAGCAGCTCTGAGTTAGCCGTCTCCAGAGAAAGATTTGTCAATGGCTGGGCCAGTTTTCACCAGCTCCACAGCTGGTGGCAGTTTCTGCACTTCATTCGACAAGCATCTTGTGTGGCTGACATGCTGCTCCCGGGAGGGGAGCCAGGGGATGGGACTCCTCCTTTCTCACTGGGGGTCGGTGCCTGTGGACTTTATCCAAGCACTCTGCACTGCAGTACCATTTCTCCAGGAGGAAAAGAGGCCCAGCATTAGAGGGGAAGGGCTGGGGAAGTGAAGGGTCTGAAGCGTCTCTGGCCACCTTCCCAAGTGCTGCCTGCCTGTGAGCCCTGGCTCTGAGTGCAGCCCACAGCTCAGCACCTTAGGGCAGGCTCTGGGCAGGTAAGGACAGAGTAATTCCAGGGGAGTTGCTCCAGATTTACATGATTGTAAAGAGAAAGGATGCAGCCTTAATTAAACTTCTTCTGAGTCCTAGGAGGGGCTGGAATAAAACTCTGAGATCTGCCACAGACTGCCCGTATGTCAGTTGTATCATTTCTTCTGGCCCCAATTCTCCTATCCATAAAAGCTGGAGTACCTCCTGCCTTGGTTATGAGGGCTGCAAACCTTGCAGGGCTGAGGCTGCTCCTGCCAACCACCACAGCGTCCAGGAGAGCAGTGCAGCTCCAGGTGCTGCTCTGCTGACTGCTTCATCCCTGATCCTGGGTGGGCAGAACTGCCCATGGAGCAAAGCCCACATTTCCCTTCCAAGTGCCTAGCTGTGAGACAGCATCCCGCTCCCTCAGCCCGCAGTGGTGCCAATCCCAACAGCCTCTATGCTCTCCAGGCATCCCTTGGTGCATTCTCTTCCAACAGCAGGGGCCGATGTGCTCAGTGTGTGGTGGATGAGAGCATCCCTCGTGGCACAATGGAAGGAGTGAGCCTGAGGCTCCTGCAGGCAGGAGAGCAAGCCATGAAGGACAGCTGAGGACATGGGGCTCCAAACAGGAGCTGTGCCCAGTTTTAATGTGCCTGGCCTTTTGTGTTTGCCTCTATTCATGCCGGGTAGGAAACTGCTGTCTCTGTATCCATCTTTCTGTCAGAAAATCCTTAGGCTCTGAATAGATTTACTCTCCAATCTGTGGGCTGGTTAACACTAGGCCTGGCTAGTGGGAGGAGGTGAATGACTCTGGAGGGCTTTATTGGCAGGACAGTGCTCTGGAGAGGAGGCTGGCTCGCTTGTTATTGATGGGATCCTTCACTGGCAGAGACAGCTTTGGGGATAAGGAGTTGAGCAGTGGTGGATAGTCCAAGATTCCAAAGTTGGCTACAAGCTTGACTCCCCTTTCTGTACCCATGGGCAAATCCCTGGTATCCACTTTATTTCTGTAAGAGTTGCCTGTCTGTAACACCCAGTGAAGTGTCACTCTCTCCATGGATGGCCATGCAGGAGTCTCCTCTTCCCTTGTGTTTCAGGCCCAGAGCTATTTGGATACCTATAAATAAGCAGCCAGGTAGGTTATGAAAAGGACACCACCACGGAGTGCTTGCTCAGCCTGTGCTTTCTGTCACTGCAGTGATGGTGCAGACAATTCCTCAGCTCCCGTGGCTGGATTCCCTGGGGGCCGTTGTTAATGCTGCTTTCCCAGCTCTTCCACTGAGCTGTCTCTGCCTGCTGCACTCATATAATCAGGAGCTGTAAAACCACTGACAAGTCCAGAGACCAGAATGGAGATTACATGCAACATTAAAATTAAAAATGGGTCAGAGTCACCAAGTTGTCTTCATTAGGCAGCTCTGTTTTATCTGTAGCTTTTACTGCCAAATAAATAATCTTTCAGGTGAGTTAGTTAAGCTGCCCTCAGGAGCAAGACAAGATGGGTGAGGAGAGGCAATTCAGCACGGCCTCTGGGATTCCTGCCACAAATCAGCCAGTCTGGAAGCGGCAGAACTGGTGTCAAACCGGGATGAAAACCTTAAAATCCCACCAACACTCAATGCAGAACGACACAGAACAGTCCCCTCCCCTGAGCCAATGCAGAGCTGGCTTCAGCACCGACAGTGAATTCAGCCACTCGAGGCTCTGCCTCCCTCACAGCCACTCTGTCATCTGCATTCATTTGGTTCTTCAGGATTTCTCCTGTCCCTTTCTGCCAGACTTCTGGCTTTAAGAATGTTCCTGAGGAAGGCATTAAGGGGAGGCAGCACTATGAATACTTACTTTTAGAAGGCAGAACATGTTTGCCCCAGAATATTCCAGGACTTTCTATGGAGAAAGTGCATTGGTCATAAACTCACCAGGTGTCAGTGCTTGTGGACTGTGTTCCATGTGGATTGCTGAGAGAAACTGCAATGCATGAATGGCTTGCTTTGACTCTGCATCAGAACCAGATGAAGTCTTGTCTTTGCTGTGTTTCCTCTTTGCACTTCCAGACCCTTTCAAACCACAGGCTTGAAGGGCATGACAGTTGTTCCCCCAGGGATCAAAAAGTCTTTTGCAAACAAATGCAAAATCATAGGAGTGATGCTGATATTGCAGACAGAGGAGAGGCAGGGGAAAGGTGCTAAAATTCTTTCTTGCTTCCTTGCTGGTCTGGGCTAGAGCCTGCCTCCCTGATTACTCCTTGACTCTTGGTCCAGAATCATGGCAAACACAGGAATCCAGCCCTCCCACTCCTGCCACTCCATCAGAAAAGCTCCTCAGTACTAACGAGGGAAGATGAGACATGCTAGGTTAGGTCAGGTATTCTCTGATTATCTGCTTCCTCATCAGAAAACTGCTTTAATGAAACTGAAATTCTTTGCAGGAAACGCTTCCATAAATAAGTCATTTTTTACAAGAGACATGATAGCAAATATATCTGTAGGAAAGAATGAAAGATACTGGTCAACCATCCCATTTCAACACTTCTAAAATGAAAAAAAATGCCACTCCACATTTTGTTCAGAAAATAAAGTTAACTGACACTGAAAAAAAAGATAAAAAAATCACAAAGGCTGACCTTGTGTGGATGCAGGTTGTCTTCCTGGTCAAGGAGTCCAGACCAAGCTCAGCTGGATCAACTTCATCCTTTTAATACAAAATAGGTCTTTTCCCAACCACACTTTGACTTTTAAATACCCTTCACTGCCAAGCCAGAGCTGTGAGCAGGCACCTTGCACAGTTTGAAATTGCACCTGCTATAGGGTGAAAAATAAACAGTGTGGGAAGTTGTGAGATGCTTGGTCGTCTGTCCCCAGCAGTTGGGGACCTTTTCCTTGGTGTGTGACATGGTTCTGCTCATGTGGGTGCCTTTGGGTAAAGGAGACTGTCAGGGCTTGTCATGAACCATCAGGAAGAATTCAGGAAGCACTCAGGAAGAATTTCTTCATGGAAATGGTTGTCAGGCATTGGAAGGGGCTGCCCAGGGAGGTTTGGAGTCCCCATCCCTGGGGGTGTGCAAGGAACAACGGGATATGGCACTCAGTGATCTGTCACAGGATGGACTCCATGATCTTGGAGGCTTTTTCTAGCCTTAATGATTCTGTGATCAGATCTGGATGCTGATTGGCAGTGGTGCTGATGTGCTTCCTGGCCCCAGTTTTGTCATTCAGATTTCTCTGTGCTTCTCATCTCACTGTCTGGAAAAAAAAATAAAAAGTGAGAAAAGAGAAAAGCAGCTCCCAACTCCATTCCCTAAGGATGTGTGAAGCTGGAGAGGAGGTCCTGCACAACAGCAAGAGAGGTTATTTAAGTCTTGGAGATGGGTATGGTTTCAGGATGTCAGACCATAATAAATCCTGCCTGCTGGGCTCCTGTCACATGTGACAGAGGGCAGGACAGAGCCCAGGGGCACGCTGGCAGTGCCTGAGTGTCCCCTCCCTGCTGAAGGAACTCCCCATCCCTCAGCAGGGGTCATGGCTGAGAGAGGCAGCAGGAGAGCGTTCCTGCTGCGTGCCTCTGTGCATCTGTGTGTGTTTTTTCCCTGGCAAAATCAAATCAAATCTTCCTTGGCTCATCTGCCAGGGCATGAGGGAGCTCCCTCCCACCTGTGCCATGAAAGACTTGTCACCCTGTGACTCCAGAGGGGCACAGCAGAATGGCTGTGCTTGTCCCCAGCTGTGCTTTGAAGGAGGAGGTTCTCGTTCGTGTGACGTCCGATTGTGAGGGGATTTAATTAGCTGTGGTTTGTTCGCTCAGCAGACACAAATGAGGTTTTAATTTTTTGTGTACAGGCGCGAGGTGGTTTTTGTTCATTGCATCGGGAGCTCTCGCAGGCCTCCCACGTCAGAAGCTGCCTCCAAGAGGATGGAGAGGGCCAGACAAAGCAGAGATGATACTCCAGAAGAGGCAGGATAGGCTGCAGCTTTAATATGAGCTGGGCTTCTTTTTGTCACAAGCACATGACACTACAGTGTGCCTTTCCTCTGCACTTGCAGTGTTCCTGTCTCCAGCAGAAAGCCCCAAATCCCAGCAAAAGGAGAGTGTGTAGATGCTGAGAGGGCTAGGGAACAAACCTAAGCTTCTCTAAATCTTTCCAGAGCCTCATTTCCTTCTGCTCTTCATTGTCTCTCTCCTTTCTTCCTGCACCCAGAAGCACAATGGCATTTACTTTTTTTACTTAATGTCAATATTTGCTTTGCTATGGAACTGTCTGTTTAATAATAATAATTCCTGAGCACAGAGGAGAGGTGAGGCCTCAGTAGCTTCAGACTGGGAAGAGTGGTCTCAACACTCACATTTTCTCTGCTTTCTCCTGGGGTTGGAGCAGCAAAGGGAAGATTCCCAGACTTCAGGATGCTCACCCACAGACAGCTGATTTTGGTGGAATGCCAATGCATCAGGTTCTTACTCCTGTATGTTTTCCTTCCCTCCCTTCCTTCTGTGATGAATGCTGTCTCTGAGATAGGCAGCTGCAGAGGGAGATGCAATTTTTCGTAGCTTGCCAGCCATCAATCTCCTGAACAATACCCTGCTAATGAAATGGCAATGTTATCACACGCCTGTCACCAGCAGTAATGGGGCGGCCGCTCCAAACTCAGACCAGGCAGAGGAAAAGCAAGGAGAGCTCTGGAGTTTGTCTTCAGGGTGTGATTCCTCCTGAAGGCTTTTGACAAACTCTGGGCATCCTTCAGTGCAGAACTGACAGCCCCCAAATGAGGTTTGGTGGCCACCTCCTCGCTCTTTGCAAGGACAGAGGTGTCCACACATGGTCAGGCCCTGCCCTGTAGGACCACACTGCGTTTTCATCTGAATTCACCCTGTGGGCACCTGAGGTCATCCAAGGAGCCACTTCCTCTTGTCTCCTTTGGGAACTGACATCACCAATGGGCAAGAAACTCCTTGATGCTTCTTCCTTTGAAAACCAAGTGGTTTTTAAGTGGATAGACTCTTCCTGACCTGTTGCTATTCCACCTCCTGCTGTTCCCCACTTGGAGCTCTTCAGATTAGACAGCAAAGAGCTCATTGAGTGGCATTTTGTCCCTGAGTCCATGATTTCAGTGAATCCCATGGCACAGAGCACAATGACAAGGCTTTCTGCTTTACATGGCTTGTTTTTTGTGCTGAGAGATCCACTGCAGCCCGGTGAGGTGATGGGGACACACCTGGAACTTGCAGGAGGTGTTACCTGGGCCGTGTGTCATGGGGCAGGCTCTCCTTGAATGGTGAAGGACTTCCACTTAAAACAAAACTCCTGGATGTGTGAACAGATGGTAGCAGCTACTTGGAGGGAATGAGAGATGAGGGGAAGTTATCAGAGGGACAATCTTTCTAAAACTTAGGGCTGCCTTCAGACAGGAAAGGTGAGCTACCCTGTAAGTTTCACCTACAGAAAACGCCTGTGGTTTCTGTGCAGGATCAGCAGGAGAAACCCCAGCTCGTTCCCCAGGTTTCCCACAGCCAAATGAGGCACTGAGAGGCTGAGCAAAGCCTGAGCCCTCCTTTCTCTGAGGCTGATCCCTGCTCAGCATCCTGCAGCAGCATCCTCCTGCTGCCTGGATTAACTGGGGAAGTGGATGACACCTCCAAACTGTGAGAAGAGCCAGAAATAAGGTGTTTGGAGCACTTCCTTCTGAGTCTGGCAGGTACAAGTGAAGCTGAGGGTGCCAGGAGGTGCAGAAGTTAAAAAACTTGTGCAAATCTCCTCGGTGCATCCAAGGTCACTGAGGTTCCCAGGATTTCTCTAACAGGTGGATGCAGCCTGATTGCTTAATCCTTTAGAAATCATGGTTTACATGACTGCTCCCATTCTAGGTCCTGGCTGGAAAAATTGTTCTTTTTTAGTAATAATTGTAACTGAACACTGAAAAACAACCATGAGAAATGACCAGAATACAACCTCTTGAGAGTGCTGTAAAAAACTTTGTTGTTTATTTACTTTAGGAAAAAAAAAAAGAAAAATCCAAGAGAAGAGTAAGAAATCTAAGGCTCTGCGATGAGAGAAGAAATGCAATTTACTTTTTAAAGCTCTTTCTGATTTTAAAGTGATATACGGAAAAATATAAATGGTTCTAGAAAACGTCACCAAATAATAGAGAGAAGAGAAAATAACTTCAGTGAAGGGCAGTATATTGAGGGTCATATCTGCCTCCATCTCCTGTAAAACAATATTTGCTGCAACAAAACCAGAGGTATTTTAGTTATTTATTGTCATGTCAGCTACAAAATACTAAGGAAGTAAAAAAATTTTAATTTATCCTGGATGAAGTCTGGTGGCCAAGAGACTGCCCAGGAGAATCAGACTTGAATGCACAAGCAAGGAGGGATGAGCAGAGCAGGAAAAGCCTCTGAATAGGGAAGTGGGACTTTCCTTGAATTGAATCTGGTCCAGGGAGGGCAAGGAAAAAAGGTGAAAAGTCAGACAGGGCTGGGCTCCCTCAGACCCCACCACAGCACAGGTAAACCATAATAAGCAAGATTTAAGTGCCAGAAATCGACCACCTTTTAGAAATGGTGTCAGCTCTTCCTCACCCCAGTCTGTGCTCTGAGGGTTCAGAGCCTTTTACAATCCAGCCCACGAATCATCTTGTCCCTTTTATGTCTCCTCTTCACACAGCTGGTATTTGTCATTAGCACATTTTATTAGTCTTTGTTCCCCACCCCCAGTCAAAAAAAATCTTAATAAAATGCCAGAACACATACTGAGCAGAAGAACAAATTGTTAATTCAGTCATTAAACAAATACACCTTTCCTTTGGTCTTTGGATGGAAATTAATTACCCTCCTGGAACTGAAACCTGGATGTGTGCTTTGACTGACAGCTGGGGCTTGTGTCTGGAGCCTTTTTTAGAGGTTGAAATCAGAACTGGTCTCTTTTTCAGTCGTGAGGAAGGTGATGGCAGCACTCTGCAGGACTCTGAGGAGGGATGAGACAGCAGATCATGGGAGCTGGGTTCACTGTCAAAGGGCAGGAGCAAGAGCTTGCTAAGCCCCACAGCAACTTGTGGGATTTCTCATTGGCTGGAGACAAAATCCTGGGCTAGCCGAGTCTTCTGTCTTAATTAACATCAGTTTCCTCTTCCTGCCCCCCATTGCCCATGGGAGGGCAGGATTCCACTTTATCCTGGAAATGAAACACCCTTAGTCCCAAGCAGGTGCATCACCCCACGAGCAAACAGAGCCAGACGTGCCTCTGCCACCAGCTCGTGGCTTGGGGACACCTGCAGGACACGTAATTGCTCTGTCCCATGGTCTGGGTGCATTACTAGTCCAGGAGCATGAGATAATGAACCTTTTAGCTGGGAGTAAAGAGGGAGAAAGAAAGAGAATGAATGAGCTGGGCAAGAGAGAATGACTGAGGATTCAGTTAGTTAATAAAGGGATTGCAGAAAGCAAGGTGAAGAGACAGTGGTAATTTTATGCACTGCCAGTCAGGCCCATTTGTCCTGGGAGCAGCTCCAATTTCTCTCTGAGCTGTTCCTTTTTTCTTTAGAAATGGAGCTGTGAAAGGGGAAGAAAAAAAAACCCTCCCTGATTAAAATCAGCACCCAAAGTGACAAGGAAAAAAAGCCATTTTAATCTCCACATCCATAGATGGATCTTCTCCCAAATAAATGAAACAAAAGGGGATTTAGAATATTGGCCAGTCTTACATAGCACAGGCTGAAATAATCCAGATTCTGATGGCAGTCTTGTCATATCCCAGCCCTAACCACAAAACAAAGCCAAATTTCATCTTTACAACTATTAATTCCCACTCACACATGAATCTCTCTGCTCCACCCTCATCCACTCCCCATTCATTCATCTCTATTTAAGAGTAAACCTCCTTGAAACCCCTAATTAGCACTGAAATTCTGATGTTTTAACTCTACAACTGGTTCAAATCTTCCTCTTGTTATTAAGTATTCCTACTCCTGCATCATAACTCCTAACCCCTGAGCTGAGACCAGAGAAAGAACTGGGTATCTATTGCTTTAAACTCAGCTTTTACCAGATACTTGAGCATCAAGGGGCAGTGAGATGTACTTGTCCCACAGAACTTTAATTTCTGATTGAGGAGAAAATCAAGTTATTTGGGGAAGGCAGCAGGGAAGGGCATTCCCATGTTTAAAAACAGGCATGGATTGTCCCTTGCAGTCAATGGGAACTTATGAAAAGGTTGGTTTTACTTTAAGACCACAGATGGGGACATAAATAGGAAAGTGTGAGTGTTAAATTCTGCCTGAGCTGTCCTAGGATGGGACAGTTTTGCATCAGGTTTGTGAGCAGGTGGATGTGTTCACCTATAAATTTCACTTCCCTGCAAGCTGGCCCAGTGTCAAGAATCCTGAGCTGTTTGTGCACATCCAGATCAGGCTTTTGATCTCAACAGAAACGCCCTGACCAGCCATGGCAATGCTTGGTGCAAGGATGAGTGGGATTGAGCACACAAATCACAATTTGTGTCTACATGCAGGTGCAAGCTGCTAACACAGGAGTATTTCTGCTGCAGGAGTCTATTTCCTTGTTTTATCCTGCCCTGTCCATCCCCAGCTTGGCCACTGGTCAGTGTGGATGGCAGCTGAGGCAGGAAATGAGAACACTCAGGGCTCTTAGAGAAGCTTTCAGGGCTTGTCTCCAAGGGAACAAACAGAAAGGTCCAGGGGCAAAGCCAGAGCTGTTCTTAAAGAGGATTTAATCTGATGTGGGCTGCCCCTAAGCACAGGGTCTTGCACAAAAGGCTGAGAGTGTTCATAAGTCTGTTTAACCTCTCTTAACTTCCCTGCCTTTCTCCCTTTAACTGGATGAGCACCACTGCCTTGTTCTGCTCCTGATGACTTGAGTGCAAAAATGGGGGTGGGATTTTTCCTCAAGAAAGGCACCAGCAGTGTGTGCCCTTTCCTCAGGGGCACAGAGGATATAAACCACCCATCAGCAAGCCAAAGGCTTTTATTTCTGTATCCATATACTCAGAGATGAGATGTGTGGAGCCTGGGAAATGCAGGCAAGCAGGAATTTGTCAGCCACAAGGATGTTAATGTGAGGAGCAGCAAAATCAGGGGGTTTGTGTGATGTTGGTTCAAGTTCCAGCTCTTTTATCAGCAGTGGTGTCCTTGAGTGGAGGCTGTAGCTCAGCTCAGTTCAGTCCTGGCACTGAGGCCCTGTGATTGCATTACAGGGAATTATCAGGTGGCTGCACCTGGCTTAGAGAGCTCCAAGAAGGCACAGGGGTGCAAAAGGGAAGGCAAAGCACCGGTGGTTTATGAAATTAAAAAGTTCATGAGTGCCAAATCCACATGCTAGAGTGGAACTGAGAAATGGAAGAGGTCTCAGCAACACCTTATCAGGAGGTAGGACAAGGAAATTGCAGTTGAAAGCACTGTAGTGCCTGATTTGCTATCTCTCCTCTGCACCTTGGCTGCAGGTTCTGCCTTTAGGGGTTTGTTAGGCAACTTGGGGAGAAATATTTTGTGTGTATTCAGTGGGTTCTGCTTGCAGAGGCCTTTGTATGCATGAGGTGGAAAACCTGTCTGGAGAGATGGCATCCAGTGTCCCTTGTACCCTACAACAAACACAAACACAGGAGGGAAAAGAACAAAACCTGTAAAAAGGACAAAACCATGGGCTTCATGCATCTCTTTTTGGAGATGGAGGATAAATTCTCCCCTGCACTTCCCTCTGAGCCTGTGTGCCTGTAAACACAACTGGTATTTGCATTGGAAATGTTATTGAGGGGAACAATTCCTGTTTGGAGGAGCCTTGGCAGCACCTGGCTGCTGCCTCCATGGGAGAGAGGCTGTGCAGGGGGGTCAGGGTGGGGTTTTCTTGTGTGCAGAGTGTGGAGAAGGGAAAGACAGGCCAGCATCCTTTTGGAATACAAAACCCTGCTCTTCCTGAGAGAAGGGGAGACAATGCTTGGCCAGGCCTGAGAAGGAGTCTGACAGAGTCCAACAGATCCAAGTGCCTGTGGTAGGTACCAGTTGCTGGCCCTGTTAATGCAGGAAAATCTGAGGAGATCAAAATCCTTAAATGATGCTGCCAGAGAAACTGAGATTTCACTTTCTGTGCTATAAATATGGCTCAGGTTCCTGCTTTTACCTCGAGACCGTGCTGCCTGTTGGGTCAGGGAAGCAGATCAGGTTCTCCTTTGCTTCCCTCTATCTGTCTCCACTCTCCTCAAAGGAAAAAGCTGGAAAACCTTGATATTGCTGTGTTGTCAGACTCTGGTCGCAGGCACAACGTGGGTCTGGTCCTGTAGCTGCTGGTGCAGCTTGGAGATGCTCAGCAATAATATCATGACTTGCTGGCAATGGCACAACAGGAAATTGGAGTAGTAAAATATTTCCCTCCTCGCTGCATCCCATTTACATGTTCATAATGGAGGTTTTTAAGGCCCTAATGACAAGGAATGCTCATTGCTGGGAGAGGATGATTGAAGCAGAGCCGGGGTGATTGCAGGCAGTGAGGAAGGGATGTTAATTACATCAAAGGAAGCAGGAGGGCAGCACAGCTGGCTGCTGTTTGCCACCCGGGGATGGGGGCTGTCCTTGTCCCCTGATCCTGGCACAGATGTGCTCACCCACCCTCTCCAGACCTCAGCGAGAAGGAAAAAAAAAATCCCAAACAAACAAAAATCTCCTTCCAGCTGCAGCCTGCAACAGGAGTGAGCTGAATTTGTGCGTGGAAAACTTCTGGAGGATTGAGCAGTGCTCAGAGCAAGAACAAAGATGCTCAGGAGAGGCAAAAATAGGGAGAGAGCCCTGGAGACATGATTGAGGGCTCAGCCTGTTCAGCGAGGTGGGCCTAGGAGTGAACTGATGTGGTGCAGATTAAGGAGCTTCTGTTGGGTGCATATGAATCAGAGGCAGCCTTTGAAGCCCTGCAGAGGATGTTGTGGTTGTTTCATCTCTGGCAGCCAAGTTGTCTCCAAATTCTGCTTTCTGCCACCTTGCTGGTGGAGCAATGCCCCAGGGAGGTTTCTCCTGGGATGGAAATCTCCATCTGCATTCCTGGGAGATTATAGGGCATGGTACTGCTATGGAAGAGGTGTTTGAGGAGTTGTGCACTTGGTGACAAAAAAAAGAGAGAGAGAGAAAGAGATAAAGGAGAGCCCATGAATATAATTCAGCATAACAGAAAATAGCAGAGAAAGGAGTTAATGGAAGGATGCATAAAAGAACAAATGAGAAAAGAAGTCCTTAGCAATTGCATAGAGCCCAATTTAAGCAGAGCATTCCTGATATTTCCTCTTTAAATAAATAAAACAGCAGAGCCCAAAGTGTTTGAGTTTTTCCCAGTCAAAGCCTTGGTATCAAACTTTCATCTATTCTTGACAGAGCAATTAAAGGGAGGGATACAGGCTCTGAAATGTAGCCAAAAGGAGTAGACTGAATATTTAATACAGTTCCAAGCTTTGAAAGTCCCAACAAACCAGTGGAATGGGGAAGCTGGTGACAGTTTTATCTTAATAAGGAAAGGGAGGAAAAAAACCTTTATTCCTGCCAGCAAGAATGGCAGGGAAACATAAACTGGATGGGAAACAGGCAGCACCTTTCCAGATTGTCTTCTTGGATGTCATAATAGCATTTCTCAAATGGTATTTGATGGAGAGGGATCTTCCCACCTATCTTATTCCAGCTCTTGGTGCTGGAGATACATCAGTGTGGGGCTCTCTGGTTGTTTCCATAGTGCTAAAGGAATAAAACAATTCTTTAGGGCTGAGGACAATCTCCTGAGCAGTCTCTGAAGTGAAGGGAGAGCAGGGGAGTTGAACATGCGGTTAAACATGCAGGTTAGCTCGGCTGCCAGGGCTAAACCAACTCATTAAAGGGATTAGCCAGCAGCCCTGACTGGATTTAGCAGGGTGGCTCTTGCTATCAATAAATAATCCTATCTCCAATCCTCTCAGGTGGCTCAGGAAAGACAGGGAGCAGAGGAAGGGTGGGAGGGAAGGAGGGACAGGAAGGAATGAGAGGGATAATTTAAAGGAAATGCTGGAGGCACAGAAAAACTCATCCCTGAGAGGGCATGGCTCGCTGAGCAGTGAAATATTCCTTCTCCCTGTGCTCTGGTGAGGATCATGGGAGCCCTGGATTGGAGTTCCACTTCCTCACTCTCTACAACCCCCCAAGGCAGACTTGCTGGAGCAGGATTGTGCTGTTTGGTGACGGGGAGATTGAATTTTGATTAGCTCTGACACAGTCTCTTATAACCTTTTCATTAGAAAATTACCTTTAATAGAAATTGTTCTGACACCTCAGCAGCGTTTCCCCCTAATTCATTACAGATTCTCGTGGTGGGAAGGGAGGGCAGGGAAATGCAAAGGTGCCTCTGTTTTATCTACTTGCATATTTATTAATCAATTTACAGTATAATCCATCCCCTGTTTACCTGCTGACCTATTTGCTGACTTGTCTGTCTGTTCCTCTGCCTCCAGTATCCATCCAAACAGGGGATGTTTGCTTTCTTACTCTGAATTAAAATCCAGTTCTCCTTTTTCCTGTGAAATGTAATTTTTTTTTGGAAGAAACATTGTTTTGGGGCGACTGCAATATTTCTTTCCAGTTTTGCCTTGAGAAGATAATAGTATAAAAGTCATGTTCTGACTTAAAATGAAAAATGAAGGTGTTCCTTTCTAACAGTGTTTCAAAACTGTGTTTCTGCTTTATCCAAAGGCATCTCTGCCTAATTTTTAATCAAAATTTCCACCCAGCTGATGGATGGATGGGTGTTGGAGGCAAAAGAAGCAGAGCAGAGATGGAAAATGTCTCCATGTTCTCATCTGGTATCAAAAACCAGCTGATACCATGTACAACACAGAGCAAATCGTGTCATCTCAGCCTCTTCCCAGATCTGCGTGATGGAAAAAAAGACCAGGTGTGGGAACATAAGGAATAATAGTTATTTGCAGAGCTCTTTGAGATCCTAAAAGGGAAAACCCTGGAGAGATGTAAAGTATTATTAAAAGGGCTGTAAGTTCTTTTCAGGCAGTTAAAGGGATAATAAATCCATTGCCCAGGAGATCTGGTAGTCAAAAGTTCTGTGGTAAAAAGGGAAGACTTTGGGAGACTTTTGGGCACTGAGCAGGATAGTAAAGCCAGGCTTATCAAGTTAAATCTTCTCTTGGTTCTGGGTTAAAATCAGTTTTGTTGTTTCAGCAGCCCTTTCATAAAGCACTAAATGTGTCTGGAGCTTGAGAATTTGAGCAGTTTTTGGTATTTAATCACATTTCAGTCAGGTATTTGGGCCTAATTTCTCATTTGAATTTCTTTGGCTTCATCTTGAAGTCATTGGGCTGTCTCTTTTTTTTTTTCCTCCAGATTAACGAGGCCTTTAGTACCTGCTATTGTCTCCCCATAAAGGCTTTTATCTGCTCTAGTCAAGTCACTTCTCAATCTGTGATAAACGGGAAGGATTGAGCTCTCTCTGCCACTCTCCGGGGAGGATGGATCAGTGCTCTCAGCTACTCTGCATCTGCCTTTGGTCTTTTCCAGGGAAAGCCCTGTCCACACACCAGTGAACTCCTGTTCACTCCTGGAGCAATCTCCTCCCTTTTTTTTTTCCATATTCCTCTCCTTAGATCTTCGGGCTTCCTGCAAATTTCATTAGGATTAATTTAATTCTTCATATCAAGATTATTGAGGGGAATTGAGTCCAAGGCTGGAAATGTGTTAAAGCTCCACTTGTGCCTCTCTTTCTCTCTCTCCCGTGTTCTCTCCTCCATGGACAGCCCCTTCCATCAGAAATAGGATTGTTAATCCATTTACCACGTGCTTCACTGATATCATATAACACTAATTTTTTAATCAGAAGGTTGTGAGATACAAAGTCAAACATCTTACAACAGCTAAATATATTATATCTTTGCAGTTACCCTTATCAACCAAACTTGTAATCTCATCAAAGAATGAAATCAGATTTGACTGACAAGACCTATTTTCCATAAAACCATGTTGACTGATGTTAATTATATTTCTGCCCTTTAATTCTTTATCAATTGAATCATATATCAGCTTTTCTGATTACTTTGCCAGGGACAGATGTTGGCTGGCCTAGATTCCCTGGTTCAGCTATGAAATCCAGAAATCCAGGCCCCAGGTTTGCTTTTCCTACTGCAATTCCCTTCCTTTTCCAGGGAGCTGGGTAGGTGTGAGCTCTCCTGATCAACCATTCCCAGCCTATTTTCACTCTGCAAAGTGCACAAGGGCTGGGATTTGTGAAGGGAGGGTTTGTGCAGAGCTGTGAGTCCCTTTCCCTGGAATGCTCAGTTTGCAGACATCAGAAGCAATCAGCTCTCTCCTGCTGCCTGACACTGTCGGATTTTCTTACATCTCCTGATAAGAACTAACCTAGCATTTTACAACTGTATATCTGAAATTAGTAGCAGCTTAATCTCCCTCTGCTGGATCACTCAGAGGTGTAATTGTGCAGAAAAAAGGGTATTAAAATGCAAAACGCTCTCCTATACTTCTTCATGTTAAATCCCTTCTTCCTTCTATTCTTTTTTTCTCTTTCTTTTTTCATTTTACAAGAGGGCTTTTACTTTTTGCCTTCTCCCCATGTGCGTGTCTGTGTGTCTTCATAAAGAGAATGAGCTGGGCACGCAGAGAGAATAATTTCTATTTCTACATAAATCTCAGAAATGAATACTTAAATTCAAGCAAAAAATACATTCTTACACCTTTAATTTCCTCTCTATGAAGTATAATGAAAAAGCCTGATTATTTTTAATTCTTCCCTTTAATAATTCAGCAGTGGAGTGATTTAAAACTGGGGACGATAATTACCTTTTCACTTTCCTGGTAAATGGAGTTTTAATAGAAATGGAAGCTCAAATGCTGGAATTAATTCAAACAGGTCAGCATCAGGTCATCCATAGCATCTTCTGTATAAATCATTTATCTGAAAAATGGCCTGCTTCTCAATTTCCCAGGAATCCCTACCCAGAGGCTATGCTTAAACAGAAGACTCAATGTTTATATCTTGTAAAGCATGATGGGGGGAAAAAAATTGCCATCCACATCATCTTGGATGGATTTTTATTTTTTTTTTTTTAATGCAAATGAAACTGCTGTTTGAAGGACAGGGAAGCAGGGGTTTGTCTAGATTAGGGAAATTCAGCTGTAGCTACAATGATGGTTGGCTGTGGAAGCTTTCACAGATCCCATTATCTGAGCAGTTTGTGCTGCTCACTCTATTTATCTTCATGCTACACCTGCTACATCTGTTTTAGAGGTGAGGGATGGAGGTGAGCAGTGTCATCTCCAGCTGAGAGCAGACCCCAAAATAAGGAGTAGAGCCAAGGAGGTCTGTCAGAGAGAGAGCAAAATAAAGAAAAATATATTTTCAGCCCCATCCGTGGAGGTGTGTTTTGTAAAAATAAGGGGGAAAAAAAACCAAACAAGGCAGGTTTAGGCAAAGCTGCTCCTGCCCTGGGGAGGATGGTGAACACTGCATGATGTACCAAGGATTTTCCTGGCACAGGGAGAAGGGGAAAAGCTTCACTGAGATCCCCACACACTGCACCAAGGTGCTGCTCTGATGGATTCAACCCCAAACCATCCCTGTGGGGCCTGAAACTGCTGCCACACCTCCCCTGAGCATTCCTGGGGCTGGCATTGATGTCCCTGGGCCCTGCTGGAGTGGAAGGGGCTGGACCAACAGCAGGGCTTGGCTGGAAGCAGGCAAAGCATCCGGGGGTTAAATTTTTCATGAGAGCTAAACATAAACTGCTTCGTCTCTAATTAAGCACTGGGACATGGAACTTTAAAGCACTCCAGCTCTGATTCGCCACAAGTGTGTGGTAATGATTTCTTTTCAAATGTCAAGCAGTTTTGTTTCTATTTCCTTTCATAAATAATTGGTGCTGAGCCGGTGGCAACACCAGCATCCAGCTGGCAGCAGGAGCCTCGTGATGCACTCCTTGCATCCAGCCAGGCATGGGGGCAGTTCCAGCACATCCCAGGTGGGGAGAGAGGTTTTCCTGCTCCCAGTGGAGGGAAGCCAGCACAATTTCCTTGAGGTTTCTGAATTTATTGTGTCAGGTGTTTGGTTTTTGTTGATATTAACACAGCCTTCAGAGTGTGCTCCTGGCAGGGAGAGGTGGCTGCAAGGGTGGAGGATGGCAGAAGAAACAACATGATTTTCTGCAGGATAAGGGGGAAATTTAATCCCTCTGTGATTTAATTAAATTAAATCCCCCCAGGATTCCCCAAATCCTGGCTGGGGAGCCCACACCTAAAAAAGTGCATGGCCAGCTGTGCTGTTCTAGGTGAGGGATCCAGGTGAGCCCTTCCCTTCCTGCTCCCTTCCTTCACTGCACATCCTGGAGCCATCTCTGTGTGTTTTCTCTGCCAGTTATTCTCCACATCAATATTTCTCTATCCATTACTGTTTACAGACATGTATTATCCACCTTTGCCTGGGGAACTCAAGCAAATGATTGCATTGCTGGGATCCCCAGCCCTGCAGGTAAATACAAACACAGCTTCCAGCCATGACCCAGCCATCATCAATTCAAGGGGATCAAACTGATGGCTTTTTTTGGGGGGTGCTGCTTAAAATGCTCCAGGAGTGCTGTATGTCATGAAAATGTTCGTGGCAGGTCCATATTTACTGTCAGATGCCCTAATGAAAAGTTAAATAATATCCTTTTTGCTTTCCCTCCTTTCCTTTCTGTATACAATACTACAGTATTGGCAGTGCTATAGGTGGATGCAGTAAAAAAAAAAAAAGTGTTTCAGAAATGTATAAACTTTAGGAATCACATCTCCTTGGAGAAAAGCAACCTGCTAAGGGACATCACTGCAGTGATGAAATTGATCTCCTGTCTGTCTTTCAAAAGAGTTTTTCAGATTTCCCAGACCCATCCAGCCAAGGCAGGCAGATGTTTAAACCCTGATTTCGCTTGCCTCTTGCTGCATTCCATATTTAGCCCCAGAAATATCTGAAGTGGTCATGCTGCCTATCTCAAGAGGGAAGGAAGAAAATAAATCAGACAAAATAGAAGCTGGGTTGTTTGCTGCAGGCATGTTAAAGAAGCGTGTGTGTGGCCTTCTGCCTCAGCTGCAGGGCAGTGCCACGGCTGATCTCTGTTCCTGCCTCCCATGTGCCACATGGCCCTTGGGGACAGCCAGCTTGCACTGTCTGGGGTCATTGAAGGGACCTGTGTCACAGGCATTTCACTCACAGATGCACTGTACATGGATTTAAATAAAATATAAATTTATATATACATTCCACACACACATATATATGTATATATTCCACATACACATATATAGATATATAAATGTATATAGACTTCCACGTGTAGAATTCTCTGCATGCTCTGTAGCTCTGTCTCTCCCCATGCATATGTGCCTGTCCCATCCCATTATCCCATCCCATTATCCCATCCCATTATCCCATCCCATCCCATTCCATTATCCCATCCCATCCCATCCCATCCCATCCCATCCCATCCCATCCCATTATCCCATCCCATCCCATTATCCCATGCCATCCCATCCCAAGGTGCTGCTCCCAGCCCTGCAGTTCCCCAGCCTGGAAGAACTCGCAGTTTTTTGGGAAGAGCTGTTCAGCACAGCCAGCAGAGGAGGGAAGAGCTGAGCTGAGCTCTCCCAGCTCCCAGAGCCTGCTCTGCCTCCTCCCAGCGCTCCGGGCACACTGGGGCAGCTCCTGCCAGTGCCCACAGCCCGGGGGAGCTGCAGGGATGGGGCTGGAAATTGGGAATTTGTAGAGTGGCCACCCAGGAGAGNCCCATCCCATCCCATCCCATCCCCTCCTGATGGGAGCAGTGCAAAGGATGTTCCTCTTTCCCAGAGCCTCTCCCTGTGCCCTGGTTTCCATCCTCCCTGGCTCACTGGTGCCTTTGCTCTGGCCCTTTGCACAAACAGCCCTTTCCCCTCTGCCTTTCAGGAATGATGTTTATGGAGTCTCACACTCAGCCACTCTCCTGCATTTTTCATGGGGCTGCTCTCTGGGGGCAGCACAGGCTGATAATCAAGCAGCACCCGAGCAGAGATTGCTGCAGCTCCCTGCTCCAGCTGGTAATTACCCTCCTGTCCCTGCCAGCTGCCACCCCCTTGGTCCCCAGCCACTGATTGAATTGACCTGTGCTCTGTTTGTGGGCTCACACAGGCTCTGAGTGTCCCTGCCTGTCTCTGAGCTGTGGCAGCACCCAGGGATGGAACAGTGCTGCAGAGACCTCACTCCTTGTGTTCCATCCTCCTCTTCTCTGGTCACCCCAGGGCCTGGATTTTTTATTGCTGATCTCAGATAGAGGTGGAGCAATCAGAAATATAAAACAAACAGCGCTGCCTTAGGGCTGACAGTGCCTTAGGGCTGATGATTATTGCTTGGTGTGTTTTCCTAGATCAAGGCAAAGCTGAGTCCAGGAACTTCTCACTTCCCCACTCCCTCCAAAACCACCTTTCCCAGTCCTTGCTGTGCTCCAAGCACAAACTGACACGGAGCATTCCACGGTCTGTGCCAGGAGAGCTGCTCCTGGTTATAGGGCAGGAAAACAGCTGCTTGAACTCCTTCATCCCATGGGATAAAGAGTTTCTGGAATGCTGTGGGAGATCCCTGGGGCTGTGGTGTGAGGGAAGAGAGGAGCAGGCTGTGAGTTCTGAGAGCATCTGGTTTTCCCACCCCTTGCTAGAGAGTTGCCCTTCACTTTTTTACTTTATTTTGTGATGAATTGAATTCTCTGGATGTGAAGAAATGAGTTCCCTGCTATGGAAAAGTAGTGAAATCTGAAAAGTTGTATTCTTGGTTGTCTCCCTGCCTGAACAAGGCATGGACCTGCACACCATCAGGGCTCCTGGTCATATCCCATCTCCTCCCCTGAAATAAAACAGGCAGTGACAAAGAGAGGTAATTTATGAGCACTGAATAATTCAAGGGACTTCCATGCCCTGCTCCTTTTTTTGTTGTTGTCCCTTGGGAGAATCCACCCCCTGCCACACACATGGGGCCAGGGAGAGGGGGAGCCTCTCCTGGGACACACAAACATTACAAATTTTCCTTTCATCCATCCTTCCCTCTGGCCATCTCTCCCTCTGTGTAAATATCTGCCTTCCCAGCCAGCCCTTTCCATACTTTGTTTTCCCTGCCTTGCACACACACCTCAGCCTTCCTGTGCCATCCTCCAGCCTCCCTCAAGAGCACTCCATTTCAATAGGAGATGGGACCTGGGAATTTGGCTTTAATATTTCATAAGCTTCCTTCTAAAATGTAAAGCATATTTATGTTATTTGCATCGACCACTAAGAAAAATACTGCCTTCGATTTTGCAGGCAGATCCTAACCTGCTGCCCACTTTTCCAGGGCAGAGCATAAAAACCACAATTTATTCAAAGGAACCCTTTCTCCTATTTACATTTATATTGAATAATTTAAAACAACTTTCTCTACTTCCATAAATTCTCCCTTGTAGGATGGGAGAACTTGTCCATGTCTAAGGAATGTGTTCCAAAGGAAACCTAACAGCACAGCACACAGAGATGTCTGCAGACCTGATGGCATCTAAGAGATCATCATGCTGGGCCAGAAATGACCTGTCTTTCTAAATTCTGTCCCTGCCTCTTTTGCTGTGTCTGGAGATGGAGTTGAAAGAGATCAGCACAAGCTGATGGGGGAAGCAAACCCATTTTCAACAATTTTAACTCTGAAAAACACTGGCAGGACTCTGCCTGAGGAGTGTTGGAGCTGAGCTCCTCCCAGCAGCAGTGGTGCCAATCTGTGATAATCAGGGAGTTCATTTAAAGCCCCTGAACACCACTTCCAACTTTCATTTCCTCTCTCCTTGGGCATGTTTAGGCTCTTTGTCTCTTATCTCTTTCTAATCATTTATATTTTCATCACTTTCCCTTCCTGAGGGTTTATTTGGCAGTGTTTTCTGAAGGTTTTTTTTTTTTTTTTCTGGATCCAGAGTTAGTGTTGTTATTCTACACTGGTGTCCAGGTGCATTGTCCATCACTTAGGCATGACATCAGGGAATTGAGCCAAAAATGAATCAAGCTCTCACACCCCAATGGATGGGTGAACATCCCTTGGAAGCCCAAACAGGAACAACCAGAGAGGAGCATCTCCAGTGAATCTCAGTAGAGCAGTAAATCCAGATGAATTACCAACAGAGAGAGCAGAAGCTTAAATAATGCCTAATTTCCTAATTTCAAAACTGTCTCTATCACTCTCAAGGCTCCAAGTTCTTTCCCAGCACAGAGAATGACTCAACTCTTCCCATGTGCCTGGGACAGCTGATTTTTTTTTTTTTGCCACTCTATTTTAACAGATTGTTACTCTTATTTCTTTAATCAATGCCAATCTCTGTGCTGTGGAGCAGTAGCTGCATCTTCTGTGGCTGGAAAATCCTCCTGTGCTGAGTGGTGATGGTTAATTTGGCCAGGGCAAGCCAAGGGAGTGGAGGAGGGTGCTTGAAGCAGATAAAAAGGGGAGGTAGCTCAGCCATGCACGATGCACAGCTCCTCTGTGGCAGAACCTGCAAGTTTCAGGCGTTTATTTTGTGTTCTATATATTCCATAATCCAGACAAACTGCGGGGAATGCCGTCCTCAAATTGCTGTGAATTAGGAGCCATTCAAATACAGCCCAAAGCACTCATGAACTATTTGGGTAAATACTCTTTTAATCTGGTGCTGACTCCATTAGAAACACAAGAACCTAATTTCTGCTTGCAGTGAAACCAGAGCAAGATGTTGGCAAATCAAAGCTGATGGAGCAACAGAAGTGTTCATGTTTTAATTGAATGTGGAATAAATCCACCTGCATATGATACCTCCCCAGAACATCCCCCCTCAAAGACAGCTTCCTTTTTTTTTTTTCCCAGTCATTACTAGAATTTCAAGGTTAGAGATTAATTATAATGGTAATATTGCCATTTATTTTACTGCCAGCTGTAGTGGGAGAATAAATCTAGCTTGAAAAATAAATTGTGAGCACTGTGTCCACACTTAAAAGCTTGTGATACAGCCTCTGTGTTAATGAAACATTATTGACTGATTCTATTGAATTTGGCAAAAACCCCTCCCTTGCTGCTTCTACTGCACTGAGGCACAAATCTTGGAAAAACAAGATCTTGTTTAAACTAGAGTTCAGCTCCTGGCATCTATCAAAGTGGAGCATCAGGAAAGAAAATGAACATCCCTTCCTTCCTTTATCTTAATCCAAAATGTTTCCATTCTTTCTTTTTTTGGCCTTCTTTATTTCTCTGAAACCCAACAAATGCTACAGGTACCTCCTGGCTTTGTTTTATGTTTAAGGGCACAGATACCCATTTAATTAACTCTCTAATTGTGTGGTTACTGCTGGCCTTGGGATTGCACAGTAAGCAGCAGAGGTAGATTAAGGCAGTAATTTCATGGTTATTTCTGTCTTTCTCCACTGCTGGTCTCTTAGGGACAGATTTAGATGTCCTTTAAGAAGCTTAAAATTAGGGAAAACCTTCTTTTTTTTTTTTTTTTGGATCAAGGAGAGATCCATCACCATTTCTCCTGATGGAGGTGCAGGGGCTGGAAGGTGCCTGGTGCTCCCACAGGGGACAGGGATGGAGGGATATGATCAGAGAAAGTGGGCAGAAAACTCCCCCAGCAAACCTAGGCCTAGGGACAGGAAAAATAACCTCTTTATTCCCTGTCTTAGCACCTCTTCTGCTTCTTGCAGGATCCCTGCTTGCATAATTGCCTGCTCATAATAGCCTAAATGGAATTATTTTCATCTGAAGCCATTCTCAGAACTAGGAAGAAACATTTCCCATGAGCTGCTGGCATTTGGAACTGGGGTCTACAGGCAAGCTCAGCCTTTCTGCAGTGAACCAATCCCACACAGAAGGGCTGCAGAGCACAAAACTCTTGGTTTTATTCACTCCAGCTGCTGATATGTGATGCCCACAGAACAAATTGCCCATTAATTGGGTAAATTGTGCTGGGAAATGACAACTTCTCCTCTCCCAGCTCTCCTAGTCCACCTCAACTGGTGCATCAGCACCTTGCTTGAAGTTTAAGTGGTGTCAGGACTTAAAATATGAGATAACTGTAGGAGCAAAACGAAAAACCGGGATCACTTGGCAAATGCTGCTCTTTGGATGAACCTGGAGCAAACCCAGGATGAGATTCAAAGCTGAGACCCAGTGGTGGTTTCCTCTGGCTCTTCACTCTCTCCTCACTTGTGAGAACATCTGGGATCCATATGGCACCAATGGCACTTGCCACAGAGCTGGATGTGCTGGAAATTCTGTTTCAGGAACCAACAGAAAATCTTCTTGCTGGATACTCTTCTCAAAGACCCAAACTGTGATATCCTTCAAGCACCAAAGTGGGGCCCATTAGAGCGCTTGTGTTTGAGCATTTGAAGCAATTATTCATGTTCACCCACCTCCAAACAGCTACCAAACACCATGTGTTTTTCCTCAGTGTTAATAAAATCCTAAATGATTCTTCATTAAGAAGCCCATTAAGACAACTGCAGTTTCCTCGAAGCTCATTAGAGGATATTCTCACCACTAAATTATCACACTGGAGTTTTATAGGAGGCTGAGGAAGGATGCCCTATTGTGATTAATTCATGATGGATTTTCCTCTCCTCAGCTTGCAGTCTGCTCCCCAGGCTCAGCTTTGCTGGTTTCCCAACTTTGGGAGGATAAAACTGATCCTTCAGCTTGGCTTTGTGGGAGAAACAATCCAGAGCTGAGCCTGCCATCCCTATTTGTGGGACTTTCCTTCATCTCATGGCCTGTCCTCTGCACAGAGTTCCTGCCAGTCTGAACTAGGATTAGGATCAAGGGCAGCCCTTGCAAGGCACAAATCTGAAGACAAAGTGGTAAAAACAACAGCAGAAAACAGAATCATTGGGCCCATGGTGGATCAGTGTTCCCACTCCAGGTTCTCCTGAGCCCAGTGGGAAGCTCCAAGAGCTGGGGATCACTCAAGTGTGGGAACAGAGGCTGCTGTGACAAAACAGAGCTGCTCAGATCTCCCACTGAGTATTAAAATCTCATTTTATGGTACATTATACCCTTGGCCTTTCCAACAATCAGTGGCCATAAATGGTGTTTGCATCCCAGAGCCAAATCTGGGGAAAGAACAAGAGAAAATCCGTCTGGCTGGGGAGGATGGGGTGGGAAGGGCCAGCCCTGCACAATTATTTATGTCCACTCAGAGACAGGGAAATGAAATGCATTCAGAGGGCTGCCAGGCCCTCCTCAGAATGGGGCTTTAAATGATATTGATGTGGTGCTAATGGATGCACAGTTTGTCTTCTCTGTATTACATCCCAGAGCTTGGAGCTGGCACTTGGAGAGCCAGCTTAGGCATAGTTGGTCTCTTTAGGAGGATTTATTTCTGGGGATTTGGAGTCTCAAAGAGCTGCAGAACTCGTTTGACCCAACAAGAGGATCAGGGAGGTGTCAGGGGTACCCAGCCACAGTGCCACTGCATTCACTCATGCCTCGTTCACCAGCCAAGGGTCAGGAATCCTTAAATCGGGATTTCTTCCCTGAATAAAAAATGAAGAATGAATCTGAATAATATTCCTGTCTGAGGATGACCCTTGGCAAGGGGCTCTGAGGCTGGCAGGGTGTCACACACTGCCCCAGCAAAACTTAAAATCCCCAGGGTTTTGAGCCTGACCTGCTTTAAGAAGCCACATTTTTCAAGTGACAGAGGAAACTTTGTCCATTCCTCCAGCCTGTGTGGCTGCCTTGGAAATGTCTCCCACCTATGGATAAAAACTCCTCATATGTGGCCTGTTCCTTTCAGCTTTAATCTCCTCCAGAATCAGCTATTAAATCAAGAGTGTGTGTGATTATCTCTGGAGGAAAAGGTGCAGGGTCTGAAGGCAAGAGCTGTTTATTCATTCCTCCTGCAGTTCCAGCAGGAACGCTGATCCTGGCATGGAATTAAGGCAGGAAGGGCAGAGCTGCGATTTTTTGGCTTGATCTGACAGCCAATTTTCAGATCTGGATCAGAAAGTTATAAAGGAAGTTTTAAAAGTGCCTGCATTTGGGTTTAGCTCTGTGGAGGAGAGTGTTATTTTTCACTCTGCTTTCAGAGAAGAGTTTTTAATGTGTCAGGGCAGTTTTTAAGGATTTCAGTTCATTGTGGCACCAACTAAAGCCAGCTGAGGGCAGAGACAAGTTCTGTACAAACACAGTCCTTCCCCAGAAGGCTCAGAGATTCTGAATAATTATTAAGAATAACTGAAGAAATCATGGAATCCCAGGATGAAAACCTGGCCTTGGACACTCCCAGCTTCTCTGGGTAACCTGTGCCAGGGAAGCATTTCTTCCCAACATCTGATGTAAATCTCTCCTCTTTTGGTTTAAAACTGCTCCCCCTTGTCCTGTCACTGTCTGCCTGTGTGAGAAGTCGCTCTCCATCTCTTTTTCATGAACCAGTGAGTAATGAATCACAGCAATGGACGTGTGCAATGCCATTATTTTCTAATTCACTTCCTTGTGGTGCAAACCCACTGCTGAGATCAGCTGAGTGAAGCTGCTGAGGTGTCAGAGGAGTTTACCCAGTGCAGTGGGTAAAGGAATGTACTCCACTTGTGCCTGGAGGAGTTTCCAGCCTCTGTTTCTTCAGGGAAATCTTCCTCCAGGTGTCCTGGGCAAAACACAGCCAAGACTATTCGATGGCAACTCAGAAATGCAGGCAGGAGCCAGCCAGGCCATCTGGGCAATGCTCAGTGAGGGGTATTTTGCTATTTTTTTCCCCAATCTCTCTCTCCCTACAAGCAGAGATAATTATTTCTGTGGCTCCAAAATGAACATCCCTGATAGGAGCTTTGCCTCTGATCGTGAGGCAGCTGCAAAATTGCTCTCAAATTGTTCCACAGTTGGGTTTTGCTCATGAACTCCTTGAGTGAGACATGGGAAAAAACATGAGGGAAGGAGGGAGCAGAGAGGAGGCCAAGGGGTTGGGGAGAATGAGGAGGTGAAGGGTGGGGTGAAATACCCTATTTTCAGCAGAAAGGTGGGTCCTTTGGCCTTCCAGAGTGAGAAGCAGGGCCTGGCATGTGGATGTGAAACTCTACAAGAAGGGCAAAAAACCTTCCACACTTATGATTAAAATAAGACTTTTTTTTTTTT
>VXBI01012736.1:87039-121837 GCA_013397375.1 Toxostoma redivivum
TTTTTTTTTGTGGGGGCACACCCAGCCTTGGTGTTTTTTCCTCCAGCAGTGAGAGCAAAAGAGGAATCACAGCCACTGTGCAAGTGTGGAACAGAGTAAGAAATGAAACCCTCCAGGTGAAATTGTGTCCTCTGAGAAGTGAAAAGTAATTTTTCTACTGACTGCATCTGACCACAGCTCTACTCTCCCCCATCAGCTGCCAGGCCTTGGTTAACTCTGATACCAAGGTATCTCCTTGCAGTGCAATAAAAATCAAATACTCTGATCCAGCCCTCCTGATAGCAGTGACTTTGTTTAAGCAACTTTATAATGAACCCTAGCTCTCCTGCCAATAGATGCCTTTGCTATAATATCCTGGAGTAACAATGGACTAAAATAAATCAGCTTTTACAAACTCATAAACACAAAGCAGGGAATGTAAACCAATTTCTGATCTAGTTGAGGTGCACTGAGATTTCACAGAGTGGCATGAAGCTTGAGTGGATTCTGAAATTGCTCTTGAGCCTAAGAATTCATCTCTCCTTTCTCTCCTCTGCCAGATGCTCTTAACCCCTTGAAGGCTGGCCTTGAATTCACTTTTTGTCCTGGTGTCCCTACCTGTCTAAAATTCATTTGTATATTTGTCTTCAGATATGGAGAATTCAAGGTGCTTAATGCTCAGAGCCCTTCACTGATCAAAAATGTAGCAGTTCTTGGGAGAAAGGAACATCTGGAACAGAGACATTGTCACTGGTGTGGAACACCTCACCCACTGTTGGTGTGAGAGACCCAGGGCTGGGGACAGAGCTGGTAGCACTGCTGGTGGCACTAGAGCTTGGGGGAAAGCTGTTGGAAAATCAGAATTATTGAAAAAATTTAAATTATTGTGAAAACTGGTGGCACTGTCTGGAAAAATACTGCAGGTTCCTGAGCCCTGCTGGGAAAAAGAGATCCATCCTCACCATCCTCCCTTCAACAAATGCCCATCCACTGTGTAATTAACCCAGTTAGCAGAGACACTGATGCATGCTAACTCCTCAAAACCATTATTATCTGCACTGCTAATTAGCCATGGGAAAACAGGCACGGGGTTTATGAATATCTGTTTAAGGGGGAGGAGGGAAGGAAAACCTGTTGAAATGGATTTTTTAACTCTGTTATTCCTTTGCTTTTCAAAGAGGGATGGAAGCAGGAACAAATTAAAGTGCACACATCGAGGAGGGATTGGTGTGGCAGGCTCGGGTAGGGGACAGGATGTGGGGGGAGAGTGGTTTTGTGAGATTTGGGTGAAAAGCTGTGGGGAAATGGGTTTTACCACCAATTCCTGTACACACTGGGGTCAGGGTGACCTCTCTGCCTGCCTGGCCATGGTAATCATGAGATCTATTGAGATTGTAGCCTCACCTGGCTGCAGTGAGGCTGGAAACAGCCCTGAGCAAGGACTGGGGATAGCAGCAGCACTGCAGCAGCAGGGATGTGCATCCAGTGCTGGCTCACCCAGCAGAGCTGTCACTCTCCCAGGAAGCTCCTTCTGGAGTTTGCTGCTGCATTTGGTATTCGGAGAAGAGCCCAATTCACTGATTGTGCTGATGGGATATGAAAGGCAGGATGGAGTTTTATTGCAGAGCAGTTGACCTTGCTCCAGAGATATTACTGATACACAGCTGCTATTCAACGTGGCAAAACACTGGAGTCATTATGTGAATCTGGCTGCTAAGAGAAGCAATTAGACTACAGAGCTTTAGGATTTGCTTTAAAAAAATAAATAAATAAAATAAAATTCAGGCCTGCTCAGGTGGGAGGATGGGGCAGCTCCCTCTCTGTGTCAGGTGGTGGGGCTGCTCTGGAGGGACACATGGTGCCTTGTGCTGTCACCGAGGGTCCAAGCAATGACCCTTCCCCATTTTAAAATCAGCTGAAGGCAGGTAAGAGAGCTGCTCTGTGGGATTAGTGAGGCTTTTCTCAAAGGCTGTGAGATATCACAGAATCACTGGGGTTGGAAAAAACCTCCAGCATCACTGAGTCCAAGCTGTGACTGATCCCCACTGAGTGCCACATCCTGTAATTCCTTGAACACCTCCAGGGATTGGCACTCCAAACCCCTTTGGGCAGCCTTTCCATGAAGAAATTCCTCCTGATGTCCAACCTGAACCTCCCCTGGTGCAGCTTGAGGCGGTTTCCTCTCTCTGAGGACACAGGATATATAAAATACAGGACAGCCCAGGCGAGGGAGGGAGGCAGGGAAGGTTTCTGTGCTTGCTGGTGAGTTGTAATTATGCTCAGAGCCTGTGTCAGCGATTACAGTTGTTCCACTTGTACAGCACAGGGCTGGTGCCTTGTTTAACAATGCACAGCTCATTGTTCTCGCTGCAGCCCTCAGCACCACCAAATTGATATTGCTTTTCCACGGGCAGGCAGATAAGGCACGTGCCCAGCACACTGTGAGAGCCACGATAGCATCACCGCACACGGGGAAATGAAAAACCGCCACGTGGCAGCACAGCCCCTCTTCCTGCCTCAACAAAACCCCTCTTCCTGCAGCAATTCCCAGCTGGAATTACAAAGAGGAGGGCAGGTGAGAGGGATGTGCCACGCTGGGGCTGTGGAGAAGGGAGGAAATCCTGCTGCAGGGGATGGGAGATGAGAGCAAACACTGGGGACACCGCATCGCTCACTGGGGAGGCTGGAGCCACACCTGAGCTTATCCCTGTAAGTTTAGGCTGGACCTTTGAAACAACTGATGGTTTTAATGCCCTTCCCATGCCAGAATACACTGCCTTCAGCTGGGACACAGGGAAGGGTTGTTTCTATGGCAGAGGGTGGGAATCTGTCCTAAATCTGTCCCAAGTCTCTCCCGTGTTGCATTTGGGAATGAGGGGAGATTAAGAAGCAGGAGAGAACTGGAAGGAGAATGGTGAGCATGAGATTGTCTCTGACAGGCAGACACAGTGGCAGTTTTTTTCCCCCAAGATGCATTTTTGTCCTCCACTGGAAAGTGCTCATTTGTTGTAGCAGAGCTGTACAAGATTTGGAAGCGTTCACGAGGAATTTTCTGGGTTGGAAAAACACAGTTTGAAATTATCAAGGCACCCCAGTCTCATGCAATCAGGACACAAAGTCTGGGAAAGTCTGACTCAAAATTTACCCTTTCACTTGAAGTTTAAACTTGAATGCTTTAAAACACCCTAAAGCTTAAAATCAAAATGGAACAATCTAAAGTTATTGGAGGAAAGGAATAACCCAATCTAAACTGTATTTCTACTGGTCATCTGGGGAAAATTGGCACCACATCGACTTTTTGCTTCAATTTGAGACAGATTTCTGTCAGTCAGAAAAAATAGTTTTCTGCCCCATGCTTTTTCCTCTCTCTGTTTGGTGCAACGTGAGCACACTGAGGGATGTCTGCAGGACCTGGGTGTGTGGGACCCTGTGGTCTTTGCACCCAGAACCTCTCAGGGGAGCCTGTCCCTGTGCCAGGCTGGGCAGCAGCTCTGGTGCTGGGCACTGCTCACCCCAAAGGGAGGAAATGATCATTTTGTCTTGTGTCATCCTCAGAGAATATCAGTTTTCTCCTCTTTTGAGTTAAATTTTCTCGGGTTTTTTGCACCTCCATCTTTCCCCCAGCCTGGAGGAGCTCTGAGAGGGCAGTGGGAGGGGAATCTCCAGCGTGGGAATGTGGGATGCTGTCCTGGCTGGATATAGGGACAGTGTCAGAGCTTTCCTCTCCTCAACCCAAGCCACTTGGAGAAGACAAGCAGTTTTCCAGAGCTTCTGCTTTATGCCAGTAACGACCCTCTGGAGTATTCCCATTTCCATAGATTTACTGGCTTAATGCTTTGTTAGAATGATAAAAGCCAGTTAATTATCCCTTCTGAGATTCTGCCTCCCCACCTGCCTTCCTCAGCCCCCCCAGCCCGGCCTCCCCACGGCTGTGTATTTATCTTTTGTTCATCCATTTGATTTGGAGGCGAATAAATTGGCAAAGCTGGAGTGATTCATGTACTGTGGATTGCATATTGATCTGGCACGCTCTCCTCCTTAAAGCCCCCATTAGTCACGGGGATCAATGGCTCCTTCTGGATGGGAATCCGTGCTTCTGGAGCCACGGGAAGGTCTCTGCACTTCACAGCCCCTGCCCAGCCCCTTTTATTATTCTTTTTGTTGTTGTTCTTGCCAGAAATTCGGATGCTTACAAGTTAGCAGAGGCAGGATGGCTCTGCTGTACTCCCAGCCCCTACAAGACCCTTCCTGGAGCAGTTTCTGAGCACTTCCAGGAGCTGCTGGTGATTGTTTCTCTGCCAGTGAACTTTTTCTGATGGGTGTTAAAAGCCAGGAGGTGAAGGAACATGTTGTTCTGCAGGCTGCTGGAGAAATATTTCCTCCTACGTGGAACAAACACAGGGTTTTCCATCAAGAACAGGGTGCTATCAAATCAGTATCGCTCCACACGAGCCTGACATTACTGATCCTCCAGCAGAGCTCATAAAACACTTTACTGAGGCACAGCAGCATCATCTTCCTCGGAATCAGACACAGCCAACACCTCCACAGCTAAACGGGGCTATTTAAACACCCATCAGAGAGCCATCAGCACCACCAAACCCACATCTCAGCCCCTGACTGCCTGCTTCTTTCCTTTCCTTACTCACTTGCACACGGGACTGGGAAATTCCAGCAGGAATGTGGATCCATGGCACATTTTCCACCCCCTAGTGCAGGGGAAGCAATTTTAAGGCCACTGCTGAGGTGACACACACCCCAAAATGCTGCAGGTTCAGTGGTTTTCAACCTGCACTTTGAAGAATTTTGGGGATTAGCAGATTAAGGAGCTGCAAGAAGAAACTCAGAAAAGCCAAGTTGTTGTCAGCAGGTTTAATGAAGGTCTTCAGGGAAATTATTCCTCCATGAGAAACTTAAAGGGATCAGAAATAAAAAAAGGAACTGGAAGCTCGGTGTATGACTGGGACTAAGTACTGGAACATGAGGATAAGGCAGGAGGGCCTTTTGGGCTGTTTAATTTTAAGGGTTTTGATATTTCTCCCAGGCTCTGTTCTCCTCAAGAGGTTTTGTGTCCTGTGTCAGAGACCCTTCTGAGCCAGGCAACACAGCTGGAAAGAGTGGGAGAGCATTCCTGCAGTCCTGGGTGTGCCCTGGGAGAGGGACAGATGTCCCTCAGGCTCCTGCAGTTGTCCCACAGCTATTCCAGAAGCAGGAGCAGTTCACCCCAGGCTCAAAGCCACACTTCTGCCAGCACTAACAATCAATTGATTTGCTTTGGGAACCCTTCCTCTGCTGGTTTGGTTGAGCCATAAATGATTCTCTCTGTTCAGGAGCAGTCCCAGCCTGTCTCTGCTGGGAGCAGCATCCCTGGGAGCAGCCAGGAGCATTTGCTCCATCCCCAGTTGAGTCTGGCTGAAAGATCTCCCTGAATTTCCATTTTCCCAAACCCAAACCAGCCTGAGGCTGCTGGGGCCTGGCTGTGTCCTTTCCACGGGGCTCTACAGCAGAACAGGAGAGGAACAGGGAGAGCCTGGTGCTGTCAGTGCCTCCTGAGATGTTTTTAACACGTTCTGCCTGCCAGGCTCAGGCTGATGTGGGCTCCTGACAGGCAGCAGATTCCCTGGGTGTTAAACATTAATGGCTTTCCACTCTGCCTCTGGATTTTCGGTGTCTGAGGTGTGACAGGACAATTAGTGTCCGAGCTCCACACTCCTGGAGAGCCCCCAGGGGATGGATTGTCTGGGAGGGATTAAGGGGACTCAATCCAGAGTGTGTCACACAGCAGGCACAGACTCTGCTGGGGTGTGCAATCCATCCCCACTGAGGAAGAGGAGTGCAGATTTTCTACCCGATATCCTGTTAAAAGCCAGAGCCACAGTCCAAATCCAGCACCGTTTTCCTCTGCTCCTCTGATTTTGGATGCCCCTCCCAGTCCCCATCTGCGTCCTCACCTGATGCATCTCTGCAGTTTTGGCTCTCTGCTCTCCCCAGCAGTGGCTGTTTTTCAGGGCAGCTGATCAATGGCAATGTTGTATAAAGTTTCAGCTGCTTTTTCTCCCCTTTCCTTCCTTTGTATATGATCCACAATTTTGTCTTTCAGGAAAGCTCATGTCAGTGAAATATGTCTCCTCTGTGAAGTTTTGCCAAGCTGAGGGTTTTCCCTACTGAAAATATCTGAAACTGCAAGTGTTAGAGGTTTTGGTACAAATCTGCCTTCATGAGACTCACCACTTGGAACAGATTCAAGATTTCCTTCATGGCCACATGATCTTTCACATAGGCTAGATTTGAAAACAAACTCGTTTGCTCTGCCAAAAAGGGAGGAATCCTTTCATGAAAACAGGATGAGTTCCAATTCAGCAATGATCCATATAAACACAAAAATATAGGGTGCCATCTTCCATAAACCCTAGGCATTAAAAGATCAGCTAACAGAAAATGGCATGATTGCTTTGAAACTCACATCATTTGCGCTGCTGGATGGAAAAACACGGACACAGGAAATAAAAACGGCAGGACACAAATGTTAATTATTGGAGAAACAGTCCTTTCCTAAACTGTGTGTGTGCCTCGTGTCTCTCTGCCTCTCACTCTCTTCTGGCTGCAGGACTCCAGCTCAGAGTTTGGCCCAGCCCCACAGGGATTGGGAAGAGGAGACACAACCCAAGCTGCAGATTCCGATTTTTTTTGTAATCCCATCCTGCTTGTGAGCATCCTGTGCTGTCTCTGGGGTGCTGAGCATCCCCTCCCTGCTCACCATGAGAGCATTTGAGGAGAACATTCCCCATGACCCAGGAGATGGGTTGTGAAATTAAACCCTGAACATTTCTGCAGCTTTTTTTTTGCAGAAGAGGTTGGAGCAGGGAGCTTGGAGAGGCAGGGGAAGCAGCCTGCCTGTTGCAGGCCTGTTGCTTTAATCTTTAATCTGCCTCCACTCTTTTCCCCCATACACATTTTATTACAGTGCAAATGAAAGTGTCTGTTCATTCCCCACCTGGCTGTTCATGTGGTGGGATTGTTGGAAGGGGAGAGAACAGAAAAATTCTGTTTGAAAAGGGAGGGGTGGAAGGAAGGATGGAGGGAGGAAGGATTCCAGGAAGGAAGGAAGGAAGGAAAGAAGGAAGGAAAGCTTTGATCCCACCTCTGCATGAACTGGCTCTGCATGAGCACCTTCCCTTTTTCCATGGTCTCAATTAACAACTTATTTAACCTTCTCTGGTGGAAATAGCTTGGAAGAGATGAGAGCAGAGGGACAAAGAAATAAGGTTACAAATTTACCAGGCTGTTAATATTTATGAGGGCTATGAACCAGATTAATCTCCATGCACCGTTTCACCTGCAATGCTTCCCTTCCATATTTATATGAGGGGAAAATAAATAAACAAGGAAAAAGAAATCCAAATATCTACTTGCTTTTAAGCAGTGTGTGAGCTGCCTGTCATTCAAACAGGATAAAAGAGTTTTCCTCTGGCTGTTTTTGGCCAGTGGGATAATATTCCAAGGGATGGGGTCACTGCTCTGTAGGAATTCAGGATTTGCCTGGGGTGTAGGATCTGGGGAGTGCTGCTGTGCAGGTGTGTGGGATGCTCAGGAATGGGAGGGAAAGGGGCACAGAAATGCCAAAACCAGGGCTGGGGCTGGAGGCAGTGCACAGACAGAGCCTGCACTGCTCATCCACCTGTTTCACCCAAATCCCAGCTGCCTCCAGCTCTGCTCTGCACAAACTGCTGTGTTTGGGCACTCCCAGTCCCCCAGGGAAACATCTCTGCCTTGTCTCCAGGAGAAACACTCAGTCTGTTTATGAAACTAGTTATGGGGATGAATTAACATTTAAAACCCTGCACAGTTTACATTTCCATTTATAAATTCTCCTGTTAGGATTATTTGATAATGCAAATTCTCATCTACTGTCTTAATAGACCCTTCAGTGTTGGGGTGGGTTTGGATTTCAATTGCTTCTTTTTTCTCCTCCTAGTAATAGGATCTGCCTCACATATGACAGATTTGTCAGCGAAATTTTAACAAATAATATTAAATGAACTTTAAATGCCATTTGTATCATCAGTTTTTAATTTCAAAAGTGTCATCCCATTGCATTTGGGGAATATGTAAATGAACAGTTCACCTACTAAATTTTATGGCAGCCTAACGTGTCTGGAATAATTTCTGCTGATATTCCTGTTTATTTAATCCTTGCAATATAAGGGAAGGATTAGCTCTGTGTATTTTGTGTATTTGCTTTATAATGACTTCTTTTTTTTTTCTTTCATTAACGAAATGATTTAGAGTGGTGCAAAACAAGATATAAATTATATTGGAAGTTGACTATGAAATAAACACTTCTGAGGGGGAAAAAACACCTTGATTAAGCAAAAAGAAGGATAGTCCTGTGCTACTGCATGTGATGGAAATATTTAAATCCCTGTGTTCACCTGGATTTACAATGAGATATGATAGAAAAGCAAAATGTTACGCCTGAAGTGGAAGAAAGAGCTAATTTGGACACTCAGACTGCTCTGCTGCAGAGCTTAAAATCCTGGCCAGCCACTGCTCTTCCTTGAGAAAGAGAAATTCTCACATGGTCAATCCTTAACTTGCTTTTTATAAATGTTTGAGGACATTAAAATGGTGTTGTAGGGATTAAAATCACTTTTTGGTGGAAAACTACATTTTTTGCTTAGAATTAGGAAAAGAGGATGGGAAGGAAGGAAGGTCCTTTGAGGTGACAGGAATGACACAAGAACTTCAACAGAGCTCTGAAGGGGGAGGTGAGGATGGAAGAATTTCTGTGTCTGAAATGTGGGTGAGGCCTGACGCTGCTCTGCAGGAACACAGCTCCTTTAGAGCAGCACAAAGAACATCCTCTGGATCATTTCCCTGCACCATTTCACCACCCGTGGCTGTGCTCTGAGAAAGCACCAAGTGTTAATTGCAATCCCCTCGTTAAGCAAAGCCATCAGCAGCCCAGTGCCCTGTGCTGTCACCAGGAGCTGCAGCCACCCCGTGCCCAGGGAAGCCGGGATGTGGCAGGGACAGCCCTGGGCAAGGCTCAGGCCTTGGGTTATTGCTGGGGTCGGTGGCTCTGGCTGGGCCAGTGTTTATGATGAAGGAGAACGAAACCCTCTCCTGCAAAACCCCCTTTGCTGCTCGTTCACCACATCTCAGTTTCCTCCTCTCACACTGATGCCTCCTGAGCCCATAAATTCCTCATCATTGCCCACTGTCACCCTTGGGAGTTTTCAGGACCAAAGTGGAACAAGTCTTAAAATCCCAGGATGGTCTGGGTTAGGAGGGACCTTAAATTCCTCCCGTCCCCATCCCTGCCAGGGGCAGGGACCCTTCCCACTGTCCCAGGGTGCTCCAACCTGGCCTTGGACACTCCCAGGGATGGGGCAGCCACAGCTGCTCTGGGAAATCTCTGCCAGGGCCTCACCACCCTCACAGAGGAGAATTTATTCTGGATATCCAACCTAAATTCCTCCTCCTGGGTGACCTGCTCTGACGCCACAAAGCTTTGAGCAGAGGGTTGGGTAGAGCAGCCCTGGGGTCCCTTCCCACTTGAACTCCTATCAACACAGCTACTGCCTGTGGCTGAAGATGAAAGAAAAAGAGCCACAAAAATTTGTTGAAAAGAGCCACACCAAGGCTGCTGCAAAAATACTCATTTTTGGCTCAGTGTTTATTTTCTGTTGTTGTTTATCTCAGAAGAACCGGAGGGTTTATTTGAGTAGAAACACACGGGTGGGATGAATTACACTTGTCTGTGGTGTTCTCCCGCCCCAGCACTGCTTTCTGATGGGGGTGGCATTCCCAGGAGGATGGTTTGACTCCTGTAGGCAGCTCTTGATGTGCTGTGCTGGAAGGAGGAGGAGGAGGAGGAGGAGGATGGAGCCCAAGCAGCCGCCTGTGACTGAGGGAAGCTCGGGCTCTGCTCTGCACCGCTGAGCTCATTCATTCTCAGCCAACACGGGGCCCTGGGAGTGACACTGATATTAAGTAAGCAAAGTGCTCTGCTTAATCACAGCCTGTGTGTGCTCCTGAGAGAGATGGAGCCAGCAGAATTCCCCTCACTCTGAGCACAGAACATCCAGAGTGAGATAACTCTGTCAGGACCCTGGTCACAGCTCGTCTGAAAAAGACAAGGAGACAACAAGCTCTCAGGTCTGCCCTGACACGTAGGTAAATTTTGAAGAGAACACCTCTTGTTAACACAAAACAGCCTCTTCCAGCCCCTAAGTGACTCAGCTGAGCCCTCTGTGGTACCTGCTGTCACCTCTCATGAGGAATTGCCACTGCAAGAGCACTCCTGGAGAAAATAATACAGATTATTTATCCAGAGAGATGCCCCATTCTCACATGTTGGGCAGAATGGTGCTCAGATGAGTTCTCTGGGTTTCAGCCAGAAGCTGTGGTCAAAATCCTGCCTGTGGCACAGTGTTAAGTGTCAGAATTGCTGGGGAAGTGGCAGGGCCAGCTCAGCAAGGCTGCATTTCAGTGCTCTCTTCATCTCTCAGCTCTCCAAAATGGGTGGCATCCCAGAGAGATCCTCCCTGGCCCTCCCCTGCTCTCCCTGCCCATTTCCACCTGCGTTTCTTGGTCTCTCCTTCCCTCCAAACCTCCCTCGTGCTTTGTCTTTAAGCCACCATGGCAGCAGTTGGGTTGTGGGAGCTTCAATTTCCTATTCAGTTCATCATGGAGCAGTAATTTTCTGCACTTCCATAATTAGGGGAATTTTAAGCAAACTACCCTGTGGATGATTACGAGCCGGATTCAATCTCGGTTGCTTTGATCACCAAGAGGATGAAGACACTGCTGGAATATTTGGTGGGGTGCTCTGCCTGAAGAACCTCGTGCCAGCTGCTTCCTCCCTCTCAGCCCCCACCTCCCCTCCCTGCCAATCCAGAGATTGTCTTTTCAGCTCAAGTAAAAGAAATAAATGCCCCTTCCTGGAGGATGAAGCTCTGTTAAAATCAGTTTTCCCAGTGAAGAAGCAGCATGGCCTGATTGTTGGGAGCAGGGCCTAAGGCAGAGTCAGGGAATTAAATTTCCAGGCCTGTGCCTCGGTTTCCTCATCTATAAAATGATGGAATAAGGGACAGGGCCATTAATTTGATGTTTTGCTTTGTAAAAGCTCCTGTAAGCAGCATTCCAAGGGCAAATGCCTGATTCTGTGGGTGTCCAAGATGGTTTGGGAAGATCTGACATCTGTGACAGAATCATGGATGGTTTGGGTGGGAAGGAACTTTAAAACTCATCCAGTGCCACTCCCTGCCATGGGCAGGGACATTCCACTATCCCAGGCTGCTCCAAGGCTGGTCCAGCCTGGCCTTGGACGCTTCCTGGCCTTGGATATCACGGTGCCTTTGAAGTGATAATTGGTTTTTCCAGCTTTTATCAGCTTTAACACCCAGCACTGAACACAAGACCTTTCCCCATCACCTTTTTGTTTGGGCTGTGCTTTATCTATCTCCCTGATTATCTCCTTTCTGCTCCAAGTTTGGGAATCCAGCCAGGAGGGAAGAAGGGCCCATTGCAGTTTAATCACTTCTGGTTCCGGAGAGGGGACAGGGACAGAACTGGGCTGAAGTGGCCCAGGACACCCTGAGCCTGCAGGAATGTCTGGTGAGGCCTGGAGGGAGTGGGAGATGAATTTCAGGATTGAGGAAAAGGGCAGAACAAAAATTTGGATGATCAGCAGAAGAGCTGGACCACAGCAGCTTTATTCTGATTTATCCACCAAGATTGTGGCAGGAGCTGTCCCAGCACAGGGAAAGGGCAGGATTCACCTGCCACAGGAACCTCTGCTCAATGGGAGGTCACGGGAGGAGGTTCCTGTTCCCAAATGTGAGCATGATGGGCTGTCAGCCCCAGTGTATTAATAGACTATTAATGCTTCCAAGTTTCCTGAGCCACGTGCATGGGTTTTCGATAGGTTAATTAGGCCATATTTCAGGATAATTACAGCTGTATATTTCTACACTAATTAAGTGGCTTTAAAACATACCCACAATGTGGCTCAGTGAATCATAATTAAACTTCCTCTGCCTCCTGCCATACACTATGGAACTAATACCCATAAAAGACCCGAGCGCTGCTCCTTGCCAGTAGCAAATTGGAGCTCTCAAAAAAAAAAAAATCTTATGGAATGTCTGCCTTTTTTTTTTTTTTAATAGAATCATGTACAAACTAATTCAAAATGAATATTACATGAGTCATCAAAATGCTGCAGCTTCCCTCTCTTTATTTTTATTTATATTTATCCTCCCACGTGAGCTGTCACCTGGAGGAGACGGCGGCGCTCCAGGGTGAGGGGAGAGTGATTCATTCTTGTGATGTCTCCAACAGAAAAGGACTTTGCTTTTCCCTCCCTTCCAGCTGGGCAAGGCTTAAAATCCATGGAGAATGATGTTGGAATCTCCCACTTCTGATAATCTCTGGCTGGTAGGGAAAAGCAGACAATTCATTCCTTTATCCTCTGCTTTTTCCTCCTCTTTTTTTCCTCTGCTCTTTTGGCAAACTCCACTTGACAAAAATACAAGTGCAAAAATTACAAGACAGTGCCTTGTCTTATAATTCTGTCATTGCCTGGATGATCCCAGAAATCCTTTCCCTTGCATCCTTCTCAAGCTGATCTATCACTTTTCCCTGGGCCTTGTCCCCAGGAATTATCACACCTCCTGAGTTGAGCTGCTCCACTCTTTTCCCTGGCTGCTTCCAGGCTTAGTGTCCTGGGAGCTCACAAACTCTCCTACAATAAAAATAATCACCAAACTCTCCTCCTTTCCATCAGATTTTCCCATTTCTAATGAAATTTTGTCTGAACAAACTTAAATGTCCATTTCTTTTCATTCCCCTGTCTCTCACCCCTTCCTGGATGTGTGAATGTCGTTCAAAAGTTTAAAAGGGCTTGGAAAACTGGGATTAAGTGTAGGGAAATTCAGATTGTATCTTCAACTGATTTACTCCAATTGTATCTCCAAGCTTTTGATGGGATCTTGCAGCAAGCATTCCAGTGGAGGAATTAATAATTAGATGGAGTAGTGATGGGTGCTGTGGAAATAAAAAGATACAGATGGACACAGAGATAGACCAGCCTGACTGAGAGAAGCGAATTTTAAGCAATGTTTTAGCACATTTATGGAAATCCAGTGTGATATTCACCCAGGAAACTCATTCCAGGGGTTGGGTTCAGCTGCTCAGGAGACAGCCAGAGCCATGTGAGCAGCATAACCAACACCAAGCTGCTCTCATTTCCCTGCTGGAATTTTCCCAGCTAATTCCCGATGCAAAGCAAAGCAAATTCTAAACTTCCACTCGGTGGTGGGCTTCACACCCGGGGTCCTTCTGCCACTTTTATGAGTTAGCTCACCTAATGAACAGATTCTGGGAGAGACAGAGCTCCCAGACAGGCAGGGAAGCCAAATTTGGAGGATTATTGATGAATTATTCAGCCCTCTCTGCCCTAACACTGACATGTGAGCTGGAGCTTAATGCCCTGAGGCACCATTTCATTGTGGGAGGACAGATCCAGGTTTATAATCAACATACTGCATAAAAGCCCCTTATTTACATGTGCAAAGAAATTTTTTCTGGGTCTCAGGCCTTAATCTCAAGTGTCTCCTGTTTGGGAACAAAAAATTAAGTTCTGGGTGAGGTTCATTTTCTGTGGACCATGTCAAAAGCTCTTATGGAGCAAGGGAGGCAGGAAAACTGCTTGGTTCATCACTTATTTATTCCTAATGAATGGGAGAGGAAAAATGCAGCAAGACAATCCAGGTGAAGTTTAAGGGAAAGGTTTTTAATGAGAGGAGTGAGGAACAAGTTATCCAGGAGAGTCAGTGAATCCCCTCCCTCAGAGGCTTGCAGGAGGTGCTGGATATGTGTGATTCTGCTCCAGTGAAAGGCAGTGGGATGCAGAGAGAAGAGAAGAAAATTAAATTACAGGTCAGCTGAGACAGTTGTGATGAAGACATTTCAGAAGCATCACTGAGCGTGGGAGCCTTGGCAATGTGCAGATTCCCCAGGATGGATTAAAAAAAAACTGATTTAATTCCAGCCACAGGCACCTTGTCCTGCCCCAGCCATCAGTGCTGAAGGTGACTTTCTGTTGAAAAGCAGCAGGGAGAGAAGAGGAGGGAGCTCAGCAGATCTTGGGAGGCTTTCCCCTCTCTCCTGTCCTTGGAGTTCAAGTTGCAGCTCCAGCAATTGCCTTAGGGGCTGCTTCTCCCCTCAGCCAAATTAAATCTGCCCCAAGCCTTCCCCAGAGCCTCCAGGAATTACAACAGCAATGCCTTTAAAAAAACCCCAAACCAAAGCACTGAATTTGTGTCACTTTCAGACCTGCAGGTGAGGATTTTAAAGCTGTTTGAAGTGCCCTGTTCCAGCTCAGAGAGAAGGGAGTCAACCTTCCCCTCTGCTTGTCCTCCCAGCTCCTGGACAAAGCTTCCCACAGGCCACTAGTGCAGCTCAGCTTGCCCAGGGGACTCTTTTCCTCTTTTTTTCTGGAGGGACCCAGGGGCTGTGTTTTGATGCAGCCCTCGAAGTGCCCTGCTACACTTAGGCTGGAAGGCTCTGTATAAACCCCTAACCACTGCCATTAATCGCTCTGCTGTGCTGCTGCTGACTTTTATATGGAGGAACTGCAGCCTGGAACAAGCTGCTGCCACTGAAAAAACATCCCTGTACAAGGAAAATATCCCTGAACAGGGAAAATATCCCTGTTGGGGCTGAGCTGGAAGGCAGAGCAGAAGGAAAATGAGGATCTGCAGCTGAGGATGGAGGGGGGATGCTTTGGCAGAGGGAAGGGGAGAGTCAAGGCTGGATGAATCCTTGGGATGCACCAGGCAGTGCTTCCTGACTGCATTTGCTGCAATAACTCCATCCCTGAGTGCAAACACGGCAGGGTTGGCTCTGCATACAGATGGGCTTCGTGGCTGTGTGGGCAGGCTGAAAAAAACCCGTCCCACCTTCACCTGCAGGAATCACCTCAGCCCCCAGCAGGCACCACAGGCACTTGTGGTGACATCCAGCTAAATTCTGGGCAGGAGGGTGAGAGTAGGTGTGGGATACTTGGGTTTGAGGGCTGAAGGAATGGTGCCACAGGGCAGGAGAGAGCAGGGTCCCCTGTTTAGGGGAGAGGAGCAGGGCACTGGGGCTGGGGGGACAAAATGAGGGGCAGGGGCCCTTTGGGGTGCAGAAGGCAGAGAGTCCCTGACAGCTAGGCTGGAACAGAGAGTTTCAAGGAGTCACTACACGCTACCAAAGAGCTCTCCAGGATGCAGGTGAGCTGAACAAATGGAAATTGAGTGTGTCCAAGGCTGAGGAGAGTGTGACAGCTACAGCTGCTTCTGGGGACAGCCCTTTCTGGCAGGCAGCTCCTCTGAGCTGCACAGCACAGGACACTGGCCTGGCTGCATCCCTGTGATGAAAGGGGGCATGATCCCCCCAAAAAGCCACAGCCACTCGTGTTTGTCTGGTAACAGATTAAAGGATTTGTTCGAGGAGAAACGCTCTCACCCCTGGCAGTTTTAATAAACCAATAATCAAATAAAGAAGCGACTACAATAAATTAACATCTTTTACCAGAAACCAGGCAAGACTATCCTTTTAAAGCCATTGTCAGAGTTGTAACCGGTGAGACAGGGGAGGGAGGGGAGAAGAAGGAAGCAGCAGAGGGAAAAGCAGGGAAAAAAGGGAAAAAAAGCGTTTAACCCCGGTTGTTAGACATGCGAATCCCACGTCTAATTTCCAGCGGCCTTACAGCGTGTGTGAGTGCTGATAAGGCCTCTGTGAAATTGCCAGCTCGGGCCAAGGCGTGGATGTGCCATAAACCATTTCTTTATTGAGCAGATAAAGGAGCGAGGCCGGCTGAGCATGACTGAGCCATTAAACTCTGCAGCTGAGCAGGAGGGGTGAGGAAAGACACCCATTCCTATTAGGGACACCATTAGTTAATGAGAATTTGTGTGTGTGTGTGTGATCAGAGAGGGTTTTCACACACACAGGGAAAGGCAGGAGGGGTGAGGGGAACACTGTGGGGCCCCTTGGAGAGGTGTGCAAGGAACTGAGGGTGAGGAGCAGCTAAATTGGAGAAATCCAGGTGAAAAGCACGTTCCAGGTGAGTCTGTGAGGGGCTGGGGGACTGGACTGTGCAGTGCTGCTGCTGCTGCCTGGTGGAGTGTCCAGCTGAGCTGGGCTGTGCTGCAGGTACTAAAATTTTTCAGCTTTGGTGGGTGTTTTTCCAATGCCTGGTGTGCTTCCTGCCTGTGTTATCCCTGCAGTTTTGATCCCAGAATTGTAGAATTGTGGCATTGATTGGGATTGGATGGAAGGGACCTTAAAGCCCATCTCCTTCCACCCCTGGGAGAGCTTCCACTTAGACCAGGTTGCTCCTTGGTCACTTCCAGGGATGGGGCAATGCCTGACCACCCTCACAATAAAGAATTTGTCCCTAATATCTCATCTAAGCCTGATCTTTCTGAGTTTGATGCTGCTTTACATGCAGCTCTACCCCTGGTGCACTCACTGGTGATCAGCAGGGCGAGGAAAGGAGAGAGATGTGCAGCCCTCAGGCTCTTCCAGCTATGGATTGCTATCCTTCCCCAGCCAGGGAAGGTCCCATCCCAGCTTCTGGCAGTGTCCAACGTGGCACTGACAGCTCCTGGCCCTGTCCTCACTGCTAATGGGAACAGAGCAGGGAATGAGCAGCCGCAGGGCTCGGGCTGGAGCAGCCCAGTGAAATCAGAGCAGATGGCCACATTAGCCCTGCAAAAGAGCAGCCTCTCGCTCCCTCTGCTCATCACTGGCCCCCCATCCAGCCTCAGCCTTCCAATTTTCTCAGCGAGCCTTTGACAGCTGCTCCAGGGGAAATTGCCGGGGTGAGAGGAGCGGAGCCCTCACCTCCTTTCATCGCCCACGAGCAGAACTCCCTTTGTCTTCCGAAGCAATTTCATAGCGGGTGCACAAACACGGAGCCATCAAAGGAGCCTTTCACAGGGCTGGCACGGGAGACAATGGGAAGCAGATACACCTCCATCAACAAAGGCTGCATTTCCATTTTGATAACAAACGTGCTGGCTCGCTGTCGAACACCCGCGTCTTGTTTTCCCTCTGTTTTCCTTCTCCTTCCCCCAGCCAGCCCCAGGATGGGGTGTACAATAGCATTTCCCTTCCCTCCCATCTTGTTTTCCCTCTGTTTTCCCTCTCCTTCCCCCAGCCAGCCCCAGGATGGGGTGTACAATAGCATTTCCCTTCCCTCCCCTTGCCACTTGTGCTGACAGATCTGATAGTCCTGCATGCCACACTCTGCTTTTCCTCCCAAACAGAGAGAACAGCAGGCCTTGTTTTCTTCTCTTTCAGTGTTATCTCCCTCTTTCATGTCCTCATCACCATGCCACAGCAGTGATGGGGCAGCAGAGATTTAGGAGCTGCCAGAAGGATGTTTTCCTGTGTGTGTGTTCTTCTCCTGGGTGTGTGCATTGGAGCATTGCCAGGCTTGCACCAGAGCTGAGTGGGGCTGCCCAGGGTTGTTATTTTAGCAGGATGCAAGGAGGGGAGGGCTGAACTGACACGGGGCTCCCAACCTGCTGACACCTGCCAGGTACAGGGATGCTGTTCCTTTAGAATCCCTAAACGTGGCCCTAACAAAGACAAGCAGCCCACTATCATAATTAGAGCACTCCACCCATTTCTAAATTATTCACCCATTTTACCTCTTCCCTAAACTGATTATCTCAGGGTTGAGGAGATGAACAATGCTGGTTCCTCTTGATTTGGCAAGAACCAGGCACTGTTTCCACCCCTCTCCACTCCTTGCCCTGTGGCTGAGGTGTCTCCACCAAGACCAGCCCCTTGTGCCAGTCTGCACCGATGACACTGGTGTTGGATGTTGTGTTAGGGGGGAATTAGCAGGGACAGCCCCTCTGGTTCACTGCTGGCTCCCAGGACCTGCAATATTCATGTCCCCATGGCCAGGGAAAACGTGAGCACCTTCCCTTGGGAACAGCTCCCAGCTGGGGTCTCCTGGCACAGGAATCCACCAGAGAGAAACTCAAAGCCAGTGGGGACAGGAGGAGGAGAAATGGGAGAAATCCTGCTCTGAGCACTCAGGCTCCAACCCAGCCCTGCCCTGGTGTGGCTGTGGAACATCCCAGCCATTGAGGATCCCAGGAAAGGCAGGAGAGGAGCAGAGAGCTCCAGCTCCTTGTCCTGAGGGGCCCTCTGTGCCAAAGCCCTGGCTGAGCACAGCTGGGAGAGGATCCTGGCATGTGGCTGCACAGATGTGGCACAGGTTCCTCCGTTTGCTGCTGTCCTGTGGCAATCCAGGGAAGGGCTGCAGTGCCAGGAGCTGTCCAGAGCCCTGGGGCTCCCTCTCCTTTGTCTCAGTCTTTAACAAAACCAAGCAGTAGCAACTCCCTCTGGTGATGGTGAGCACCACAGGCACTCACTGCTGGTCCTCAGACGTGGGTGGGCTTTACTCCCCAGAGGTTTTTAGGGTCATTATTTCATCCACCACCAACTGACAAAATTTTCAACCTCAGCAGAGGAGCAGTTTCCTCATCAGGCTGATCCCGGGAGGATGAGCAGATGCCTGGATTGCAGGACCTCCTGGTGCCAAGGCACGGAGCAGGCACTGGGAGAGGAGCAGGGGTGAGAGCTGAGGCTGATCTGGAACAAAAAGAGAGAGAAAGGGTGAAAAACAAGCCAAGGAAACACCAAGTGGGGTGTGAAGAGGGTGAGGAAATACACAGGAGACCTTTTGAAAGGAATGGGAAACAGAAAAGGAAAGAAGCCTCGCATACAGTGGATTGTTCACCCAGATCAAAATGCCAACTAAATTAGGATATTATAGGTCACTGAACAGGGATTGCACAATGGCCGAGTCTCTAACAAAGGTTAAAACACAGAACAAAGACAAATAATGACAGAACCCAGAGCCAGTGACCATAAACTCCAAACAAAAAGGAGGGCAGCACGCAGAGGATGTGAAAGCAGAAGAAATCATTGTTTGCAATCAGTGCTCAGTGGGTCAGACTGAAAATAAAATGGCTTTGCAGAGCCAGAATCCTAGATGGGGACACAGAGGCAGCTTTGACAAGGCCTTTCAATAAAATTAATACACTTCAAGGTAGGAATGAGAAGCTGCCATCAGCTCACAGACAGACAGGAACATGTTTAAAATGTTCAATATATGAATGTCAGAATGAAGGGAAGAAACCCTGGTTTCTTTGAGCTGTTCTGTACAGCTGACTGGGAATTCTTCTGTGAAATCTTTGGTTGGAAAAGCACTGTTTAGCTAAATTGTAGCTATTTGCATTGAAAAGGGCAGTTTTGCTAAACTTCTAGGTTTGGAAACATTCACAGAAAAGCACTGAAATGGGCTGAGTGTTCCAGTTCTTGCCTGATTTTCCAAGGAAATGGAGGTATGGGATCACACCACATATGGCATGAGAGAGAAAAGGCTTTTCTGTCCCCTTCTACAACTCCTGAACCCTCTGAGAGATTTTATTCAGCTGTGACAAAGGGACAGGGGCTCTCAGTGTCATTAAAGTCTACATTAGAGGGACTCATGGAGGAAAGATGTTGGGGAAGCTGTTGGGTTGTGACAGGAAACACCAGCACCCATTTTCAGAGCTGGTTCCTCTTTTCTGCTCCCCACTGTCCTGCTTTGGTCCCTGGGCTCTCACACCCTCCAGCTGGGCCCAGAATCCCAGAAATTTTGACTTCTCCCTGATCTCACACAGAAACCATCCCTGCTCTCACAGACAGGCAGCCCTCTAGGTGACTTTTGGGGTTGCTATGGCAGCAAAATTGATAACTCCCATCTAGAAAGGCAATTCAGTGTTGCAGAGGATGATCAGCAGCATCCATCACGCCCATACCCCATTGCTGCTGGGGTAAATGACCATCACAGCTGCTCTGATGCATTTTTCACAAGTCCTCGTGGCTCTGTGCTGTCACTTGGCCATCCCAGCATGTGGAAAGTGAGTGAAAGACACATTTTTTCTTGGCCACAGATCCCTCAGATAGGTGTGGGGAGAGGGTGGCTGCTGCTCTTTGGGGGATGCTTTGGGTGCTGTGTGCTCTGATAGATGCTCCCTCAGCTCCATATCTTGTTCTGCTGTGAGGCTGAGATAGCAAAGTCTTTGCCAGATTTCTTTAGGATCCTCTTTTTAATACCTCAGATCTGCCTGGCAGCCGGGGGGGTTGTACAAATCAGAGCAATGTGGGGATGCAGAGGATGGAAAGGCAGGGCTTGTGGTCTGTGACATCAAATCAGTCTGTTATCTCTGCCTGCAGACTGAGGGCAGAGCTGGGAGCAATCCATCCTGCAACTGTCTCCAGCAGCTGGCTTCAGATCTGAACCTGACAGCTCTCCCTGCTCCTGCAGGGACATGGAATTTGTCCCCTCAGGCTGTTCCTTTTCCCTGGCCCTTCCCACAGCCTTGAATCTGGGAGGCAAAGCTGAGAGCACATGGCAAAGCTGAGAGCACAGGCTGGCTCTGAAACCTCCTGGCTCCAAGGAATTCAGGTGATAACAGCATGGGGAAGACCCTGTTACTGCTCCAGACATTTCTAGGGTCACTACATCCCACCTTTTTTTCTGACACAATCATATCCCTGTGAAATAATGTTCAAATGTTCATTTCTGACAATAATGTTCCAAGGAAACACTGCTCCTTTCCCCTCTGAAATCCCAGCAAAAGGGCAAGGATGAGATCCAGCTGCTTGTACTGCAGCACTTAATAAATGCTGCCATTTTTACAGGGAGCACCAAGGATTTTGTTTGTGTTAATGTGATCCACACAGGGTTAACAGGACCCCCAAAATCACTCCCTGCAAATAAAAGCAGATTGCAGATTTGCTTTTGCATCTTATTTTATTATTGATTGTACCTCTGTTTTCCTTTGAGCCTGACATGTTGCAACAGAGAAGGGACCAGCCCTCTGCAGCCCCCAGATTTGGGGAGCCCCTGTCCCCCTGCCTGGCATCAGGGCAATCACAGCACTCACTGCTGCTGAGCTCTGCTCTCCCTCCATTTCCCTTTTGACCTGCCTTTTTTTTTTTCTTCTGTTTTTTTCCAGGCTGTTTCTCAGAGCTCTCTGAGCCTCACATTTCCTCAGCTTTGATTGTAGTGGCTGAGGTAGCAATAGCAAGTGCAATTTTCGAGCTGTGTTTCATGGATGGCTTAGAATAAAAGCCTGCATTAGCCTGAGCAGGCTCCAGAATGCTCTCAAAGCCACTGCTTGTCACACACACCGTGCCCTGCCTGCTGTCCCCTGCTGACAGGAGTGACACCATCAGCAGCACTGGCCCAGGGCTGCTGCTTCCCACCCCCATCATCTTCCTCAGTGGCCCTCCAAAGTGAGAAAACATTTGATTTGCTGTTGCAGTGATGGAGATGAAGGCTCCTGCTCTCTGGTCCTCCATCCCACGTGGGTGTCACACCCCCAGGCCCCGTGTGCCAGGTGCTACAGACTCCCTCCAGCGAGGGCATGAGCTCTAAATCATCACTTATCCCTCCCAGGATTTTCCAGCCCTCCTTTCTGATGGAAGGATAAATAACCAGGACAAGCCCCAGGATGTTAAAGGCAGGCTCTCCTTCCCTCCCAGGACTCATCCATGCAGCTGCTGTCACCTTGCCTGCATTAATCCCAGCACTGGGAAATCTCTGCCTGGCTCACAGCTGTTTCATTCCCGGCTGGAGCAGCTGGGATTTGCAGCTCCATAAACATCTCTGAGCACCCCCGGGGCCCTGAGCACCCTCATGAATAACAGCACTCAGTATGGAAATGATCTGCCTGTGCAGGGGAGCAGGCACAGCCCCTGGGCTGCCACTGGTGTCTGCTGGCTGAGCCACCTCGTCCCCCTGCTGTCCCTGTCACCCTCACCAGGGATTCCTGGGGGGAAAAGCTTCACGGGGATGAAGGGCAGTGGCTGTGGCAAGTGTCCAGGCTCATGACAGGGTGCAGAGGGAGGGGATAACACAGCCCCCAGTCCCGACCTTTGCTGCCTGCCCACAGCCAGGCACAGCCATGAGATGTTTCTCTGCCAGCCCTGCTCCTCTCCTGCTGCTCCCAACACGTCCAGCACAACTTGTGCTGTTCCCAGTGACTCACCACCAAGATATCTGGTAAATACACAAAAAATCCCTCTTGTCTGCCTGTGTTACCCTGAGCCTGGGGGAAAAGCTCTGGGACAGAGCAGGTTCCAGTCCATTCCTTTCAAAATGTCCTTGCTTCAGCAGCTCAGGTTTCCTCTGTGCTCTCGAGTGGGTGAGCAGGGAAGGATTTATCCAGGACGCCATCAAAGCTGGAGTCAGAGAAGCAGCAAGGTCTGCACCTTATAAATGGATTTAGGAGGTGTGATGGTGCTGGGTGAGCAGGGAAGGATTTATCCAGGACCCTGTCAAAGCTGGAGTCAGAGGAGCAGCGAGGTCTGCACCTCATTAAATGGACTTAGGAGGTGTGATGGTGCTGCTGGACAGCTGTGGTCTGCAGAAGGAAAAGTCTTGGGAGCAGAGAGAGAAGAGCTTTGTGTTGAGGAGTAGCAACAAAACCCAGAAAAAGAGCAAGGCCAGCTCTACCCATGGCCTCCAAAGATCTCTGTGAAATCGAGACAGCTGGGAGACCCTGGTCACAAAGCCATGGAGCCATCCCAGAGGGCTGCTCCCACAATCAGAATGGTTTATCCAGGAACTCTGCCAGCCTAGGGATCAGGCAGCTGAGCCTGAGATTAACTGGCCCCAGGGCTGCCTGTGCCCATTGCAGCAGCCCTGGCACCACACCTGCCTGCCTTGGCACCTGGGGCAGCAGCACAGGCTGCTGCTGGTGCCACCAGGTCACACATTTTGTGCACAAGGGGACCCACCAGCTGAGAGGGGGTTTGGACCAGATGGTGGCCAGGATTAGGGGTTTTCAGGATGCATCAGAAACCTCGATGATCTAATACTGCTCCAGATGTGAAATGCTTTAATCCACAGGGAAGAGGTCTTTTTTTTTTTAGGGGGGGAAGAGACAGCCCCTGCCAAATTCCTTCCTGGAAAGGAATTCTCTTGCCTGGCAGGGGGTGGTGGTCTGGGAGTGTATTAAAAAATGACAGAATGTAGCTGGCTCACCACTCTTCTGTGGCAAGCCACACACAGAACCTCCCTGCACAGCAGCTCCCATAGCCCTCCACGCAGTCATTCGGGCTAAGGGATTTTTTAAAAAATGCCTTTATTACAGGGATTGTTATCGTAAGTAGGTTAAACCATCATTGACAATGCCAGCTACCCTGAGGAGAAAAAAAATAGTGACTTGGAGGCTGGTGATTTCAAGCAGCTGCCCACCTCCCCTCCCAACCCCACTCTGACTAATTCAGACCTCAGGCAGATGCCTTTTGGCTATGATCTCCAATGCATAAAAAAAGCTTTATAAATAACCACCATTGTCCCGAGATTGCCATCTCTGCCTCTCCTTTGTCGCCCTCTCCTCCAGGCAGAGTCGGAGGCTCCCATTTGTGCTGAGGAGAAGCAGGGCAGGGCTGCTCTGAGCTTTTCTCCCTGGGCACTGGGGTTTTTTTGCAGCACAGAAAAGGGGGGCTCAGATTTGGGTATCTTCACTTCTCTCCTGCATGAATTGGCCCTTTAATTTTTCCGTGCTGATTTCACACCTGGGTTGGGTTCATCTCAGTGTTCCTGAACACTCCCGAGTGAAGGAGGATTTTACCATTCAGGAAAACACCTTGCTGAGCAGGGTTTGTAAATAAGGACTGAGAGCCTCAGCTCCACTGTGAGTTTCCAGCTGGACTCCCAGAGGTTTTCCATGTGCTCCCCTGTGCCTGACGTGTCCCTGCAGCCCTCGGGACATTCATGTCCCCTTTTAGGATAAAAATGGGCAAAGTGGAAAAAAAAATCCCTAACACCAAGCCCAAATGGTGGATGTTGAGAGACACTGAATGTAAAATTCTGTACCTGAGCAGGGTGACAGCCAAACCTCTCCCTCCCAGGTTATTTGTGAGAGATTAGGCTGGGGCAACATCCCTGATACAGAGGATTTCCTCTCTTAGATAATACACCCAACCAATTAATTATTCCAAATTAACTTCATCCCTTCTGGCCTGAGGGGTTTGACACAGATGGAGACCCTGATTCCCTGCTCCCGTCTGGAGCTGGGAGGGAGGATGGAGCTGGATTCTCCCTGTGTGAGGGCAGAGCAGCTCCTCCCAGCCTGATGGGGAAGCACCAATGCCAGGGGGTATTTTCCAAGAATAGATAAGGGAAGCAGAGCGTTTCCTGGAGCTGCTTTATGGTAGTTTTCACACTTACCAGCTGTTTGCACATGAAATTGTTTCACACGATTAGGCAGGTAACAGCACCTTTAAGCCCTGTGTCAAATATTATTACGCAATAAAATAAAACCCTGAGGGAAATCGTCTTGACACACACCCCTGATTTACACCCTGCACCGTGAAGATAATTACATTTCAGTGTAATATATAAAAGGCAGCAGAGGAAGCTGGTGGGGAAGGTGCAGCTCTCTGCAGTACCTGCTCAGTCAGAAGTGTCTTGTTAATCATTGTTTTACAGGAATCACAAAACCAGCTGGAACAAAGAGGGACTAACAGGCCTGATCCCCAGGGTGGCTGTGAGGAGGGCTGGAATTAGGGCTGGAATTAGGGCTGACTGGGGAAGACAGCTCTTGCTGAACAGGTAACAGGGAAGGGGAGCAGCGTGACCTTTTCCTGCCTCTTCATTTCCTAAACAAGTGTAGAACTCTTATTATTACAATCTTCTCATCCTTGTTCCCAACAAGAACAAAAACATGGCTGAGGGTGAAGCTGTAATTATATCTGGAGATGTATGGAGCTGGTAGAGAGAGGGTAGAGGATGGATTTGGGAGGGAGTTTAATATCAATGAAAAGGGAATGTGTCCCTATTCCCAGGATAAAGACACTGGGCTGTCTGGAAGCTTTGTTCTGCCTCTGACCTGTGCATGGGAAGAAGAATTGGGTTCAGTGGTCACTAGAACTTATCTGCCATTCATCTTCACCTTGCCTGAGTGCAGACAGATTTTCCTTCTTTCCCAGTTCAGGGGAAGGCACTTCATGGGGAAATCCCAGGAAGGAGTGAGATTTAACCTGTCTCATTGCCAAAGTGATCATCAAAGTGAGTTCAAGATGATCAAAGTGAGTTCAAGAATTTTAACTTCTTTTTTCCTTCTCTTTCTTGGAGGTTGGTGAGACCAATCCTTTCAGGGGGTGAAAAAGGGACCTGAAAGTCTCAGTCCCCACCACCTTTCCTGGTAAGAGAAATTGTGGCCTGAAAGTGCAGCTCTGAAGGTCTGTGGAATTTCCAGGTGAAGCCTGGGATGGGGACAGTGGATAAGTTGAGGGGAGCAGGCTGGAATTTAAATGGGATTTACTGGACTTCGCAGCGTTGAATTGAGTTCTGACCCACCCTCACATCTTTGCCTTTCTGCTTGTCTGAGCATAGGTGAAATCAACACTCAGTGATTAGAAAAAAGAAGAGAAGAGAAAGAAATTAATTACTCCTAACAAACTTTTAAGATCATGGGTTCTGGCTTCTGAAAAGTCTCCAAATCCCCCTGAAAAGCCAGGTCCATGCAGTGCACTTTGCATGCAAGCAGAGTCTAATTCTCTGCCTGATAAAAGCAGAAGGAAAGATAAAAAAGCCAGCAGGCAAATAGGATTAATTGTGTGTCAGAGGTGCCTAATTAGAAAGAATGATGGACTGGAAGGCAACACACAGGAGGCACGAGCCAGCCCAAGCTGCTCTCAGTGGCCTCTTCTGCTTCCAGGAGCAGCAGCTCTGGGCAGTGTAAATGCCCCAGCATCACCAAGTCCCTTTTTCCCCATCTGTCCCCTCCACCAGGGATCTGGGAAGCCCTTCCCTGGTACCTCTCATGTGCCAGCATGACCCTGGGATGATTTCATCCATCCACATGTTTATTTACTCCATCTACCTTTCCCCTGAAAAATCAATGTGTTGAAGAACCCGTGTTCCTTCTCCCCTCTCCATTTCAGGGCTTGTCCTTCTGAGCCTTCTCTCCTGCAAGGATTTTGAGCATCTGGAATGTCTGAGGCAAGTGTTTCTCCTCACTTTCAGCCTCAGGGAGCCTCGGGTCCCTGGACACAGAGTTGGCTTCGTTAGGATTTCTCTGTGCCCAGAGATGGAGCCTGGGTTGCCATCCTGAATGGAAATGAATGGCCAGCAGTGTTGCACTGGAATTTTCCATAAAGAAGAGCAGCTGGAGGGGATCTGGTTATTACACGTGATGGGAGGGTGCCAATCTCCACTCCTGCTTGGAGGCTCAGAGAGCTTGAGTGGGACTAATTTCATTTCACCTAAAGCATTCAGCGAATCCTTTTCACCATGTAAAATCCATTGCAGTTTTCTCATTAATCCTCCAAAGTACAGACACTTACTCCAGGCCTAATCCCACTCTGCTATTGTGTTTCTCTACTGCAGCCTTCCCTCATCAGCTTAACAAATTCCCTGATTTCAATAGAAGATCCAAAGCTGAACATGCTGGGCATTAAACTGAAACCTTCTCCCAAGGGCTGCTGCACCTTCCTCATTCCCCTGAGCAGGGATGAATCCTGAAAGAAGGCAGAAGTGGAGGTCATGAGCTGTGACATTTAAAAATTGCTTCTCTGAGCCCCTGTCAGGTGAGACAAAAAAATGTAACGTGTCCCAGGCAAATTAGAATTGATCACAGCCGGCTTTGGGGGCGAGATTCTCCTCTTCCCTTTGTGTCTCTTCTGGGAATGATCCCAATTCATGCGGGGAAATAGATGGAGAGTCCATGCTGGTGATAAGGAGCTGGATCTAATTAACAACTTTGTCAAAGGGCTTTGTTTCAGAGCTGGGCTCTGGCTGCCAGCACCCCCATCCATCAGTGCCTGTCTGTGCACAGATAGTGAGCAGTGCTGAGGAGCTGCCCCCCAGCCCTGCAGCTGGACCAGCCACCCCTCACACACAGCTGCTCTTCCTCCAGACACTTGGATTTCTTCTCACTTTTGTCCCTGCTTTCTCTGTGTTCATTTTGCTTTCATTCCCTCTCTCCACACAGACTCCCCTTCCCTTTGCCATTGCTTCAGGACCAAGCTTTTCCTTTCTCTCTGTGCATTACTTTGCCACCTCTGAAACGGGGAATGCTGACCCTTCCATCTGCTTGGGGCTCCTAAAGGAAAGGCTGAAAGATGGTTATAATAATATTTTCATCTCCAACTGCTCTGCTTTGCTCACCAGTGTCACTTGAACAGCTGTTTCCTTAATTTACACCATGAAATCCTGTTGTTTTCTCCCAGTCCAGGCTGAGGGTCCCCTCTCCAGTGTGAGTTGTGGCAGGGAAGTGTTGCTTTCTCTCCTGGGTGATTCCCTGACTAGGGTGGGGTTACAAAGGATTTCCAGCCAGCAAGAGCTCAAAAAATCCCTGCTCTGGGTGTCTGACAAGTTTTAGGCTGCAAAACGCCTTCTCATGGCTGTTTATCTACAAACAAGTGGTGCAAATAAATACCTGCTATTCCCACAAACCTGACCTTTCCCAGCAATTCACCCACTCACAGCCCATTCCCCATTGACTGGGGAGCTCAGTGACCTCCACAGCTCAGTTCTCCTCCTCCTCCTGGCCCTGATTTTGCTCTGAGGGTGCACCTAACACCTCAGTAAGTTCCTGAGACACATCTGCCCTTAGACCCCCTTGACACTAATCCAGGCTGATGCCATTTGCTCTCTTCCCATTTATAAGGTCTGATTCCCATGTAAATGTTTCATTTGCTTCCAAAATTACTTTGATCTCTTCTGCATTTTTTATCTCTTTTTATTGCATCCTGGGATCATAATCCTGCTTTATGTCCTGCTATCGTTTGGAGAGGCCAAATGCCTGCTCTGCATTTGTTTTTCAGTCTGGCATTTTCAATGTGCAATTGGCTACATGAGCACACTTCTGAGGGGGAGATTCACAGTGGAAATTAGACATAAAAGACTAAATGCTCCTGTTGAGCTGTGAGCTGTTGCGTTGCTTTGTTAAATTTTTAAGAGTATTTGGATGGAAATGGTCCCTCTTTTTGGTTTAGCTTTTACAAATCTCCTCTGAGAAACCATAGCAGCCTTCTGGAATATGCAGGGAAGACTTGTCTGTTTTAATAAAAGTGAGAAGGGGAATCAAAATAAACCCAGAAACAGTGATAGATCCTCTAAAATTAGCAGCCTCACAGGCATCCTAGGAGAACTAACTTGGGAATGATGGTGTGACATGCACAGAAATGGGGGAGAGGCTTTTTGATCTCCTCAGCCAAGCTCCAGGCACGATGTTGGGTGGGAGAGCAATGTTCTGACTCGAGTCAAAGGTGTGATCTCCTTGGAGTAGAAGCTGCAGCACCGCCCTGAAGGAGCTGCTGCAGCCCAGGGGAAAGGGGCACTGCTGGCACAGAGCTTGAGCCAAGAAGAAATACAAGGAGCAAGAGGGGTGGGAGGGGGAGTGTGGGTGAAAAGCAGGCTTGGAGGAGATGAGCAGGGTGCAGAAGGGAGGTTTTGTTGTGGGAGAACAAGGTTCTCCATCTCCAGCACATTCTGGTTTGCAAAGTGAGCTCATCCAGCTTCTGAACGAAAAGAAAACAGCAAGACCTGTCCATAAAGCCTGAATTTCCCAGCATTAATTTATTGGTGCCTCACATTTCCATTCAGGATCTCCTGTGGTTTATTCTCTTCCATTAGTGAGCCCCTTCTGCTGCCTTGGGTTCAGGAGGGGCAATGCTGATGAGGTGGTGCCCTTGAATTTCCACATCCAGCTCTGATCAGCTGGCCCTGAGGCACTCCTGGAACACAAAGCACAGGCCAGGCCTGGGGAATCCTGAAAGCAAAAGCCTGGCTTGATCAAACCCTGTTCCACTTCAATCCTGGCTGCCTGCAGATCTCCCAAAACAAAGTGCAGCCAACAAGACAATCATGGCCTGAGACACAAGAGGCTGTCCCTGAACAAAGAGTTGGATGCTGATGCAACATTTAAAGAGAAATCACTCTTCCTCAGTCCCAGCTGGATAAAAATCCACTGGCAGATGGGGTTTGGGCCAACCCTCTTTTTTCCCTTCACCCCCTCCTTTATCACTGCAGCAAGTGAGGTGTTTTCACTGTGAGTCCCAGAGTTATGGCTGTTATTAAGTTGGAATATTTTTATAGACTTCTCCACTTAGAATATACAGGCGTGTTTACACACACAGCCCTTTTGCTTTAATTTAGTCCTCTCCTTCCCTGCACCCCATCAAGTAACTTCTAATAAATGACCGAATAAATGCATTCAGATAGTGCTGTAATGGAGAAAAATTCAGTGTCTAATGAAGAGATTGTTCCTACCCCAGGACTGTAAAGATGAATGATGGTGGCTGTGGTTTGAAAACTCCTTTTAGTTTAAAATATTACTCCTTTGTAAGGAAAAAAAAGAAAGCACAAAGGGAAAAAAAAAAAAAACCAACCCAACAAAACAATTCTGTATAGTTTTTACCAGTCAGGATCTGCTTGCACACAGAACAGAAACTGTCGCAGCCAAAATTGCTTCATATATCATAGCCCAGCACCAGGCAGATAATGGCAAAGCCAGTTCTGATCAGGGAGTGATTATTGCTCCATGCTCAGAGCGCTGATGTGCAGACAACTGACTGCAGCTTGATTTCCTTCAACTGCATTGATCTTTCCAGGCTGAAATTAAGAATGTGATCGCCCTGATGAGGTGTTGACCTGAAGGAAAATTCCTAAAAGGAGCTAACCTTTCCTCTGTCGAACTCAGATTTTCTGTTTGCAAGAGGATTGTCTCTTTTCTGTAGCTCTGGGTGCTTAAAGGGAGGAAAAAAAAGGCTTTTTGTCTTCCTGACCTGTTACTGACAGACATCAAATTATCTCAAGATCGTCTTGAACCTGATAGAAATCTGTGGTCAGAGCAGTTACCAGATTGCAGAAATAGACAGCAGAGCAGAGGGAATTGTGATGAGATCATTTAGTTTGGTGTCATTTTGCTCTCCCCCAGCTCATCCAACGTGATCCTGGAGCCCCCACGCTTTCCCAGGCTGTGTGTGTGTGTTTCTGATCCCACAGAATGTCCCTCTTCCCAACATTTTTGTCATTAGGAGTTTCAAAACAGGGACATTTCCCACTGGTACAGCACCAGCCAGGATCTGCAAGGAAAAATCACAGCACAAACAGTGATAAGAGCAACAATTAAATCCTGTCCACTACAAGAGCTGTGGCCACCTCTCCTCCTTGTTTATTTTAGACTCTCAGAAAGGACAGAAAGTTGGGAGAATCCCAGGTCTGGCCACATCTGGCAATTCCCATGTGCCTGTTATGAACATTTCACTGCTGCAGAACCAGACCCAAGCTGGGAAAGGCACCCAGTGGCCAAAGGATCAGAGGAGACAGCAAATGACACAAGGAGAAAAGCCATGCACTGATGAATCCCCTGCTGCTAAGACAACAAGAAGTCAAACTCCCACCTTTCATGGCTAAAGCAGCACATTAAAATTAATTGAATGAGCCTCAACATCCATGAAAAGGATGCTCTGTGTCTGTTCATCTGAATCCTTGCTTCCCTCAGAGATGCTTTTTTTTTTTTTTTTTGTGTCATGAATCCAAATTCAGGCTGTAAATTCTCCTTGTTGTAAAGCACAGTGAGACACAGACCCAGGATCTGCCAGAGTTTGTTATTGAGTTTGTAATATGCAATTGTGGTGATGATTATAATATCAGCAACTGGATTTCATCTGTCCCCACACATTGAAACAGGCGAGCTGAAATGAGCAGTGACAGGAAAATGGTCTTGTTTGCACATAAATCCTTTAATAACCAGCAATTTCAGAAAGAGAATAGTAGGAGAAAGAAGAAGTTGAAGGACAAAGAACTCACATATTAAATCCTACACTGAAGTTAAGTCTTAAAAAGTGTATCATTAAGGCTCTCAATGTGCCTTGAAGAGTGGTAAAAGCAACCAAAAAGGGTTAATTCTCCCCTAAATCTCTCATCCAGCCACCACTATTTGCATGCCTTTTAAGGCAGCCAGGAAATTACATTAATTTCTCTAATGTGTGCAGTGCCATAAGTTCTTTTTTTAATTACAATGATCAAAATATTGCTTAAAATTAAAGGCAGCTGCATTTGTTTCTGACGGATATCATAATTGCAATTGTAAATTGGGAAATGTAATGTTTCCTGGTGCTGCTGTGAGCAATGGCTCTGAAATCATTATAGATAGGTAGATATAAATAAACCAGGAGATCTGTGAAAATAAAGCAAAAGCAAGCTAAAAGGGTAATTAGCTGAGCGAATGGGAACAGAGGAATCCGGTGCTCAAACAAAAAAAATCTAAATATTCAGAGGAGCTCTGTGACTGTATTCGTATCATGTTGAAAAAAAAAATCCAAAAAGAGAGGGAAAAAAAAATAAAAAGAATTAACTCAGAAGGGTTTTTTTGCTGTCTTGATAAATTTCTCTCCATGATGAGAGCCTGATTCCTGTGGGGTTTTTCCTACCCTGGGGCTTGACTCGGAGCATTGCTCACATCTTGTGCTGATCCCTGAGGATCTGCAGGTGGGAGAGTGGAAGGTCCTGGGGCTCTGCTGCTGCTGAAAAGCCAAATCACATCTTTAAAGCAGCTCGGGGAGCATCAGCTCCCCCTTCCCGGGGGATGTGAAGCCATTTTTGGGCTCCTTGCCCCAGGGCTATCCCAAGCCAGGATGCTGCTGCCCTCCAGGAGAGGGATGGAGCTGAGGAAGAGCTGAAAATACCCAGAAAAACCCTGGAGCAGCCAGCAAGGTGCAGCTGAACCCTTTTTGTGTGCCTGAAAGCCCTTCCAGAACAGGAGCCAATCTGGGATGGGTGTAAATCCAGAGAAATGTGCTGTCCATCCACTAAGGTGTTTTAGGGAAAAGAAAAATGAAGTTTTCTGGATCTGAGGCCCGGGCAGCTGGGAAATGGCCAGCTCAGCAGCACCATTTATCAGCAGGCCCTGAGATATAACAAGCAATCACACTCCAGCTGGTTTCCCATCAATAAGCAGGGATGGAATATTAGTAACTATTCCGTGGGATTCAGAAGGCAAACACTGAAAAAAAAAAGGGGGGGAAAAAAAAAGAAAAAAATAAAAAAGAGCAGTTGCAAACTGGAGAGCTCAGCCTGGTTTCCCTGCTCTGCTAAACTCCCTCCTCCAAGAGCTCCAGGTGGTGCTGCCATGCTGGGAATGGTGGAGTGGACAGATGAGTCAGGGAGGAGAGAAACAGATGGGAAAGGGGAGCAGTCAACAGCTGTACAAACCCCTGGAACATCCCCAGATGGAGCAGCTGACCACGGGGCTGGAATTGTTCCTAGCACAGGCAGGACACAGACATCCAACACTGGCTTGAGGATACTTCCTAGAGATAAAATTAAAGGCACAGGAAACAGAAGAAAAAAAGATTTAAAAATAAAAATTAATAATAACGAAATAAAAAAGACGTGGAGCTCTGGTGCTGTGGGACAGCCCGAACTTGACTTTGAGTGTTGTGCCCACAAAATCTGCAAGCACAAATAGAGCTGCAAGCATTGAACATCTGCTGAAGAAATGCATGTCCTTGCGTGTGTGAGAAGGCACTTTGAGCTTAATTGGAGCTAAACCAAGCACCAAAATTTGACTATCCAGGCAAAATTCTGAGAAAAGCCAGTCCATCCCATAAAATTACCAAGAAATTCTTTGCCTCTGCTCTGGGCTAGAGCAGAAGCCTGGAGACTTCTCAGGCTTCATTAAAGACATGGGGATCATTATTTTCTTTCTTCAGCTCGTGGAATCACCTCCTGAAAGGATCTTTTGGCAGCCAGAAAGGAACCTAACGAGGACAGTGAGCGATGGGAGGGCCTTTGTGGGCTCTATAAACACTATTGATTTTCACATTCACAGAGAAATGAATTAGATGCCAATTGTGTGTGAACTGAGCCCCTGTCTCCTGGGCTGTGAGAACAGAACTGCAAAGCACTGGGTGCCCCCGAGGAAAGGGAAGGTTGGGGAGGGAGGGAGTGCAGGTGTGGGATTGAAAAGGTTTCTGTCTCCAGTTTAGTGCCCTGCTATTGTCAGCCAGTGCCTGAGGAAAGGCCATTTCCCAGCTCGTCAGGCTGGTGTTAAACCATGAGGAAATGGGTTTAAACTCCACAATCATACCTGCTTGCTGCCTAATCTCAGAATTCCTTCCTAAAGGTGACCAGAAGAGAGAGAAAATGGTGGGTGCTGAGTGAATAAAGTGGAAATGGGCCCCTCTCTGCTCTACTTTTGCACTTGCACAAATCCAGCTGCATATTTATATCCCCGTGCTTGACAGATGACAAAACAGACACGCAGACATCATCTCTGTGCCAATTACAAGGAGCTTACCCTTCCAGAGCCCTGAATCTACTGCTCAGACAGTCCTGCACCTCTGGGAGCTGCAGGGATGTGGAGGTCACAGGATGCTGTGACCCCAGAGCCGTGACAAATGACACAGCCCCGTGTCACTGAGCTCTGCCTGCTGCTCTAACCCATCATCACCACCACGGGGAAGAGCTCAGACCCTGGAGATGGGGGTGGTTTAATCTTCTGCAGGGCTGTAACGACTCTGAACCCTGTGTCTAACATCACTCAGCGTGACTGCTTAATTACAGTAATTAGGGAGTGTGGTAGGAACCTGTGCAGGGTGAGAAGGAGGGGCTGCGCTCAGGAAATGCATTCCCTGTGGGCCAGGTCCTTTAGGAAGTGATCCTGCCCATCCCTTCCAGCTCCAGCTGCTGAGAGCCCCAGGCAGGGCTGTGCAGCTTCTTCCTCCTCCTTCCACTCCCAGCTCGGGTTTACTCTCCAAAATCAGTGAAAAATTACTCCAGGCTGCTCTTTAGGAGAAGGGTTAACAGCGAGGTGTCCCTGGGAGGGGAGGAGGTGACACCAGCACCCCAGGAGGGTGGCAGTGCTCAGGGAGTGCAGGTGGGGCCCTTCAGCTGGATCAACCCTCCAGCCTGGCAAGGAGAACTGGCACACACCGTGCTGCCACCCCAAAGGCATGGCTGGACACCCTCAGATTCTCTCTGGAGAGCATCTCCCTCCTCTTTCAGCCCCCTGAGCGTGTTGCCTTAGCTCAGGCAGAAAATCCTCTGTGTCCTGTGCTGGGAGCAGCTTCCAGAGGCTCAGGGCAGCTCTGCAGCAGACAGGAGCTGGATCTGCTGAGGAACAAACCTTTTCCCACACCTCCAGCAGATCCTGCTGCACCTTGGATCCCTCAGCCTCGAGCACTCCCAGTGCTGCTCCTGCTCTGCTGCTCACACCTCATCTCCCCTGAGCTGCAACAAACCACGATTCCCACCAGCAGTGCTGACCTTTCCAGTCCTGCCAGGCTTCAGAGCCACCCTCCTGCCTGCTGTGACATCCCTGTGGTGGCACACACGGCTTTGGTCACACTTTAGAAGGCACTAAAGGGAGACATGGATTAGAACCTGCCCCCAGCCAGGACAGAAATAATCCTGACCCCACAACGCTGCACCGAGGAAGAACCCTGCCTCTGACTTAATGAACCGTAAATTCCAGCTTAATGAGTTTTATGCTGAGGAGAATAATTAATGTAATTAGTACTGATATGAAAAGGATGGCACTCGAGCCTGGGTTATGAGGGGGAGGTGAGGCAGGGAGCTTGGAGAAAGTTCCTCTATTCCCTCTATGGTGCTGTTCCACCAGAGGAGCAGGGCTGGATGCATTCTTGGCAGCCTTTAAAACCTCACCTCCCATCTGCCATAAAGGGGAAGAAAATAGAGCATGACAGTAGAGGGAAAAAAAAAAAAAAA